>OZ023160.1:34834137-35181637 GCA_963678695.2 Diplodus puntazzo
ATATATTATACATTAGATTATAATGACCCAGGGTGACCAATAGTGACAGATCTGCCAACCAATCACGAGTGATTTTTCTTGTTTAAAAGTACTGGTTTCATCCAATACTGAGCAGCCAGGCGTGGTTTTGCTGCTATTCATATGCTAATTAGAGCTGTTGGCACCTCCGCGAGCTCCACATACATCATGGTTCATTTCCGTCAATATGTGGCACAGACGAACGTGACGTTCACAGACTGTAAATTGTCGTTAACTGACAAAAATTAAGGAGATTTTCGGGCTTTTACGGGGACGAAAATCCCACTTTTCATGCTGTGCTATTAACTGCACGAAGACTAGGGATAAGTTAGTCAGCAAGCTTTATGGTGGTAGTTAGCATCAGGATAGGGTGAGGCTCCTGTTCACCTGTTACCCCAGGTTTGAGTTTTCCGTGTCCCAGTCAAGGTTGGTAACTTATTTGGCTGACTGGTTTTGAGGCTGGCTTCCCTTGTGGAGAGTTTCATCCAGAAATTTTTGTTAGAGCAATGCACTAAGGAACAGCTTCTTAGGATTGCAGAGCACTACAAAATTGACATTCCAGATAAGGAATTAAAGGAGAGTGTGAAAGCATGTTTAAAGGATGTTCTGTATAAGGCTGGAGTCTTGTGCCGGCAGCCAGTTAGCAATCCAGTGATCAGTGTGATGCCTAACCCTGCATCTCTAACGTTTAAACAACAGAAGGAGTTGCTGCAGTTGCAATTAAAGCAGCAATTACAGTTGGAGAGGTTGAAATTTGAACAGGAAGTAGAACTGGATACCATAATGCATAAAACTGAGTGTGCAAAGTTGAAAGTGCAGCAGTATCAATTATAGCTGCTACAAGAGGATAAGCTTTCCAATGTGTGCAGAACGGATGGTCTTGAGGCTTTAGAGAGCAAGTCTTCTGAGTTCGACCTGGTTAATAATTTCAGCTTGATTCCCAAGTTAAGCGAGTCTGATCCAGTATAACGACGGACTGCCGTTACATCGGTAATGAGCCAGTTGATGGGATTATGATTATGGTATGTGGGTACATAGGGGTATGTGTTAATATACACATAAATATTGGAGATGAAACGAGATGCACGCACAGCTCATTTTAAATTGTTTATTGATATAATGATTGTGTGTAAGACTACGCAGCGACACAAACAACAACAACAACAATGGAGGGAGGAGAGAGATGTGCGTTTTGTAGCTGGTCATTATTTTTAAGTTCTTAAAAAAAAAAACAGGCTGGGGCCGAGAATCTAAACTCTACTCTGTTGTAGCCTACAAACCTACAAGCAAATCAAATTGAAACGGATTTGCATTTTTTTTTAGACATATTCATCCATTAGTGTGCAACCAAAAAGTCATTTATCAAAATTCATAGTTATTAAAAATGCAACAGATCTTGAATCACAACAACAAGTGCGGTTGTTGTGAACTTCATGCTCCCCCATCTTCAGATCATCAGACAAGAGGCCAGCTGGAGCTCTTTGAATACATTCATTGGTTAATAATGTGTACCGACTGAAGGGTGGCCAGTAAAATTAATTGTGAAAAAATAAGTCAAATTTGCAAACAAGAGGTTTCTGTCTGACAGCAACAATATCAGTAATAATTCTTGTGTAGGATATTAAATCAGCACCAAACAGTAATGATATAAATTGGATAAAACACTGAATAGTAAACCTCCACTTAATGCAATGATTTATAACAGAGTAATAATTCATTTGTAAGATATGTTATCAATTAAAAACTGTAATGATTAGTATTAATTAGTTCAATTCATATATTAAAAATCCAGTTGTGTTTCAAAATATGTTTTCAAATGCATGTTTCATGGGTTTTTAATTTGCTCTGAGAATATGAAGGTAAAACCAAAGTAGAAACAGATGCTGCCAAAATAATCGTGACTAATCGACTAATCGAAAAAAATAATCGATAGATTAGTCGACAACCAAATAATTGTTAGTTGCAGCCCTAATGTGAAGCATAAACTTACCTCTGCAGCTTCTCTTCCTCACAGGGTGTGTCGTGACAAAAGAGTCCCCGGAGGGTGCGGACACCTTTTATTAGTTCTGCTTGGTTGAGCGGGAGGCACCAAGTGGGGAGTAGGTACTATTATTTATTAAGGTGATTTTCATGGGTTTATATTTATTGTATTTATATTTGGTAGGGAAGTTTAGGTAAATAATTGTTTATTTATTGTATGTTTAGGTGAAATGATATGTGCCAAGTAGGGAAAGGAGGTGCTGTCATATTTAAGTGGGTCATTTGGAGGGGGATCAGGTTGGGTTAGGATGTTGATAAACCTGACGTGCTGAACATTAAGTAAAGAAAATACTACGGGCTGAGCATTGTCTGTCTGGATCTCCTCATTTGATCACCTCGGCCGCTTGGGCAACTTGACATCCAGACTCATTCTTTTCTCTGTTTGAGAGGATAGCAGATGCTTGAGACTGGCCAGATTCAGACAGAACCATGTTGCTACAGTGTGTTCTGACTGGTAAGGTCCAGAAGGCCTACTCAGCCAGCCATATGACGCAGTGAAGGCAGCAGTGATGAAGGTATATGAACTCCAGCCAGAGGCATATCACCAGCGTTTCAGATCTAGGAAGAAGCTGGATAATCAGACTTGCACTGAATTTGCCCGTGCCTTAATTTCCCAGTATAACCGCTGGTGTGCAGCATCTCAAGTTCATACATTTGATGATCTCTGCAACCTGATGATACTGGAACAACTTAAAGCTTGTGCCTGACCGTGTTGCTACGTACATTAATGAACATAAAGTAAAAACTCTCAGAGAGGCTGCAGTCTTGGCTGATGAGTATGTTCTAACACAGAAGTGTCTTTAATACAAACAGAGGAGCTCATCATAAAAATGACACTTATTCCAGATCAGGTAAGGTAAAACCAGCCCATGAGGCAGCTCCGCAAATGTTTAGTCAGGGTGGGCGGAGTTCAGCAGTCAATTCTCACACTTGTAGGTACAGTCAGGCAAGGGGGCACTGGAAAAAGGAGTGTCCAATATTGAAAGCAAGGAGGTCCTCTGGTCAGGTGAAACCTGTGGTTCTGGCTCTCCCATCTGAGAGCAGGGAGCTAGGTCAAGTGCAGACTTGTACTGAGCTGGTAGCTCCTCAGGCTGACTACTCTGGTTTTATGGTAGTGGGTCTAATTGGTAGGAGGTGGGGTGCAGGTTCCCATTAAAACCCTATGAGACACTGGCGTGCTAAATTCTTCCATTCTTGAGTCTGTGTTGCCATTTTCATCCAAAACTGACACCGGTGGATGTGTAATCGGATGGGCATGGTTCAATTCTCTGTCCCACTGCATCGAGTGGTTCTCAACTGTAGTCTTGTTCAGGGGGAGGTGTCAGTAGGTGTTCATCCCCAGTTGCCTGTTAAGGCTATGCATATGATTTTGGGGAATGATTTTGCTGGTGACAAGGTGTGGGCTGATGGTGGGCCTAATGTAGTGAAGCCACCTGCGTTCCCCACTGTGGAAACACCCTCTGTGACACCACTGCACTTGGTTGACATTTTCCTGGGCTGTGCCGTCACTCCTGCTGCTAGCCGTGATACAGTGTGGTGGAGCTTTTTGTCAGACTCATGACTATTGCAGGAGAATGCAAAGGGATAGACTGCCCTGTGAGTGTCTCACGAAATTGAACAAGCATTAATACATATTCAGTGATTGAAAAGGGGGCTTTGGCAATTGTTTGGGCTCTGCAGCATTCTGACGTTTATGTCAGCTCTGGGATATCCGTGACAGTTTTTACTGACCACAACCCCCTCACCATTTTGAAGTCACTGCATGAGCCAGCCATATAATTTAGTCATCCGACACAAGAAGGGGACTGACAATGTAGTTGCAGACGCACTGTCTTGGACATCCGTGGACCCTTAGTCTTTTCATTTGCATGCTGTGTATCATTTTAGTACTCTCCTCTGCTCATCTCTTGGCTCTTCAACCCCTTAAACTGCTCCTTTGGTACCAAGGCTGCTGGGTTGGTGAGGACGGAGGGATGTGCTGGAGGATACAGCCTGGAAAAGAGTAAAGTAGTCATCAGCTATGGGAAATGTATTAACCCTGACAGATTGGGAAATATTGTTTAAATAGTGTCATTTGTTCGATGTATAACACGAGGTGGAACCTCGTTCTTGCGATTACGACTCCTCCCTTTATGCTTTCACCATGATGTAGCTGATCACTCCCTGCAGGAGATGACAGTCAGGGAAGGTCGTTAAGGCTAGGCCTCTACCTAGGCTATAAATGCCAGCTTGGTGTGACTATCTCTCTCTCTCTCTCTCTCTCTCTCTCTCTATCCCTATCCCAGGCTCCACACCTTCACAGGTTCTGGGTTTGTCTTGGTGTTTCTTGGCATTCAGCAGCAGCACACATGCCTCATTCACTACTGATGCCACTAGTCTCCACACGTCATGCTTTTTGTAGGTAATTACATTGTGCAAGTTACAAATAGACATTTTTGTTGGCATTTAAACCCTGAATTGTCTCCCCTCTTTGTCACATACATTGAGCCAGTTTGTGACACCTCTGTGTCAACAGTGCATTTTTAAACTCCCACCCCTGATCAAGATTTTTCAGGGCAGCTGAACCTAGATATGAAGTCCAGGACTATTTCTTTCTGCCCCCGTCTTCCCTGACTTATTATCAGTGGCATACACTTGGGCAAAGTGGGTAAAATGGTCCACTAGAACAACTATATATTCAAAGCCTTCTTTGCTAGGCTCAAGGTGTAGGAAATTGCCTGAGAGAAACTCATATGTTGTCATGATTTCATCATGGCAGTCCTGCCTTTCCCCATGTGTGTGTTTTGGGGTTCCCTGTATGTATCATTCCTCCTGTGTCTCTTCCCCTGTCTGTTCTGTGTGCATGTGGGCGTGGCTTCTTTTCCACAGGCAGCGCCAGGTGAAACCACTCCACTAAACAAGCCTTCCATAAAACCACTGGATTCCCTCCTGCTCATCGCCAGATCGTTTCGTCAGTCAACATTGCTGTGATTGCTCTGCAGTCTCGAGCTTTGCCTTTCCCCTGCCTGCCTGTGGACCTGCCTGCATGTTAACAGCTCTCCCATATTTCCACTCTGTGTGAGTATGCCGAAGAGATGGACCACTCTGCCCGTGCCGCAGGCAGCACCGCCATTGTCCTCCAACGGACCTCTCGTCACGACACCTTCACCTACACACTCATCGATGACTTTCCCTACCACGTCTGGGTCCTGGGACTCCTCACCACCCCTCCACCTCACACTTGTTTTTGCACCTGTTGAACATTAAAGACTTTTGTTGTTGCACTGTTAACCTGAGTTCGAGTCATGCATTTGGGTCCAGATCCAACACAAAACTGTAACAGAACGATCTGGCCATGTTGGACTCAGCCGACTCAGACTCTGGTTCACAGGTGTCAAACCTGAGACAGGCCATGTCCGCCCAAGGGATAATGCTTAGACATCATGACCAGGCGTTACGTGGGATAATGGATTCCCGCACCAACCTGACTGCCAGCCTCGCTCGAGTGGAAAATCAACTCCAGCCTAATAACCCACCTGTTTCTGATCCCTCTCCAGCAGTACCAGTGGGCGCTCTTCATCCCCGCGAGCCGTTCGTTCCTGCCCCTGAACGTTACAACGGAAACCTAGGTAGCTGTAAGTCATTTCTTTTACAGTGCTCCTTAGTTTTTGAATTACAGCCATTGACTTATAGTACCGACAGAGCCAAGATGGTGTACGTTCTGGGTTTACTCACGGGGAGGGCTAGAGCCTGGGGAACAGCGTTTTGGCATAACCCACTTAACGTCAACGCCACATTTGCTCAATTTTCTACCGAGATGTTGTCTGTGTTTGATCACCCCATCTCCAGCCATGATGTTAGCAATAAATTGCTCAGTTTACACCAGGGCTCCTTAAATGCAGCTAATTATTCAGTGGAGTTTCGCACTGTAGCAACAGAGCTCGGGTGGGATGACGGTGCTCTTCAGAGCATTTTTTTGAAAGGGCTTAATGAAGCTGTTAAAGACTGCTTAGTGGGTAGAGCAGAGACTAAGAGCTTGCAGGAGCTAATTGCGTTAGCCATTAAGGTAGACAATAGGCTAAGGGAGAGACGCAGGGAGAAAGGACAGGCCGCCTTTCCCCCTGGTACTGCTACTTCTTTCAAGACTGCTACATCTCCTGCTCCTTTTGGACCGCCTGAATACCACCCAGCTAATGATAACCTGGCTGTTGCACCCACAAGACAGGAGGAACCCATGCAACTGGGTCAACGCCGGCTGACACCAGCAGAGCGCAGTCGGCGATTCAAGGAAGGGTTGTGTATCTACTGTGGACAGTCCGGACATCAGCTCGCTACCTGCTCGCAATGGTTAAACTCCAATCCTCGCCAGTCGCAGTCGGGGTTCTGGTGAGTAGCACCGTGGTTCCTATGTTACCCCATTGATGCATCAATCTCGATGCTAGCATCTTGCTAAATGGTAAGACTTTGAGACTAGAGGCCCTTGTTGATTCCGGATCGGACTCCAATCTACTTGATTCTCAGTTTGTTGACCAGGCCGAATTAATTTCTCCTCCATTGACACACCCTTGGTTGTTAATGCTCTTAATGGTGATCTTTTGGCTCATATCACTCACCAAACCGAACCATTATCACTGTTGCTAGCTGGTAACCATAGTGAACAGATATCATTTCACGTGATGTCATCGTCCCATGCTCCTCTAGTACTAGGGTTACCCTGGCTTCAAAAACATAATCCAGTGATCGACTGGGCAGCCGGGAGAATCACTAGTTGGAGTTCTTTCTGTTACTCCTCTTGTCTCAAGTCAGCTCTCTCTCCATGTTCGATCAAACCCAGTGCAGCACCACCCGAACCTCCTGATCTGTCTTCTGTCCCTCCTGTGTATCACGACCTTGCTGAAGTGTTCAGCAAGCAGCGGGCTCTCTCTTTACCACCCCATAGACCCTACGACTGCACCATTGAGATATTGCCTGGAGCTCTGCTTCCCACCAGCAGACTCTACAACCTCTGGGCACCTGAACATGAGAGCATGGAGACCTACATTACAGACTCTCTGAACTCAGATATCATGCGCCCCTCTATATCTCCTCTTGGTGCTGGTTTCTTTTTCGTAGAGAAAAAGGATAAAACTCTGAGACCCTGCATCGACTACCGGGGTTTGAACAATAACACCATTAAAAACAAATATCCTTTACCACTCATAAACTCTGCCTTTGAACCTCTCCATGGCGCTACTATTTTTTCTAAACTGGACCTGCGTAAAGCCTATCACCTGGTGCGGATAAAGGATGGAGATGAGTGGAAGACAGTCTTCAACACCCCTTTAGGACATTTCGAGTATCTGGTAATGCCGTTTGGACTCACAAACGCACCGGCCATTTTCCAAGCCATGGTTAATGATGTGCTGAGAGACTTTCTAAATCATTCTGTGTTTGTCTATCTTGATGACATTTTGATTTTCTCCCACAGCCTCGAGGAGCACATTGTGCATGTGCGGCAGGTTCTTCAGAGGTTGTGGGAGAACAAACTGTTTGTAAAAGGTGAAAAGTGTGAGTTTCATGTCCCTTCTGTTTCCTTCCTGGGTTACATTCTGGAGAAAGGGCAGGTGAGGACAGATCCTGCCAAGATCCAGGCAGTGACTAACTGGCCTCCACCCCAGTCACGCAAGCATCTCCAGAGGTTCCTGGGCTTCGCAAATTTCTATCGGCGATTCATCAGGAATTACAGTCAGGTGGTTGCTCCGCTAACTAAGCTCACATCCCTGTCTGTGCCTTTTGTTTGGTCTCCTGTGGCCGAGGAGGCTTTTCTAGAACTCAAGCGACGCTTCTCCTCGGCCCCCGTCCTGGTCCAGCCGGATCCTGCCCACAAGTTTGTGGTTGAGGTCGACGCATCGGACATTGGCATTGGTGCTGTACTGTCACAAAGAGCCGCAGGTGATAACAAACTCCACCCCTGTGCATTCTTTTCTAAGAAGCTGTCGCCTGCAGAATGAAATTACGATGTGGGGAACCGAGAACTTCTGGCAGTCAAGTTAAGGAGTGGAGACACTGGCTGGAGGGGACGGATTCACCCTTTACGGTATGGACCCGATCATAAAAACTTGGCTTACATTCAGAGTGCCAAACGTTTGAACTCTCGCCAAGCCCGGTGGGCTCTGTTCTTTGGTCGATTTAATTTTAACCTCACTTATCAGCCAGGGAGCAAGAATGTGAAGCCTGATGCATTATCCCGACAGTTTCAAGATTGTAGGGACAGTCCATCTGCCCCAGACACTATCTTTCCCACATCCTGTTTGATCGGCTCGCTGACTTGGGAAATTGAGTACATGGTTAGAACTGCTCTCCAGACAAACCCTGATCCTGGTGGTGGTCCCCAGGGTCGTTTGTTTGTGCCTGCCTCTGTCCGCCCTCAGGTCCTCCAGTGGAGCCACACATCCTGGTTTGCCTGCCATCCTGGTTCTTTTCGCACCTTGTCTCTGCTTCAACGCCACTTCTGGTGGCCAACAATGGCTGCCGACACTCGTGAGTATGTCAAGGCCTGTACCGTGCGCGCCTGTGGGAAGGCGACTCATCGACCACCTGCAGGTCTCCTCCACTCGCTCCCAGTGCCCGGACGTCCTTGGTCAGATATCGCTGTGGACTTTGTAACCGGACTGCCATTGTCTCAAGTTAAAGATACCATTCTTACCATTGTTGATCGCTTCTCCAAAGCAGGACATTTTGTGGCCTTGCCTAAACTTCCCTCAGCTACAGAAACTGCTGAACTGTTGGTGAACCATGTGTTCCAGGTCCATGGGATTCCTTCAGACATCGTGTCAGAGGCTCCCAGTTCACATCAAGGGTGAGGAAGGAGTTTTGCCGGGCATTGGGAGCAACGGCGAGCTTATCTTCAGGATACCACCCGCAGTCTAATGGCCAGATGGAGAGAGCCAACCAAGATCTGGAGACGGCGCTGCGCTGCATTTGTGCTCGGAACCCTGCCTCTTGGAGTACTCATTTTGCCTGGGTGGAGTACTCGCACAATTCACTGACATCTGCAGCTACTGGTATGACACCTTTTGAAGCCTCTGTAGGCTACTTACCTCCTCTGTTCCCTTCCGAAGAGCAGAAGATCGCCGTACCTTCCACTGCATGAAAAGTGGGATTTTCGTCAGTGTGCGGCACTGTAGATTGTCGTGGAATTTCAGGTTTGCGACAATTCACGGCAATTTGCAGGCAACACTGAAAACTGACGTAAATTGTCGGAAACTGACGTGGGCCTTGCTTGGCAGTTGTCCCCCCATGACCCCCCTCCCCCTGATTCTAGGGGAGGCTTTAACATGTAAATGAAAATGCTGGGAGCTATACAAATGCAAATCAGGGTAGCAGGGGGAGTTTTTCCCCAGGTGACATTTTCCTATAAGGTATTAACTTCATTTTAAGAAAATCTCTGGTATAAATAGATGAGGCTCAGTATAGCCTAATTATATACTCTTACATTTTAGCTTGAATTGATTTGTTTAATTAAAATATGCTAGATTAATTACTGTGTATGTCATTAGCAATGGCCAATGTTATGTAAAAAGATTATTTATTCCTTTTTTTCTCTCTCCTGAGACCAAGTTAAAGATAAAGCGCCAGTTGTTAAGTTAAAATGTGCATGACATATGAGATAAATAAGATATTGAAATATATAAATAATTTCTGTTTAAAATGTGTGACATTAAAATATAATTTCATGGGTTCTGAATGTTTAAAAGAAGTTAAAGTAATTCTTATTTCGTGTGAGAGTTCATGACCTCTAAGAGTTTTTACACTTCCGGGTTGACCGGAGCGTCAGTGACGAGGAGGAAGGAGCAGAGAGTTAATGGCGTAAGCAGCTAACAGTGGACTGTGTGTGTCCGTCAGTGTCGTGTTTTATTACTAACGGACTGTGACCTATATTCGGACGACGTGCCTTGAGTGTGTGAGCTGGACTCTCCATCGCAGTCGAAGTGTTTGTGTTTTATTGGACACGAAGCAAGTTCGTCTAAGCTAGCTAGCAGGAGCTAAGCTAGGCTAGCAGGAGCTCGGTTAGCGGCCCGGCCTTGTCGAGAGGAGGCCTGCGCTGACGGGAGGAGCTTTGCCGGGTCGCCGCGGAGAGTGTAGCCGACGGATGTCGTTTCGCTGCCGCAGAGGGACACGGAGGTTCATTGCTACGAGCATGTTGTTTTCACAGACTAACCTTGCATCACACCGAGGCGTATTAGCTCGGAGCTCTGTCTGCAAGTCCAGATTTACATGATGCTGATAATGACGCCATCGTGTGTAAGTAACGTTTACTGTTTTCTCCTTCATGGTTTAATTTTACAGTGACTTACGTTTTCATTATTCATACCACTTTTCATTTAATTGTTTTCCAGCTGCCTGTAAGATAGTAACGTTACGCAGGAGCCTCAGGTACAAACAACCAGATCTTCCATCGCAGGCTGAAGCTGTGTGGAGTTCAGCTCGGAGTCGTTCGAGAACAAAGAGGGTAAGAGTTGTTAGATTAAATCCGTTTTTGGTCAATGTGACTATTATTCGGGTGCATTAATAGATGTCTTGCGTCCATACGCAGTGCATCGCGCAGTACTGATCGTCTTTATTGATTGTTTTTACAGAGAGCTAGCTGAGGATGAGGTGGAGCTTTGAAAGTGCGCCGCCATGGACCTGATGTCTGAGGGGGAAGACGGCACAAGACGGCGGGTGTCTGGATGGAGCCGGGAGCTCACCGAGCTCTGTGCCGCGCTGCAGTCGAGATTATAGAGGCGATTCCGAAGTGCAGAGCGACAACCGACGTCTGCAAAATGGACCGAATTCAGACAGAAGGCCGGCAGTTACCGACAGCTCCGAGGCGGCAGACAGACACTTCACGGTGCTGCAGGATTTTAGGCTTCTAGTGAGCTTCCTGTTGTTGTGTGGGCGGATTATATTTTGTACATAGTTGTGATGTGTTTGTGTTAATAAAGCTCTTTCTTTGAATAAACAACACCTTCCTGGCATTTTCCTTTCCTCAATAAATTCATTCATGTCTTTGATGAATATTATATATTATATGAATATATTTGATAAATAGAAAGTAAGTAAATAAAATAATATATATATATATATATATATATATATATATATATATATAGCTTAGCACCCCATATATATATATATATATATATATATATGGGGTGGGGTTTACGTTTATAATGACTCAGGTTGACCAATAGTGACAGATCTGCCAGCCAATCACGAATGATTTTTCGTGTTTAAAAGTACTGGTTTCATCCAATACTGAGTTAGGATATTCAAGCCAGCCCACACATTCTGTGACCAGGCGTGGTTTTCGCTGCGATTCATATGCAAATTAGAGCCGTTCGCACCTCCGGGAGCTCCACTGACGTCATGGTTCGTTTCCGACAATTTGTGGCACAGCGAACGCGGCGTTTGCAGGCTGTAAATTGCCGTTAACTGACGAAAATTAGGGAGATTTTCGGGCGTTTACGGGGACGAAAATCCCACTTTTCATGCAGAGTTCGGTCCAGCTAAACATCCGAAGGATCCGCAGAATCTGGAAAGAGACCAAGGCAGCTCTCCTGCACACCCAGGATCAGAATCGGAGGTTGGTGGACCGGCGGCGTACTCCCGCTCCCGAATACAAACCGGGACAGAGGGTTTGGTTAAGTGCTAAAGACATTCCCCTCAGTGTGACTTCCAAAAAGCTGTCTCCCAGATTTATTGGTCCTTATGAAATTGTGTCCATCGTCAATCCTTCTGCTGTCCGCCTCAAGCTCCCTGCATCACTGAAGATTCATCCCACTTTCCATGTTTCCCAGCTAAAACCTGTTTCCACCAGTGCTCTGTGTCCTCCTGCCGTCGCCCCACCACCTCCCCGGCTCATCGATGGACACCCTGCCTTCACGGTCAGTCGCATCCTAGACGTTCGTCGCAGGGGGCGTGGATACCTATATCTTAATATGGCCCAGAGGAGAGGAGTTGGATTTCCCTGGGGCTCATCTTGGACCCCTCTCTTCTCACTGACTTCTATTGGACACACCCCAACAAACCTGGTAGACCGTCTGGAGTCGGTCATTGAGGGGGGGTACTGTCATGATTTCATCATGGCAGTCCTGCCTTTCCCCATGTGTGTGTTTTGGGGTTCCCTGTATGTATCATTCCTCCTGTGTCTCTTCCCCTGTCTGTTCTGTGTGCATGTGGGCGTGGCTTCTTTCCCACAGGCAGCGCCAGGTGAAACCACTCCACTAATCAAGCCTTCCATAAAACCACTGGATTCCCTCCTGCTCATCGCCAGATCGTTTCGTCAGTCAACATTGCTGTGATTGCTCTGCAGTCTCGAGCTTTGCCTTTCTCCTGCCTGCCTGTGGACCTGCCTGCGTGTTAACAGCTCTCCCGTGTTTCCACTCTGTGTGAGTACGCCGAAGAGATGGACCACTCTGCCTGTGCCGCAGGCAGCACCGCCATTGTCCTCCAACAGACCTCTCGTCACGACACCTTCACCTACACACTCATCGGTGACTTTCCCTACCACATCTGGATCCTGGGACTCCTCACCACCCCTCCACCTCGTACTTGTTTTTGCACCTGTTGAACATTAAAGACTTTTGTTTTTGCACTGTTAACCTGAGTTTGAGTCGTGCATTTGGGTCCAGATCCAACATAAAACCGTAACATATGTAGCACTGGACGTAATGGAAATTATAGGTGCTTTGTCTGGAGCACAGTCTCTTCTGCTTAATACAAGCACACCTTGTGATCACAGAAATATCCTTCTGCATGAAAGACCAAAAGAACTTCTCTCTTTCCAAGTTTCCAAGTCTCTTTCCAAAAAAAAAGTAGCAGGCCCACAACTAATTTGGTTGTTTAAACCAGCAATATGTTACAACATCAAAATATCCTTTTAAAACAATTTATCAATGCTAACGAAGCTAGCCAGACAGCTATTAGTGCTAGTAATGGCTATGTTGGTTGTTTACGTTGTATGGGCATAGAATACTGCCATACATCGCACGGCGCAAGTCAAACATAATTTTTTTCCCCGAGCACTTTTCCAAGCCCTCGTGAGCTATTTTTTTATCCTGCATCTCTGCCCCCTGGAGCAATATTGTGGCCTGCCAGGAGAAAAACAGCTGGAGCTTGCGCAGAGTCCGCTCGCAATACTTTCCCCTGCTCGCGCACGTGCAGACTGCTCGCTCGCGGAACTCTCCTCTCCTCGCACGGAAAAGTTTCCCCCAATCAATCTTGTGTCTCATAAAAAGAGTGTCCATGGCCATCTTTTCCTAACTTGTCTTTTGTTCTGTAGACCTGTAGTAGGCTAATCGTTGCCCTATTTACTGCATGAACTGTATGTTTTTCCCCTGATTGGGATAAACAACAGCTTATATGAAATCTCAGTGCCTGGTCCTGTTTTAATGCATGAACGAGTAGTTTATTTGCCGTCACTTCTCCCATCCTCTTTAATGCTAAGAGAATTGCAATTTGGTCAGCAGCGTACACTCAAATACTGATCCTAGTCTGCGACGCCGTCTCCTACTGGACCAGGTCTGGATACAAGTTTGAGTAAATAAAAGCCGGCCTCAATTAGAAGCCGGCCCGGGTCTGTTTCGAGGTTATTAATGTTTTCGATCTGAATCGCTGCTTGGCTGCATGTTCTTAATGAAATGCTGATTTATGTTTGGAAACATGTCACTGTGTTTGCTGACAGCACTCGCTGCCTGTTCACACCTTTTTTTTTTCTTAACCCAGCACGTCTGGACTGAGTTGTTCGAGCCTGACCATTGAGAGCTCGGACTGACCCAAGGAAAGAGCTGGAGCCTGTATGGCTACAGTCTGTGGCCAGAGCAACACATTTATTTATAAGTTTAATCGCTAGTAAACTTAAATGAATGTGTGCTCCAGATCCGGCTCTTTCTCTCTCTCTATCTTTTATACAGTATTAATGAGTTGATTATATTATATTTTTCCATCTTTGCTGCGCATGAGATTTGGTCAGAATTAAATAAAAGCCTCTCCCATATAGAGAAATAGCCTACTATATTGACACACATCTGCACCTGGACATAGGCTTATGTGCTGATCTCATATCAAGAGTTGCTGACGCCTATTATTAACTACAGGCCTTCTATCTTTATTATTATTATTATTACGTTTATTATTTTATTTTTTTTTATTTTTTTAATATTACGTTTATAATTTTCAGGGAGAAAGAAGTAGCCTAGATCGAGAATATGAACAAAACAGTTTTACCAAAATAAAAAATGTCTGTGTGCAACAGGGTCCAAGTTACAAAAAATGATCAGCATTTTATCAGATTAATGTCAACGATGGAGGAAAGAAAAGACAGCACACATACAAACATACTGAAGTTCATTGCTCTGTGTGACATTTTGCAAACATTCAAGTCAAGACACCAAATCACAATACATGTCATTCAGGCATTCAGGGCGATGTGGTTTGTCCTGTTTGTCCTAGTGGTGTTGCCGTACCCTGCTGTCCGATTGGAGAATATGCTCAACCAATTATATTCGGGGATACAATGGTGATTGGCATGCCCCCAGGCCCGCCCCCTTACTGACAAAAACCACCCACTAAAAAAAAATCACTCGCGCGCGAGCAGGGGGAAGCTTTTCCAAACCAGCAGAGGAGAGTTCTGCGAGCGAGCAGTCTTCGTGCGTGAGCAGGGGAAAGTATTGCGAGCGGACTCTGCGCACACTCAAGCTGTTTTTCTCCTGGCAGGCCACAATATTGCTCCAGGGGGCAGAGATGCAGGATAAAAAATAGCTCATGAGTGCTTGGAAGAGCACTCGGGGGGGAAAAAAAATGCGTGCGCAGTTGTTTGATTTGTGCGCGCAGACGTTTTATTTGCGCGCCATTTTTGGCAATGTTCTATGCCCGTAATGTTTAGTACGATATTAGGTGTTTACTCATCAGTGAATGCGACATGAGGTAGCTACTTACAGTTAGCTGTTGTGATTAAAATAATGCACCAATACACTCTCCTTCCCAACGAACATGAGGACTCAGACTCCGACTGCGATATTCAGCAGTTGTCGGGCAGTGCAGGTTTATGGTTTGAGGGAAGTAGCTTTGGAGAGAGCATATTTACTGGCTGTATACTCTCAAAAATTAGCATAGGCTTTTCCATCTTACCAACACGAGCTTTAAGTCGACACACACAGAGACGTGTGACTTGACATGGACTTGTGCTGAAAAAACTTGAGACTCATAAACATGTAGCCACAGATGATGTGGTATGCTGCAGGAACAACACAGCTCAAAACCAACATGGTTTGACACACTAGACTAGGACCCACATGCTTAACTTGAGATAGAGCAGGTTTTCCTGAAATCAAAATCCTTTGGTACACAGAGATCAGTGGAGCAAACATAGACAACGGGATCAGGCAGAGGCAAAAAGTCAGGATCAAAAACAGGATCAAACACTAGAGAAGCTATAACCAGGGGAAATGATGGAACACTTGCAGGAAGACGAAGATAAACTGGCACAGAAGATGGGTAAGTATGTATGTATGACCCCAACAGTGCTCCATATTGTAGCAGTATGTTCATGTCACAAGACAAAATACATTTATGAACTATAAAGTAAAGTTTTCGATGTGTGGTCTTTCATATCAAATTGCAATAAGCCTGTTTGAAGTGATCATATACCAAAAATCTGATCAATGCTGATACTGCATGCAAATAGATAAGATGCTTTGAATTCCTTAGATATAATTATGCAGTGTTGTAAGCAGACCGGATGGCATACGGGAAAGGATAGAATGCTCAATACAGCCATAAGAGACTAGAGACCTGACTCAGGACTTGACTGGGACTTGAGCTCAGAGACTTAAATCTTCATTTGGACATGCAAAAATACTTGAGAGCTAGAAAATAAACCTAGCATACAGCCACTCCAGTGTGTCATTTTATACAACATGCTGGTGTGATGGTACATAGCATAACATTGAGATCTGTGTGTTTTTAATGTTTTTCCAACGGTTAAAACATGTGTTTTTGGCAATTGTTTATAATTATATGGATGCAGTTTTAATGTGTTGTGACTGAGATCCTTACCCATCATGTATCATGGAAAGCGACAATGGTACGTTTTTTGCTCTAAATTCCATCAAATAATCACATCAGTAAATAGTGCATGCTGTCTGGCACTCACTCGTGAAGGGGGATGCTGTTTTCCGGCGGGGGGGTCACTGAAGACGTGCTGTTTTTTTAAATATATAAGTTGCTGTGAGGGCACCTCCAGGAAGAGAACTGGCACTTTTCCAGCTACTTGTCAACATTCCAGAGTGACTGATCTGACTGGGTCTTGAAACCGGCAACCCTTTGGTCCCCAAGCCAAGTCCCACAATATGAGCTACAGCTGCCCAAAGAATAGCAAAATCATCAATTTATTGATTTTTTCAGCTTTTGTTGGTCAGTGATGAACACTGCAGTGAACCATTACTGGCCCGTTCAATTTTCAAGGATCAAGGTTCATTTGTTTGTCATTCTACAACATCTGTACAATGAAATGAAGATTGAGTCCTTTTATGCTACATAAGATAAACATTACTTTTTTGTTGGAGGGTTGAAGATGAGTTTAGGAGTCTCACAGCTTGAGGAAAGAAGCTGCTCCATAGTCTGGTGATATGGTAGCATACACTTTTGCATCTTTCATCAGACAGCAGCAGGTTGAACAGACTGTCACCAGGATTTTCTTTTAGTGTCCTTTGGGATCTGTGCAGTCCTATCCTGGAGATATTAGTATGAGTCCTAAGAACCTGTGCATGTGTACCACAACGTTAAAGACATAGTCCCTTACCAGTACTGAGGTATGGTTTTCTATAATAGAGCTAGAGGCTTTCTGCAAGCTCTGGCATTGCTTGCAGATGCACTGATACTGAATAAGAAAGGCACAAAGGTGGAAAGGGAAGCCAGCATGTCATCTGTCCAAGTCAGCGTAACAGCTGATCTGATGCCAGATAAATAGGGTGGCTGGATCAGTCATTCAGTGGTGTCTTTACATACAGTATGCAGCTGGGGATGGGAAGATGAAGAAATGTGCAGACGAGTAAATGTTTCCTTTTGTTTGTCATTTTTATCAAAAGCAGGCCAAGATAACAATCTCTGTGGGCATAAAAATCACATCTGTAGTTTTTAAAATTTTGCCTCAAGCATTCAGACTCTTTTCATTTATATTTCCAAAAATGGAATCCAATACAGGCAAACACACATTCAGCTGCTGACCAAAGGATATTTGATTGGGAAAAACTAAGAAGGCAATGAGGCTTTAATGACATCGCTTTGTATGCACTGACATGCATGGTCATTGGTCTAAAAGGTTCATGCCTCATTTAAAAAGAACACCATGTGTTTACTGAAAAGTGGACTCATTGGTGAGTATGTTCCTTCAAATAATATTAAACCAGAGAACTGTCTAATCAATTATTTTTTGTTTCATACCAAGGCCTGCTTAGTAGAAACGATCATTGTTTTCCAGTCCTCTGATCTGTTGACTGATCTGTTAAACTGCAAAGCATGTGTTACCACAGCAACCTGAGCACACCTCAGAAAACTGCACGCATGTCAAAATGTTGTAGAGATGCATATGAATTATAGATTAGACGCTTAAACCTCCAACAGTGATTGATTGTTTTGCCATAATTAGTGAGAACCATGGCAACATACATTGAAAAAAGTGAAACAAAGCTGTTGTTCATTCAATGTATTTTTTCTCATTCCAATGGTTGAAAGAAAATACTTTGCTCATTTAAACTAATCTTTCTTATTTATATTTATTGTTAAATCGTTTTCTTTTACTTAACTATAATTTAAACTGACAGCGAGGCACCAAACTGAATTTTTTCATTTCAATTAAAGCATTTTATTGGATCGAGTATGATTCGCGCATGCGCATTTTCAAAACTTCTGGCAGCAATTGTACTTCCGCCTCAAACGAGCCTGCATTTCGGAGCGACGTTGATGCCAGAGAGGAGAAAAGAATACACCACATTCTGGTAACGTTAAGGTAAGTCATTCCCATTTTAAAACATCACTTAATTTTCAGCTCTCAGATGAAGACTCGATTAAACGTTGTTAAAGACGGTAACAGCCTGTACAGGGTCCGAAATTAACACTCGCCCAGCGTCAAATGCCAGTAAATTTTACGTTTGGCGAGTAAATCTCAGAGTTCATCCGGGCTATGGTGGGTAAATGTTTGTACAATAATAGTCATGTTTTTTCAGTTTTCATTTATACACTTTTTTGTTCCTCTGCTGTCTGCACGTCTGAGCTTCAAGAGGACAAGCCAGTGCTTCGGACTAACACGTGTCAATGTTACTTGGCGACCGTCAGCCGAATGCGTCTGTGGTCGCCATAGTTACAACAGATGTTGAGAACGAGAAGAGAAGACGTAGCCGTCCTCTGATATGCCTCTTTGTTCAGGGCCCATATTCACAAAGACTTTTATCTTAACGTTAGGAGTACTCCTAAATCGGACTAAAAGTTTTTATGTAGGAGGTGTTTCTTAAAAGTAATTCACAAAGCCCTGAGACCTACTTTTAGTTATGAAAACAGTGAACTCCTAAACTAGAAGTAACTCTCTGTTGCTATGGATGACGTCATATTATAAGGACGCACTTAGAAGCGGTGACAACGGTGATTGGTTGTTGAGTGACAGGGCAGCCCATTGAAAAATCATTTAGGCTACGCAATGCATGAAGTGAAAATAAAGAAGTGACAAAGCCCATGAAAATATATTGGATAATAAATGTATTTATGAGGAGAATTTGTCCAGTATATTGTAACATGCGTCAAAGACAATTTGTGTATTGATGGAATGCAACTTTTTCCGATTGACAATTCGCACTGGACTAGTATAACTGGGGACCTCCAGTAATTTGCAATAATTGCGGAGGTTGTCTGTGATCTTAATCCCGTGCGAATCTGCCATGTCTGTAATTTGTAAAGTAAAAATTCCACCGCAAATTACCTACCATATTTCACCAAACACAGAGGTCATGTGATAATATTAGTCCCATGCAAATCGTTTTTTTGTTTTTCCTAAGGTTTTTTGTGTTTTCCACACCTTTTTCTGCCTTTTTCCCAGTCGAGAATCATGGAGGCTGCGTTGGGAATTATAAATGAAAGTTTTGACAGCATTTTGGGTGCAAATTCAGGAGGCTCATCAGAAGAGCGAAATCTTGAAAGATGATTAGATGGATTAGATGTATGGCAGCATGCAGTAAGGAGACTAAGAAGACTTTTCCATCTTTCAACAGGCTCACCAGTTATTATATTAAAAATATCTATATCTAACCGTTGTGCTGCTCCAGCAAGGGCTCCGGTGCGATCGACCTGGGGGATAATGTCAGTACATTAGAGTTAAAACACAGACTTCGCTTATTCTGTGCGAATGCGCCGCACGAAACACAGATGTGGTGGGATCATTTCTGAATCACTTGAGGTCCCCAGGTAATACTAGTCCCGTGCGAAGAGCTGCATTTTCCCCGCAGCCAAATACCGGAGTGTTGCCAAACATTTTAACTCTGGCGTTATTGGATTGTTTTGGTTGGTTGGGGACGTTATTGCGTCCCTTACCAACTTAACCACAACTTCACTCCCTTCACGGTCCATCCAATATCGTTTTAATAATTCCCTGTCATTAAGCGTCTCCAAAACATTCGGCTGTGACCAGGTCTTAGCGAGTTAGGAGTCCTCTGGACTACTTCTAAGGTCTCCCAGACTTAGGTGCTACTTTTAGGCCTAAAATGTTTTGTGAATAACTCTTATTTTCAAAAATTAGAAGTCCTAAAGTTACGACTGACACGCCCATCATTTTTAGGAGTTGCTCCTAAATTCGTCTGTTAGGAGCTACTTTTAGCCTTAAGATTCTTTGTGAATACGGGCCCAGGTGTCTAACCCTCGTCGCTGTATCAAAGTTGCTGGTTGTTCAAAAGACATTGTAAACAGGCCCACACAGAGGTGGTAAACTCTGTATACACCTGGTTATGAGGACTCACGGCCGTGTACCAAGTGCATATGTGCGCATACACACACAAGGGTTAGGAGAGGACAGAGACATTAAATGGCTCACTTTGAACAAGTCAGTGGCCCACCCCAGTTATTGAATTTTTCCTATTTATATCAATATCGAATGAAATTTTAAAAATGATCGTGAAAAGATTTTTTTCCATATCACCCAGTCCCACAACACAATGAAACAAGTGAAATTAATTGGCGATAACCTAAGCTCTAATACGTGGTCAGATATCCTTATGGTCTTTCCTTCTCCAGATCAGGGAGTTTGACCCCACAAAAGCTGTAATGTTGTGGCATAGGGACTGAGGCCAGACTTTGAGAAGATGTGAAGAATGAGGAGTGTGATTAGATGGATTTTGCATCACCATAATGGTGCATAATGAAGCAACATAAGTTTTCATGTTTTGTCAGTTATTTTATTTTTTATTTCATAGGCATAGTAAATCTAATTCAAAAAGAACAGAGGGCACCGTAATGTTTTGTCGAGTTTAAACTGCATAGCTTGTAGTTCATGTGACATTAAGAATACCCAACATTAAACAATGTTTTCTCTTTTAACTTAAGGAGAGCAACCACCAGATCCACTGTGTTCCTGCTGTGCAACCACCTACCAGTTAGGAAGTCCCTTGTCATCTTGGTTATGAAGCCCATATATGTCATTTGAATGTAGTTCCCGTGCCCCATCACTAGGTGGCGAATCAGCCTCGCATTCATTTTTATTGCCGTTGAGCACGCTCTGCTCACGCCCACACTCAGAGCTACACTCACTGCCCATACACCGATTCCAGAGCAACACACCTGCTGAGTGAGCTGACGGACCTAGGAGAAAGTCTGTGAATGTTGTGAAAGACCACGACCATGTTAAGCCTTTGTTCGGACTCCGGTAAGCTAAGAGCTACATGCTAAGATGCTAAAATACTAGGCTTTGGTATTAGCCGTTGATATTAGCTCATGTGAAGATATTGCTTACTGAAACACTTTAATAAAACCAGTCGGAGTTATTATCCAATGTTTATATCCACTTTGGTATTGTTCTATCATCGTATTATGTGAGAAAAACAACTTTAAAAAGATCGCTAATGCTAATCGCGGTTAGCTCCGCTATGCTAGCTCAAGTAGCCTGCCATGTGGGCAGTATAGATGCTAATGGTGTAACCGGCCAAGCTAGTGGGCCTACACCATGTTGAATGAGAGACAGAAATGGGATATGATGATACGTTGCAGGAATGTTATCCTACTGTACTGTTTGTGTACAAAATGTGATTAATTTCATTGTGGTTATTTAATTACTCATGATGATTAAAAAGAGTGAATTAATAAAACTCATTTATAGTTTAAAAGGTTAAAAAAAAGATAAATACATTGAAGTTAAAAGATAAATTATTAAAAAGCTGTTTAAAAATATAAATACTGCTTAAAAAGACAATTAAGTCTATATATGTCAAAAATATGAGTTCATAAGGAATAGTTGCGTTAAAATAGCTCTACTATGAGTGTGTACACTATCATTTATAATGATTTAAACTGTGTATGTACTGAATTTGATTATAAATATTCAGAGAATCAGAGAAGAAGTAGTAGAAAGTCAATATGAATATGGTATTAATGGAATGTGTGTAGACTGGTTTTTATTTCTGCCGGATCAGGGATTGATCAGCGAGAATTCTGAACCTACCGGTTCAGTGGCGAGCTAGGCGATTGACAGAACGGAGAATGGGATCCACTCCAAGAACAGACTTCTACTCACTGCACTCTAATACAGATAAGATCGTTCACCACAAAATCTGCCCGGGTAGTAGAAGAACTGACAGACACCCACACACCAAACACAGAACTGAACTTTATTCTTCTGATACAGAAGAAAAAGGACAATTTATTTTGAACTTTGTTTATGTTTTTTATATTAGTTATTTTTTGAAAGAGCTCTATTTTGTTTTTTGGTGGTTTTCTAATTCCATGCAAATAAATAATACTGTTGTGGATGCAATAAATGATCACTGTTCAACTTCCTCTTCGAGTCCAACTTTCTGAACCTAGAGAATGTGGTTTTCTTCCTAACATTGAGGTTAAAGGTGCCTACAGTATTTTTCCTCAGTTATCCATGCATGTGGAAATGTAAAGACTGTGACAATTCATATTCAAGAAGATCTGAACTTCTTAGACATTATAAACTAGATCATCAACATTATCGGCGGGGCCATGCTTACCCCTGTACTTATGAGATATGCCCATGCACTTGCAAGACATGGAAAGCTCTACTGACCCATCTAAGCAAATCTCATCCTGCTAAAAAATCCTCACAGAAAGATAATTTTTTACCATTCAAGTGCCACAACTGCAACAACAATCAACTTTCTACTGAGACAGACTATTGTAAACACATTGGGACACATCTGAAAAATCATGAATCTGTCGAATGCATGTTTGCTGATTGTTCATACAAAACAAATCCTTATGGTGCTTTCAGAACACACAAATGGAGAAAACATACCCCCACACAATTTACGATTTTAAGCCTGGAATAGCTGATGGACATGTTGGTAGTCCTACTGTTGTAGAGTCATTTGAAAGCGGCACTACTGAGCAGTTAGATGATGATATAGCATCTGAAGAACTTCCTGATGAGGAATCAACAAATTTGACACAAGTTATAGAACTAAAATTAGCCTCAGTCCTACTTAAGTTAGAACACTCTTTTCTGGTGCCAAGTGCAGCTATAAATGAATTGCTTGAAGAGTTGCAATATTTAATTGGTACTGCCTCTGTGCCGGTCGCCCAGAAGACACTATTCGACTTCTTACAAAATAACAGTTGCATAGTTGATGAATCTGTTGTGAAAGAGTTAGCCACTGTACTTTGCACTTCTAATCCCATTCAAACTGCAATAGGAAAGCACGGTCCACTGTCAACTGCTTGGAAACGAAAGGCATACTACAGAAAAAACTTTAACATTGTGGAACCTGTTGATTATGTTTTAGAACAGAAGAATAAAATGACTTTTCAGTATGTACCTTTATTAAAATCCTTGCAGCAACTTTTAAACTGTGAAACAACACTAAATAAGGCTATACATTTGAAGGAAAAACATCATCCAATGGAGAGTGATAAACAGGTATACAGATCCTTTTGGGATGGACTCCTTTATAAAAGAAATGTTATTCTCTCAAGAGAATGTGCAATTTCATTGATTTTGTATGTTGACGACTTTGAAATTTGCAATCCCCTTGGTACGTCGCGTAAAAAACACAAAATCTGTGCCTTGTATTGGATTTTAGGCAATCTGTCACTCCTCGTTGTCCTCTATCCATTTGGCATATATCAATAGCAATGATGTCAATGTCTATGGTTATGAAAAAGTGTTAGAGCCTTTGATTACTGATCTCATAACATTGGAACAACATGGGATTTTTGTGGAAAAGCTGGGGAAAAATTTGAAGGGGACATTGTTGTGTGTTATTGCCGATAACCTTGGTGCACACAGCATTGCAGGTTTTGTTGAGAGTTTTTCTGCCAGATTTGCTTGCAGGTTTTGTACAGCAGATAGGTTAGAAATTCAGGACAAGGAAGTTGGAGCTGGAGGTTTTTCTCTGAGAACTGAAGAGATTCACACAAATCATCTAAAAACCCTTGAGGAAAATTCCTTGAACAACTGTTAAGGTGTTAAGACTAAATGTGTTCTGTCAGAAAAACTTACCACTTTCAATGGTACTTGAGGTTTTCCTCCGGACATTGTCCATGATTTATTCGAGGGAATAGTTCGGGTTGAAATATCTCTCTGTCTGACTGTATTCATTTCCAAAAAGTACTTCACTTTGGACACTTAAAACAAGGCAATAGAAGATTTTCCCTATAAATGGACTGATAAAACAAATCGGCCTCACTCTGTTCCACTGACCCATGCATCCAGGTGAACAATTGGTGGAAACGCACATGAAAACTGGACTTTCATCAGATTTTTTCCACTGCTACTTGGACAGAAAGTGCCCACTGATGAACCAGCCTGGTTCATCAGTGGGCTGATTTGAAGGACATTGTAGAAATTGTTGTTTCTCCAGTTCAGACTCAGGAATCAATTGCATATTTGAATTTTAAGATCTCTGAGCACAGAGTTAGATTTAAAGAGATTTTCCCAGAGTCAAACTTTCTCCCTAAACACCATTTCTTGGAGCATTATCCTCACTTAATCTGTGAGTTTGGACTGTTAGTTGCATTATGGACCATGCGCTTCGAAGCGAAGCACAGCTTTTTCAAAAGAGTTGTGCGGCATACAACCTGCTTCAAAAATGTGCTTCTGTCCTTAGCACAAAGACATCAGTTTCTCATGGCACATCACCTTCACATGTTGAGTTTTCCTAAATCCCCCCTGGAGGTAGCAAATGTTTCAAGTCTTCCCATTGATGTTTTAAAAGAGGACATAGCATTTGCTCTTAAGCAGAGGCAGCCAGAGTTGGATGGTGAATGCTTGGCTAAAAATGCAATGTACAATGGCCTGAACTATAGGAATGGAATGATCCTTGCACATGGCTCATTGGCAGGGCTGCCTGAATTTGTGGAAATAATCCAGATGATTGTTGTCAAGGATAACCTGCTTTTCATCGTCAGAAAGCTGAGTGCGTGGTACTGGGAGCATTTCAGGGCATATGAATTGAAACTGTGTCCAACGAAGGAGTTGGAACTGGTTGACCAAAACCAACTGGCAGATCCATACCCATTGGCTGACTACACAATTGGGGGAATGCGGCTGATAACTCTCAAAAGATACATACATGTGTGAGGTCAGTCTTAAAGTGGAACACAACAAAATATTCATTTTAAAATGTTGCTTCCCATATTCAGCTCAATATTTATATAACCCAGATTTACAGTCGATGGGAGATAATAAAAAAAACAATTTAATTCAGAGGCTTTTCAGTGGGGAGGAACAGTCAGCCTTCTGGAGGAGGCGGCCTATGTTCAACAAATTCCTCTATAACATTATGGTAGCCAAATCTAATGCACACATTTATGGAGAGATGGAGCCGGAAAAATATAAATGTTTTTCGAAAATATTAACTATTACAAATGTTAAAAAGCAACTGAGATTTCTCTCTCTTCTATCACTCTTACAGGGCAACATGGCAGATATCACACCCATTCGACTGCAGGTTATGCTGAATGAAAACAGCAGCATAAGAATGGAGCTACGCAAGGGGATTCCCAATTCTCTGGAAGAGCTTATCGATGAGGTCAAGAAGGCATGTGGATTACAAGGATACATAAGGCTGCAGTACAAGGACACAGATTTTGGAAACATATTTGTGAATCTGACCTCTACAGCTGTAATTAAGGATCTTACAATCCTCAAAGTAATCCAGTTAGACCCTGATTCAACTGTTGTCTTGTACCCAGTTGATCCCTCAGTGAGTAGCATCCCTTTGGTTGGACTGGACAGTGATGACTCCTCAGTGTCAGCACATACAGATGACACAATACTGCTTAGCAGCCCTTCCTCAGACTCACTGAGGACACAGCAGTGGCCACAAGTGTTCACAGTCCCACGTTTCTCCTATGACACAGAATGTCAACTGCAGAGGGGAAATGCAGAGTACATGAGAAGCCAAACTAGACTGACACCTAACTCAAAAATGCTGTCAGGCATACTGGAGAAAGTAGCTGAAAGTATCTACGCATACCCTGAAGATTCTCACTTCAGTGATGTTGCTGAGGCACTGACAAAGAAGCACCCCTGCCTGAGAGAACCAGGGTCTATCAATGAGAGCTATGGATGGAAATGCAGGATGAAGATAAAATGGCAAACTACCGGTCCCAACTTAAGGCACACGGTACATCTGCTGAACTCACAGTGAATTCTTTGAAATCCAAGTCTCGAGAGGATGCCTACCCAGCAAAGAACTTGAAGAGACCTAGATGAGTAGAGGTCAATCATTTTCCATCTTTGCCAGTTGGTGAGACTACAGGAAGCCTGGAACAAGAGAGGATTTCCCTTTTGGCAGAACTACAGAAAAGAAACAACCGTCAAACAATAAAAGAAAAGATGGCAAAGACGTTTGGATATCGTAGACAAGAAATGTCAAGAATGTCAACTTTAAATTTTTAATTAAGACAACTTAAAAAAAAATAGTTTGCTCCCACATTCAAAAGTCATTTGCATGAATTTAAAATATTCAGGTTTAATGAAGTGGATTATTTACATCAAGTAATAAAACCAGTGTAATTATTTTAATTTAGGAAAACTTAAATAATTGGTTTGCTTCATACATGAAGTTAGTTATTTTAGGTCAAACTAAATTAATTATTTACATTCATGTCAATGCTATATTAGGTGTGACAGATTACTTCAATTTTTTAAGTTGAGCCAATGTTTCAGTTTTTTCAGTGTATATGCGCATATGCTCACACCCATACACGCAGGCCCCATCCATTTACATGAACGTATACAAGACCTACTCAACTGGCAGCCCGTGGGCTGAACATGTTACTTTAACAACCTCATTCTGGCCTTTTGATAATTTTGTTAGTAGGTTAATTTGGCCATTCATCAGTTACTAAGCACAAAAATACTTTTATTTCATTAAAACATTTTAACCTAGGCTGTAAAGCAGAAGTTGAACTGACAACTTATGCAAGATTAAAAGGTGCATTCACTGTTGCGTATATAATGTCACCCTCAATGTTGTCATCCACTGGTTTGTGGACTATGGTTTTTAAAGCTTTGGCCTTTTGCCGTTAAGGTGGGCTCCATCTTTTGTTTTGTTGTTTTTTGGGTCGAGAGTAAACCATATTTTGACAAGACAGTGGAGATGGGGAAGATATCGATTGACTCTGACTGAGAATCTGCGGACAAATGTGATAGTGACATGTCAATCACAAGACAGCCACGGCCTAAAGCAGAACTTGCTTTATCGTCATTCTAACTCTAAGCGGGAGCATAATTTACAAAGTGAACACCATACGTATTGAAGAAGGCTTGAAACTAGCAATTGAATCCATAAACTCATTAAGAAGCCGTTTACTGAGGTAATAAATCATTTGAGATGTAGGGTCATTTTCTCATAAGCTAATTGGACTTATTTTTGAAACAACCACATTACTTGCATGTAGAAAAAAATGCAGGTTTGAGGCACTTCTGCATTTGCTTTTATTTTTAGATGCATCTCAGTCCATGTTCTATACCGTCAACGGTTCATACTGAAGATGACAATACAAAATTTTAAAAAAAAAATTAAAATTGAGGTCCATAGTGGCTTTAAACAGACGATTGATGCAGTTGATCTAGAATATTTTCAAGAGTGGAGTCATACACATTTAGTGCTCTAGTGAGTATTTGTGGCACTAGAACAGTGTATTTAGGATTGAGTCAAATACAACTACAGTATGTGTTCTTGGTAATGAAGGAACATGTCACCCACTGAAACAGTTAAGACTCATTAAAGTGTTTGTAATAGTTTTTGGAAAACAATGGAGCTATATGACACAGAGGAAGACGATACAGCTGATCAACCTTGGATATAAAGACGGTGTTCAATGATCATATACAACACTTTATTATTAAAAGCACGCACAAGGTTTTGGCACAACAGAAGAGAAGGGAGCCCAAATAAAAAAAGGGGGAGATAGTCTGAGGCTTACCGGCTGGAGGAGGGATTTGGTAGGGGAAGTGACATCAAAAGAAAAAGGAGAACACCCCACGCACACAGCAAAAAGTGATGTGTAAATAAAGAAAATCTTGAAAAGGGATCACACAGCACACAAGGGACCACCACCACCCAGGAGAACCACCACCACCACCGTCGGCCTTCAGCACTAAGGGGAGAGGAGAAACACATTTAAAAGGGGCTCAAAATTAAGGAACAAACAATCTTTTATAATGCGTGCAAACAAATGTAAATGATCAGTTAATAAACTAAAAACTGTTGAATTGGGTTAATAAATCAACCAGACAAAAGAAACAAAAAAGAGTCTCTGGCCAGAGATATCAACTCAACAATTAACCCGTTTTAACTCAAATTGATCAAATTAACAGAAAATCAACCATTCAAATTCAACCAACAGAGAGTAAATAAGTAAACAATTAAACCAAACCATGCCAGATTGCACTTAACACACACCCACACACAAACACACACACAGAACTAGCAGTTTTAGCGAGTGGCTGAGAGTTCTGGCAGACTCGTCGCATCCAGTACGAGTGACAGCCACACACATACACACACAAAGCAGCACCACACGTAGCAGCAGGAAACAGGCTGACCACAGGCGGCCGACCGGACCAAAACCAGGCCGTCGGAGCAGCAGCAGCAAAGCAACAGCAACAGAACAGCAGCGAAGCAGCAGGACACCGGCAGACAGCAGCGAAGCAGCAGCAGCAGAACAGCGGCAGACAGCAGCGAAGCAGCGGTAGCCAGGTAGCAGTGGCCAAGTAGCCGTGATTGATCAGCTGTGGTCGCACTCAGCGTTAGCTTTAGCTTTAGCTTTAACGTTACAGTTCCAGTTATAAGTCCGGGTGCATTGGCATCCCTTCCAAAGAGGGAGAGGGGTGAAGAGATCAAACGTAGCAGGGAAGACAGCCACCATGCAGCACACAACCAGCAAACAATGCTCTGGTTGCAGCAATAAACAGCCCCTGACCAATTGGCTCGACCGTGATGAAGACGCCAGATCTGTGCTTGGATGCTAGCGGCACATACAACGACCCAGAAGTGGGCGGGCCGAAGAGGCAGAAAGCGAGAGGTCAGGAGGAGGGACACGGCCTACTTTTATCCCCTTGGGAAGAGCGGTGATTGGCTAATAAGCCAAAGGGACCGTGGTGCAGCAAGTTTAATCCGGCAGTGATGCCTCATACCACTACAATCCACCCCCCCCATTTTCATCGTCGACCCGACGATCCACTTAAAGGATCTCGACTCTAAGACCATGGTCTAAAGAAAGCAGACACAGCACTTGACTGAACGGCTGAAGGCCCCGCCTGTATACACCGCACCATTGCCAGGGGGAGCTTTAATCACTCGATGCACCACAGGATTCCACCTGTCCTGGATCTTATGACGACCCTTCCAACCAAACTCCTTGAGGATCACTGACTGGCCCACCAACAGTGGTTCTGACCGGACAGATTGATAGTGGTTTTCCTTCCGGCGTTGGGCTGCCTCCTTCAGCCGGTCTCGGACACTGTCAAAAGCCACATGTAGCCGGGTCTGATGCTCCCGGACCCAGTCATTCACCGTCCCATCAACAGGATCCTGTATTCTTCCTAGCAAGAAGTCAACAGGGAGCCTTGCCTCACGACCAAACATGAGGAAAAACGGAGATTCTCCAGTGGATTGATGCAGTGTGGTGTTATAGGCGTACAGTATCTGAGGTAGACAGGAGTGCCAGTCACGCTTCCTGGAGGGAGGCAAAGTGCGCAGCAAGTCATGAAGGGTGCGATTAAAACGCTCGCACTGACCGTTACCTGCCGGATGGTACGGTGTTGTGCGAGATTTTTCGATGTTATAGAGATCACACAGCTGTCGAATGAGTGCACTTTCAAAATTGCGACCCTGATCGGAATGAATGCGTGCTGGAACACCAAATTTTGAAAACCAGTCCGTGACGAGCGTTTGTGCCACCGTAGAGGTGCGCTGGTCACGAGTGGGGATGGCAAGTGTGTATTTGCTGAACACATCCGTCAGCACAAGGACGTTCTCCAGCCCGTTATGGGTTGGTTCAAGCATTGTAAGATCCATTGCCAGGATTTCGTTAGGCTCTGAAGCAAGCAGATGTCCCATGAAGCTACGAACGGGTGGCCCGGAGTCTTTAGCCACTTGGCACCGCTCACAGGTTTGACACCAGCGCTTCACATCAGACGACATCCCCGGCCAATAGCACCGCTGCCTGAGCAATTCCAAAGTCCTGCCCACCCCCTGGTGGCCATGATTTTGATGGACCTCAATGAGGACTTTGTCCCTCAGAGCAGCTGGCAAAAGCACCTGGAGAACTACTTCTCCCCCATCAGAGCGAGGGACTTGCCGGTACACCACTCCGACATGTTCAATCAATCGCTCCCACTGCTTGAGAAGCACCAAGGCTGGTGGGGATAACTGCTTACGATCGTCATGATTCGGGTATCGTTTCTGCTGCCAAAACACAAGAACTTCCTGGGTCACAGGATCAGCTTGCTGAAGTTCTCCAATGTCTGCAGGCAGATGCTGAGGCAGGGCCTGAACAGCAGCCTGACAGGCTGTAGGCCCACTGACCTGGAGGGCCTGTTGCAAGGGCCGAGGAAGTGATGTGCCGGAGACAAAGGTCTCAAGGTCCGTGGTTCGGGGAGGATGCAAGTGAGACAGGGCATCCGCATTTGTGTTACTTTTGCCAGAACGGTAACGGATCTCAAAGTTAAAGGACGCGAGTTGGGCTGCCCAACGCTGCTCCAGGCTCCAAGCCTAGCCGATGTTAGGTGGCTAAGCGGGTTATTATCTGTGAAGACAATGCATTTATGGCCAAGCAAATATTTGCGAAATTTATCAGTCATAGCCCATTTTAGCGCCAGAAACTCCAGCTTCATGGAGCTATAATTGACAGGGTTGCGTTCAGTCGGCCTTAAGCTACGACTGGCAAAGGTTATGGGCCGCACTTTTCCTTCTTGCTCTTGGGAGAACACTGCGCCCAGGCCCCCATGGCTTGCGTCGACCTCCAAGATGAAAGGAAGGGAGAAGTCAGCATATGCCAGCACGGGTACGGTGGTAAGCTTAGATTTTAGGGCCTCAAAGCTCCGCTGATGTTCTCCTGTCCATTTTTCCACAACTGGTTCAGACCGTCTGGACTTGGACCCTACAAGTTCAGCTACAAGGCGATGCAGAGGGGCAGCCAACTTGGCAAAGCCTTCCACAAAGCGACGATAGTGGCTCGCGAACCCTAAAAAGGACCGCATAATGTGGCCCAAGTAATGCACCTCCCGTTGAAAAAAGGAGTGCTTCGACAACTTGGTTTTCAGACCTTCGTGTTGGAACCATTGCAGTACCCCTTCCAGTCTCTCAAGATGTCGTTGAAAGGTGGATGAGAAGACCACGATGTCATCCAGGTACAAAAGCAACGACTGACATTGTTGATCTCCAAAAATCTGCTGCATGAGCTGCTGGAAAGTGCTGGATGCATTACAAAACCCGAAGGGCATGCGATTCCACTCGAAAAGTCCGAAAGCAGTGCAAAACGCTGTCTTGGGTCGGTCAGCCTCGACCACCAGGACCTGATTGTACACGCTGGCTAAATCCATAGTGGAAAACCAGCGGGCTCCCGTGAGCACATCCAGCGACTCTTCGATCCGAGGAAGAGGAAACGTGTCTTTTCGGGTCCTAAGGTTAAGCTGCCGGTAGTCTACGCACAAGCGCAGACTGCCATCCTTCTTTTTAACCAACACGATCGGTGAAGCAAACGGACTGCAGCTTTCCCTGATGACCTGCGCACAAAGCAGCTGGTTGATGTGTTCCTTGACCACTTCATATTCTGATGGCGGAATACGTCGATAGCGCTGACGGATGGGAGTGTTGTCAAGAAGTGGGATTTCATGTGCCATCAGGTTGGTGCACCCCAGGTCACTGTCGTGAGTGGAAAAGACAGAAGCATATCTCCAGAGAAGAAGTCGGGCTTCCTTCTGTTCTTCTGCTGACAAAGCAGATAGATCAACCGCATCTATTTGGTCTTGCAGCGTAGGAACCACAGCCTGGGATGCAATGGAACCTCCTTAACACCAGAAGGTAAGCTCACCACACAAACCTCACGCAATGCACCGACCTCTGTACGAGGGTAAAGCAGCACATCAGAAGTACTTATACACAGTACCTCCCTCAACTCGGACCAGTGCTGGAGACGCAAGCAGTCCAGCGGGGAGACCCCGATCCAAGGGCTCAAAGAGCACAGCAGTCCCAGAATGCTGTGCAGAACAGGTGGCTGGAACAAGCTGCATAGTGCCACCAAAAATACGACAAGCTTTCTTGCCTCGCAGCTTAACCTTGCCAATGGCATCAACAGAGGAAGTCAGAGAGGCTTGATGGCATCTCTGCAGCGCCTGCACCACAGACTTTGGTGCTTCAGTGACGGTGGGTAGCTTAAACAAGGCCGAGCCATGTTGCCCAAACAAGCACCTTCGTAAAATGTTCATCCCTAAGACACCCGGGGTAGGAAGAGATGCATCAGCTGGAGGGTCCTTGACCACCAATAGCCCACACCCTGGCAAAGTCCTACCACAGAGCTCGACTTCGAGCTCCAAGTAGCCAAGGTATGGGATGGGCAACCCATTGGTAACTTGAAGCTGAAGCCAATGGCAAGACTTAAGTTTCTCTTGGTCCCAAGTCTCAAAGTGTTGCCATAAGAAGCTTTCTCTGACCGTGGACACCATGGACCCAGTGTCCACTAAACAAGGAACCTTTACTCCCCACCATGACCACGTCCATGTGTGGACAAGTGCTAATTAGCTTAGCTTCTCTCCGATCCCCCCACATAACAGGTGAGCCAGTGGCAGCTCCCCTTGAACTTTGGCTCCGCAGTTCGACGGGCGCTAGTTTCCCGAATGCTGAGCTGGATCCCGCCAAGAGGCTGGGCGCGGGGAAGCAGACCCTGAAGGTTGAGGAGGGGCACGCTCCCCTCTGCACTCCCTGGCGATCAACCCTAGGATCAACTCACTGTTTCTGGTCGTCTTTTCAAGGAATTTGTTAATACAAACAGCATTGTCCACTGACATAACAGAGGTTTTGAAAAGGATCCAGTCCATACAAAGGAGAAGTCTACAGGGAGCTGACCCAGAGTACTCTGGAATCCCAGATCACTTCCTCATGTTCCATCCCAGTCATCATTATGGACAGTTAATGCAGGCTGAGTAACAATTCACCTCTCAGATCCAGACGGCCAAATCAAGAAAGCTGTTCAGGGAGTCTGAATGAGGTTTGTCTTAAAATGTCTTAATCAATAAACAATATTTATTGGGACTTCTGAAACCTCCATTGTGTGATTAGTTAGTGATACATTCCTGTCTCCAGTACACATTGTAGGCTATCCTGCTAAGTAAGAACAAAATAACGTGGCTGACTGACAGGTTGTCTTCAGATCTGATAACAATCTAAGCTGGCTGGAATGCCTAGGAATTCCAGTTGAGGAGACACAGAGGAGCCATGTCTTACTGAGCAGTTTTCTCTGTCTCCCAGTCAGTGACTGGCTGTGCTGACAGATCGCATCAACGCTCTCAATGCTGCTCTGCCTTCCACATCCTCACCAACACACACTCATGTACATACATATGCTCACACTCAGTCATTCAACATACTCTGACTGCCATTTGGTCTTATCTAACACAGGTAGTCATTGGGGAAATCTTTGTTCAGTATGTGATATTTATTGCATGTGAAAGCATATGAGCATCATTAGCGTGGCTGTAATGTGAGCAGTTTGTGTTTTTTTGCCTAACCTGACACGCCTGTGTGTTTCCTTACATGCTTGGCTGAGCCCTCTCTGTGTGCTGTGTCTTTTCTTTCTTATCAGTGAATTCCTATCAGGTCAGCCAAACATGTCAGAGTACAATGATCTAAGAAACTTCACTGCTACTCTGCTCAGCAGGGCTGGAAGAATGCAGCCCTGCCATAACACTGCCTTCAATGACTACAGTATGCCAGTGTGTGTGTCAAAATGAACTGTTTATGTGGGTGTATGGTTGTTTCTGAAATAAAAAGAGTAAACACATGTCAGTGCATAACAATGCTGGTATGTGTGGTGTAGGCTAAAAAATAGCTATTAATGTATTGACCTGCCATGTATTTTTCATTGCACACCAGTCCACACTGGGTTTTTAACTCTTGGTCTGCTAGCAAGTTTTCAGAGGTGGTACTAACAGATGACATTACATCATTCCTGTCCTGGCTTCTCTTCACTGGCATTGTGTCCATTTTAGAATTGATTTTAAGATGTTGCTGATTACTTTTTATGCTTGTCTGGATCTTGTCCCAAGATATAATGAAGAAATGCTGGTACTATGTGAGCCTTCGCACAGCCTTAAGGCCCCCACCCACCGCCCAGACTCAAAGCAACAGCCAACTGCCTTTATCCGACCACTCTGTTGCCTCTCGTCTGACCTGTCTGCAGAAAAGTTGCATTGAACATCCCGCTTCGACGTGCTGCCAACTTCACAGTAGTGTGTACGTTCTGCACTTGCACAAAATGCAACAAGCCTCCTTAACAGCAGGTGGCGCTAGTCTTGTGGCAGGACTGAAAACAGGAAATGACAGAACGGAGTGCATAGAAAGACAAAGCGCACACAGTAGCTGTGTCTCAATTTAGGGTCTGCACACTTCGAGTGCGCATTTGAAGTGCGATTACGTCATTATACCGCGGCGAAGGGTGTCCCAATTCGAAGTGTTCTCATAATGCACCCCACAAATGCGCATTCCTTTCACCTGTTTTTTGAGTGTGCACCGCTACCACACTTCGTGGTCTCACATATCCCAAGATTCATCGCGCGCCCGAAGAGAATAAATAAATAAATAAATAATGGCGACCGCAAGTGCCGCAGATCTCGCATTTAAATGTAAGTATTGGGTTTATACTCGTTTTTTACTCATTTGAACATCCAACGCCAGATATGTTAAACTTCAAGGGACATTAAAACCCTCCACATTTCAGCTAAAATACGTTGGTAATGCTCAGCTTGATCCCTTTGGAAGTAAAGCCTTAAAAGCCTTCACTTTCAAACGTAAGACGTTCAGAGGTTGACTTGTAATTTAGATCTTTTTGTGACTGTGGAGATGTTATAGACTATTTTTACTTCATGTACATAAATGGACCTATATGAACAGATTCAGATCAGGCTGCTTTATTTCCAGACTGTAAAGCTGTAAAGTCTAGTTAAACGTTCCAATTGAATAAGTTTATGATTATCCTTATGATGATTATATATTTTTTGCTGTATTAGATCTCTTTTGTCTGTTGACGTAACACAAAACGTCTTTTACATTTCATTGTGTTTTAGGGAGCAAACCGAGAGCTTCATCACTGTCCGAGGTCAGAACAACATTAGTTCACTGGGCGAAACATTCTGCCAGCTGGATGAAAGGCAAAAAAAAATAAAAAATAATAAATACCGGATTTGTCAGTCCTGCTGTCACAAATCTCTGCATCCCTGTGTTAATGTGATCTTGTGTTGACTTTTTCTCTTGTTTCTCTCTGTGTTCAGAACAGTTCTGGAAACATCGAGCCTGCAGGGGAAGGTCGAGCCCATTTGATATAATGAATGAAATAAAATATTGTTCTATTGTTAAACGGTGTCTATTCCATCCATCCATCCATCCATCCATTTTCGTCCGCTTATCCGGGGCCGGGTCGCGGGGGCAGCTGCCTGAGCAGGGACACCCAGACTTCCCTCTCCCCGGACACTGCCTCCAACTCCTCCGGGAGGATCCCAAGGCGTTCCCAGGCCAGCTGGGTGACATAGTCACACCAGCGTGTCCTGGGTCTTCCTCGGGGTCTCCTCCCGGCGGGACATGCCAGGAACACCTCCCGAGGGAGGCGTCCCGGGGGCATCCGAAACAGATGCCCGAGCCACCTCAGCTGGCTCCTCTCGATGTGGAGGAGCAGCGGCTCTACTCCGAGCTCCTCCCGGGTGACAGAGCTCTTCACCCCATCTCTAAGGGAGCGCCCTGCCACCCTGCGGAGGAAACTCATTTCGGCCGCTTGTATCCGGGATCTTATTCTTTCGGTCATGACCCAAAGTTCATGACCATAGGTGAGGGTCGGAACGTAGATTGACTGGTAAATCGAGAGCTTGGCCTTTCGGCTCAGCTCTCTCTTCACCACGACAGACCGATACAACGACCGCATTACTGCGGCCGCTGCACCAATCCGGTCCAATCAGGTGTCTATTCCATTCAGTATTTACAGCTTAAGTACAATTTATAACAGCAAACAGGATCAAGTGCTTCTTTTCAGTGACAACAAGGGATTGAATGTTTTCTTTTATTATAAGGTCTTAACATTTACAATTACTTACAAAATGACAACATAAATAACTATTTACGGATTATTATTCACTATTAACACAAACAACTATTATTAAAAACAATATTAAAACAGTTAGAGATGATGGACAGTAACAGGCTGATCAGGAGTCCCTGCAGTGCTGCTGGGCTGGATGGTGTCAGTGGGACATCATCTGGGTCGGTACTCAGGGTGTTTGGGGGTCCAGTCTCCGCTGTCCACCACATCGTCCATCAACTGGGCCTGCAGTTCTGACTCCATCCAGGGCTGCAATGTCACTAAGAATGTTTTAAGAAAGAGGCAATTTCATAATATAATTATAATGATAATAAATCATTACAAAAGACAAAACTATCTACCAACATTTTAAATTGGAATAACGCCTTTAAAATTAAAATAAAACCATATGTGGCCATCAGCAGTTTATATGTCAGCATTAATGTAATGTATCAGTATGTTAATGACCCCAAACTGTCAGCTAGCTTACAATGATAATATTGATAACATTACTGTGGGATCAATAACAGGTTTACCTCTCCACGGTCCTCTCAGCCGGAGATAAACCAGAGCCGCTTCTCCTCTTCCTCCACAAGCAGGAGGATTAAAAAGGAAATCAGGAATTCCTGTAGCTCAAACAGATCTGACAGTCAAACTTTTCAAATTTCTCTTGTCACTTTGCTGACCTGGGCTGCATAAATAGTGACGAACAGGTAGGGGCGGGAACATCTGGTGACGCAACCAGGAAATGCTGCAAAGGGTAGACCGTCCCATTTCACAACAGGCTGACGCGGCCTGCAGGGCGCACCTAAGTGCACTCACTTGGTGAGACCGCAAAGGGCGGGTCCTTGAGTGTGCAGACCCTGAACTGAGACACAGCCAGTGGCTGTGTGTCAATTCAGGGGCAGCATCCTTCGAGTGTGTATTTGAAGTGCAATTACGTCACAGCGCCACGTGAAGGATGTCCCAATTCAAAGTGTGCTCCAAATGCTCCCCACAAATGCTGCCTGCTTTTCCCTGTTCTTGGAGGATACACCGCTACTATCCTTCGCGGCTATATATTGCCCAAGATTCATTGTGCAACCAAAGAGAAGAAATTAATAAAAAAAATAATGGCGACCTCAGGTGGAGCAGATCTCTCATTTAAATGTAAGTATTGGGTCTATACTCGGTTTTTACTCATTTGAGCGTTAAATGACAGATATGTTAAACTTCAAGGGACCTTAAAACCTCAAAATATCAGTTAAAATATGTTGGTAATGCTCAGCGTGATGCCTTTGGAAGTAAAGCCTTAAAAGCTTTTACTTTCAAATGTTTCGCGTTTAGAGGTGGACTTATATCTTATATCTTATTGTGACTGTGGAGATGTTATAGACTGGTTTTACTTCGTATATGGACCAAGATGAACAGATTTAGATCAGGCTGTGATCCCTGTACAGTCTAATTAAACGTTTGAATAAAGAGCTAAGTTTATGATTATCCTTGTGATGTAGGGATGTGAATCTTTGGGTGTCTCACGATTCGATTCGATTCCGATTCCGATTCTTAGGGTCACGATTCGATTCAAAATCGATTCTCGATTCTACCGATTCTCGATTCAACTGATTCTCGATTCAAAAATTGATACAATGCATAGTGTGTTAAGGCTAACTATGGCATCAAAACAATACAGTTTGTATAAGACAATGTGATTTTTAAATGAACTGATTCCAATGATGTAATCACACAAAGGCAAACTTAAGACAAAAGGTAATATCTATCTATGGTCACATTATGCTATATAAGAAATGAGAACTTCCTCCATGAAATGTGCAACAGCACAACTTTAATAGCGCAATCTGCTGCAGAGTGAAAAAAGCAAGCCCTTAAAGAGTGTGTTTTGACTAGATGAATATGGGTTTTGAAAAAGTTGCTGTCTCTCTGCTTGGAAGGAAGGTGCTGGCTATACACTGTGTGTGGATGTTATGACCTGCGCCTTCTTTTTGTGCACTTGTGTTTGACATTGTGCCTGCAGTGCATGGCTGCCCTTGTTTGCATAGTTAATAGCCGCTTATATACTGGGCAGCAAGCCGCCAATTTGACCATCCTTTTTGTGGCTCGGTCCGCGGATTTAGACAGAAGCCGGTAAATTGGGGGTCTGTCCTGGTCCGCCAATTTGCCACCTCGGAGGGTACACTTTTATCCAACTCCATTCCGATCTAAATCCGAGATGTCGTTATGCTGGAAATTGCGTGAGATGGGCGGAGGTGTAGATGACCGGCACTGTTGTGCGCCCCACAGCTGAGGAGTTTTAAAACCAGGAAACAGCTGATCACAGCAGTCAGTCCATCACTTCATCCGCGGACGTCAAGATGAGCAACTGGACAGCCGCTGAGATCCAGGAGATGCTAGCATCTCCTCCGTCTCTGAAGCTGACTTTGCTGTTAGCTTGTTGTTGTAGCAGCTAGCTAGGAACGATCGCTACTTTCAAATTAAAAGCTCCCCCGCTAAGACCCCAGTTCTAAACTCCAATGGGGTGTAATGTCAAGCTCTTATTTTGAAGACAAATTAGTTGTCTTTCTTTCCCCAAGCTTGCTGCAATGCTGTGTATGGAAACCCGTGGGGGCGCATAGAGAGACGGGGGAACGTTAATAAAAAATCGATTTTTGAAGTTTATGAATTGATTCAGAATTGTGGATGATTAGAATCCCGATTCTTATGTGAATCTATTTTTTCCCCCACCCCTATTGTGATGATTATATTTTTTTTGCTGCATTAGATCTCTTTTGTCTCTTGACGTAACACAAAACATCTTTTACATTTCATTGTGTTTTAGGGAGCAAACAGAGAGCTTCATCACTGTCCGAAGTCAGAACAATTCTGGAAACAGTGGGCCTGCAGGGGCAGTCGAGCCCAGCAGGCCAGAAACAAGTGGGACCATTTAAAGCACAAGTACAGAGTAGCTGCAGGTTTGAATGATGATGTGGAAACTAAATTATATTTCTTTTTACCCATGCAAGTTAACACAGAATCTGCTGAAAATTGCTGACGTGATTGATTTCCACTGCCTTAGAATTGTCCTCATGGATGAGGTGTTAGGCCAGAGGCCTTCCACTGCCCCCCTGTCCTAACTGCCTCCATCCCTGAGGACACACCAGGGCCAAGTGACCAGGAGGAGGAAGATGACGATGAGGAGGAGGAGAGCCAGCCAGGGCCGAGGAGGAAGAGGAGGAGGGAGGATGAAGGAGGACATGAGGCTGCAGAGAGGATGGAGAGGCTCTTCTCTGCTCCAGAGGACAATCCTTACATTATATCTGTTGTTATTTAGTTAATGTATGAATTCTTTTTAAATGATGTGTTCAGAATTGTTCATTTTATATAATTCATGAAATAAAATATTGTTCTATTGTTACACGTTGTCTATTCCATTCAGTATTTACAGCTTAAGTACAATTTATAACAGCAAACAGCATCAAGTGCTACTTTTCAGGGACAACAAGGGATTGAATGTTTTCTTTTATTATTAAGGTCTTAACATTTACAACTATTTGCAAAATATCAGCATAAATAACTATTTAGAGATTATTATTAACTATTAACAAAAACAATTATTATTAAAAACAATGTTAAAACAGTTACAGGTGATGAACAGTAACAGGCTGAGCAGGAGTCCCTGCAGTGCTGCTGGGCTGGATGGTGTCAGTGGGACATCATCTGGGTCGGTACTCAGGGTGTTTGGGGGTCCAGTCTCCTCCGTCCACCACATCGTCCATCAACTGGGCCTGCAGTTCTGACTCCATCCAGGGCTGCAATGTCACTAAGAATGTTTTAAGAAAGAGGCAAGAATTATAATTTCATAATATAATTGTAATAATAATAAATCATTACAACAAACAAAACTATCTACCAAATATTTTAAATAGGAATAATGCCTTTAAAATCAAAATAAAACCATATGTGGCGATCAGCAGTTTATATGTCAGCATTAATGTAATGTATCAGTATGTTCATTACCCAAACTGTTAGCTAACTAATGATGATAATATTGATAACATTACTGTGGGTTCATTAACAGGTTTACCTCTCCACGGTCCTCTGAGCCCGAGATAAACCAGCTGCTTCTCCTCTTCCTCCACATGAAGGAGGCTTAAAAAGGAAATCAGGAATTCCTGCAGCTCAAACAGATCTGACAGTCAAACTTTACTCTTCTTGTCACTTTCATGGACCTGGGCTGCATAAGTAGTGACGTACGGTTAGGGGCTGGAACATCTGGTGACGCAACCAGGAAATGCTCCGAAGGCTAGACTGTCCCATTTCACAACAGGCTGATGCTACCTGCAGGTCTCTCTGAAGGACCCATCCTTTGCTGGCAGCAAAGGATGGGTCCTTGAGGGATGTTGCCCCTGAATTGGGACACAGCCAGAATTCTGCCCCTCCCACACGGCGCGCTGATTCGCTAGCACACCGCCATTCAGAATGGTCGTACAGCTTGCACACAACCAATCAGAGAATCCAATGGCTCAACGGCCAACCTTCTCAGACTTTGCATATTGAATTGGAGCAGACGCTGTCCGAGTGGTCCCAAAAGCTTTCAACACAGCTGAACACAACCAAACAGATTTGTTCCCGAACTCGTCCGAGTCTCCCCAAAAGCTTCAGACAGCCAACGGTTGGCCCGGTGTGTTTCAGGCTTTAGATCATAAGGTGGGGCCTTCCGGGTTGTTCCAAAGTCGAGGCTCAAAACTAAGTGTGGCTGTACCTTTGCCGTCAGGGCCCCTCAACATGAGGACAACCTAAGACTTGCAGAGTTAATCACTTTTTAAAAAAATCAGTTCTTTAAAACCACTTGTATAGACTTGCCTTTGTGTGAAGACACCCTTTTTAACTGAATTTTCATCTTTCCATCTTTTATTTCTTTTACAGCGCCTAGTTGATTTATCTGTTTTTAATTCCCCCTTGCTATGCATTTTTTCCTTACTGTCCTTCACTGATTTTATTTGTCATCTTTAATATATGGATGGTCCTTTAATGACTCCGTTTACTGTTCTTAATCTCTTTGATATGATGTCGTCTTCTCATCGTCCTTTATTCATTTTATTCTTTTATTCATTTCTATTTTTGCATGAATCTTTCTCTGTCTTTTTCTGTAATTTTGCCCATTTTATCACAGGAAACAAGAAATACCTGACGGGTGCAACACAGTGACTGCTCAAAAGTCTAATTGGTGAAGCAGTCAGATTAGCTCTCCAAGTAGTGTTACTAGGTACTATAATTATTAGGGGTGTCACAGTTTTGTTGTTTTATCACGATCTTCGAAATCAAAGCCAGAATTGAGGATTTAGCCACACCCCCAGTATTACGGCCGGCAGGTGTGCCAAGTTGGGATTAAAACACACAAAGCATGTTGTAGCGTGGCGAGTTAACGTTACCTTCTCTAACCTGCAGCCAATGGAAAGACACTGTGACAACTGCTGATATAGGAGACACATCAACTGAACTCAAACCCCCTCTTCCTTCTCTAAAATCACAGGTGTGGAAATATTTTGAATTCCCAGTGAGTTATGACTACTTTCACATTGTGCACAAGAAAACCAAAGTTTGTAATCTATACTATGCGTGTAGCATGCATCCACAGGCAGCATGCAAAGTATGGCCAGACAATTCTGCATACATCATAAAGAAGTAGACTTAACTGAGAAAACTACACAGTTAACACGGTCAACTTTTCGGTTCTCATTTAGAGCCAAGCTTCCTCAAAATCTCTATCGTGCTAAAGCTGTTACTAGCACTTAAGAGGTATTTGTATCATGAGATGTACCACCTTATTCAGTGGTGGAAAACCCTTAATTTAAAGCTCAAGGTAAACTTTATAGTGGTAATTCTGTTCAGAAGCATTTTTTATCATATTTCTATAAAAAAAAAAACATCCAGACAGCAATCAAAATATGAAATGCTCTGGTAAGAAACTGATGTTTTACAAATGTGCTGATGTATGCTAATTCTGTGTTCTATAATTATGAGAGGGACGCACCAACTTCCAGCCTTTGAAGTGTCAGTTCAGGACAGAACGATGTCTTGATGTTTCCACTGTTTCTGCAGTCTTTCTCTGACAGGTGAGGTGTTACTCGATGATGATAGAATCATGGATCAGACCACTGTTGTTCATGTAATATGTATCTTTGATGGCTACATTTCATATATACATGTGTCCTTCTTCATATCAAATTGGTTTGCTTTACGTGCATTAAAGTGCTCCTTAGTAGGGACACGATACAAAAAGGAATGGCATCATTTCATTAGCTGCACCAGGAAAGTACTGGTCCCAACAGTCAAATGTTAGCAACAACAGTCCTGTGTTGTCTTTGAGAGAATCAATATAGTTTTTACACCCCATGAACACATCCAGATGTAACTTTATGTCTTGTAAATACATTGCAAAGTACTTTTTTATTTCCTGCAAATATATTATCCAGTTTTCTTTATTATGATTTTGCAAAGATGATGACTTTTCAGTCACAGGAGTTGAAAAATTGAACAGGTAATGTTGTAAAGTAATATGATTGTCCATGAAAAGCTGTAATTTACTGCCAGATAAATAATTATGCTATTCTTTCTACAGGACAGTCACTGACAAAACAGTAGTCGATTGAGACAGCAACGACATCAGCAGCCTGACCCGTTGGCCAACACTGATCTGTGTTCATACTCAGTCAAGAGACCTCTGGACATCCTTCCTTTGTTTATGCTAATTTTACTGTATATTGTCTAAATGAAATATGATATACTGTTTCTGTAGTGTTATTAATTTACATGCGTTACAAACATTTCAATAAACAAGAGTCTTGCCTAATTCAGTTATTATTAGTTTACATGTGAAGTGTAAGCGCTGTAATGGGTCTGGGCCCGTATTCACAACGAATCTTAAGGCTAAAAGTAGCTCCTAACAGACGAATTTAGGAGCAACTCCTAAAAATACTGGGCGTGTCAGTCGTAACTTTAGGACTCCTAATTTTTGAAAATAAGAGTTATTCACAAAACATTTTAGGCCTAAAAGTAGCACCTAAGTCTGGGAAACCTTACAAGTAGTCCAGAGTACTCCTAACTCGCTAAGACCTAGTCACAGCCAAATGTTTTGGAGACGCTAAATGACAGGGAATTATTAAAACAATATCGGATGGACTGTAAAGGGACTGAAGTTGTGGTTGAGTTGGTGAGGGACGCAATAACATCCCCAACCAACCGAAACAATCCAATAACGAGTTAAAATGTTTGGCAACACTCCGGTATTCGGCTACGGGGAAAATGCAGCTCTTCACACGGGACTAGTATTACCTGGGGACCTCAAGTGATTTAGAAATTATCCCACCACATCTGTGTTTTGTGCGGCGCATTCGCACAGGATAAGCAAAGTCTGTGTTTTAACTCGAATTTACTGACATTATCCCCCAGGTTGATCACACCGGAGCCATTGCTGGAGCAGTACAATGGTTAGATATGGATTTTTTTAATATAATAACTGGTGAGCCTGTTGAAAGATGGAAAAGTGTTCCTTACCGCATGCTGCCATGCATGTAATCCATCTAATCATCTTTTGAGATTTCGCTCTTCTGATGAGCATCCTGAATTTGCACCAAAAATGCTGTCAAAACTTTCATTTATAATTCCCAACGCAGCCTCCATAATTCTCGACCGGAAAAAAGGCAGAAAAAAGGTGTGGAAAACACAAAAAACCTAAAGAAAAACAAAAAACGACCCCAAATCACAGAGATGCCGATTCTCACAGGACTAATGTTATCAAATGACCTCTGTGTTTGGCGAAATAGGGTAAGTAATTTGCAGTGGAATTTTTACGTTACAAATTACGGACATGGCAGATTCGCACGGGGGGGTGCAATTAATTCTCCTCATAAATACATTTTTTTATCCAATATCTTTTCATAGGCTTTGTCATGGGCGTGTAGGCAACTTCCTTATTTTCACTTCATGCATTGTGTAGCCTAAATGACTTTTCAATGGGCTGCCCTGTCACTCAACAATCAATCACCGTTGTCACCGCTTCTAAGTGTGTCCTTATAAAATGACGTCATCCATAGCAACAGAGAGTTACTTCTAGTTTAGGAGTTCACTGTTTTCATAACTAAAAGTAGGTCTCAGCGGCTTTGTGAATAACTTTTAAGAAACAACTCCTACATAAAAACTTTTAGTCCGATTTAGGAGTACTCCTAACGTTAAGATAAAAGTCTTTGTGACTATGGGCCCTGGTGTTTGTGCTTGAAGTGTAAAGAAAAGGCATTTAACATTTTCAAGACTTTATTTAAAATTTTTACAGATAATGCAAAACAAGGAGTAAATACAGAATGACAAATAAATAGGTGTCAGGCAGAGTTCAACACCTGGTGTGAGTGACTAAACGCTAGGCCTGGGCGATAAACTGAAAATTTAACGATACGAAAATTTACGACGATAACTGACTACATTTTGCCCATGTCGGTATATTCGGTGTCATAGGTGTAACATCCACTAGGGACAGGGGGACATGTCCCCCCCACTTTCCGAAATCCCGTTTTTGTCCCCCTCACTTTTGTTTAATCCAGCGGAACGCAGTAGCTCTCAAGCGTCCAATACTCAAACATTAGGTCCACCTGATTAATTTACCCAGCGTATGTGCTTATTTTACATTAATTTGATGGCAAACTCCGCCCGCTGATGCAACACCAGCTATGCCAGATTAGTAATCAAGTGAACCCACTCTCGCTGTTAGTCGCGGACAGTTTGTGTAATGTTGCTGCGTTCAAAGGCTGCAACAGGCCACTGTCTTCGGCCGGGCCGGTCCATTGATCAAACATTGTTTTGTTTTTTATTAACTCAAAATAATGACTGTATTTCCAGCTAGAAAACGTGCATCTCTCTCCTCCTTCCATTGTTGTTTGCATTTGTGTCTCTGCGTGACCTCGTGCAGAAAACGTGACTTCTTGCGTATGTGACGTCACTCCCCGAGACGCAAGAAGAAAGCAAAAATATATATTTTTACTGAGGAAAATGACAAAACTAATATAATGCACAGTGACTTGAATAAGTAACTTTAATCTGATTACTGGTTCGGAAATATTAACGTGTTAGATTACCCGTTACTGAAAAAAGTGGTCAGATTAGAGTGGCGCGTTACTGGCATCACTGATTGTGTAGCTTAAGTGCAACATGGAGGATGAAGATGTAAAGAAAAAAATAAAAACAGGAGAATTAACTTTGAGCAAGTGTGGAGGAAAGTCGGAGGTCGGCTTGATTCTAAGCTCTACTCGGGTCCAGCCACGACTTTACTGAGGTTCACCCAGTGTGAGCAGCAGGAGGACGGTCAGCTCACCTCCCAGAACGTGGCACTGAATCGCTGGAAACTGATTTAGGGACCGTCATCAAATTACTTAGCATAAATATATTAATACAAAATAACTGCAGTTCTTTCAATATCTTCCATGTCATGGGGCCCAGTGACTCCAGCAGCAGATTGTATTAGTAAACTGGACGAATGAGACACAGCTATGTTTATTGTACTTTAGTGCTTCTTCTATTTTATATGAATATTAATATGCAGAAATCTAAAATAAAAAAAAAAGTCAAATATAAACTGTGCCAAAAGACTGTTGCGACAAGTCAAGGTACCACATCCAACCTCTTCCACCACCTGCAGTACGACCACGTGATTCGTTTCGAAGAAATAAAAAAAGCGAGAAGCGATCAGGCCCAGCCAAGTGTTAGAATTTGTTTATCAGGGACTGTATTTTTAATACTTTGTGTTTGAAGGAAATTTAAGTTATTTTATACTTTTAAACTTGTTCAGTTGTTGTCATTTCAAGTAATCTGTGCTTTTCAGCTGTTCAATCGTGTGCTTATCAGTTGTTCTTAACTACTAAATAAATAATATAAATCTTAACTACAGTGTGGGGGGGGGGGGTTACTTATCATTCATTTATCGTTATCGAGGTGAGTTGCTCAATATATCGTGATAGTGATTTGAGGCCATATCGCCCAGCCCTACTAAACGCTGTCCTTGAATTCTGGCCTGTAAAGCAACAGATGAGCAACATGATTAGATATTTTTATGTAACAGAGCTCGACTGTCCTCAACGGTCAATACTTCAGATATTCCTGGACAAAAGTGTACAGATGTTATATTACATTTCTTTCATTTTAACTATTCATGCTTTCGACTTGAGGTACCGGCACTTTATCATTCTTTACATTTCTCTATTTATTGTGTTATATGTGTTCATCATTATTTATTTGTACAAAACTATTTGGCAAGAAATGTGATTCTGATTAGAGCAATCTTTTGAGCTTGAAGATGTTCTACTCAACATATGTCATATTTTCTGAGAACTGACCTGTCTCCACTTCCTCGAACACTGCTGGTTGCCCGCCTGTCCTCCTCTCTGATGGAATGATGCGATGATGACAAGGGCGTAAGCTTGCATAGGGACGATAGGGACAAGTCACAACCAATGTTCAGCGTAACCTGCAAAGCAACAAGTTTAGATATGCTGCCATGTGATTGGCTGAAGGGTTATCACAATCTCAGCACAAGAAGGTATCAAAGCCCCTCTCGTCACCTCTCATGAAGAAGATGCGCTGTGTGGCAGAGCTGCTGCAAGATAGCTGGACTTATGGTAAGATATCAGGCTGGCTGTTGCAGAAAATGCTGACGTAAATACACCAGGAAATCATGAAAGTAAATCCTCACATAAGTATTTCGTTTGGTCTCGACATTTTTGCCCGTGTTTCTGCTTTGTAGATAGAAAATGCCACAGAAAAAGCAAAGAGATATCATTCATTGTACTATGGAAAAGTGTTATTAAGGTGTTAGTGTAGCGAACGTAGGCTAGTATTAAAGCTAACTGACTGTGGGTTCTGTAATGTTTGCAAGTCGATTTGAAGAAAAGTGGATGCGGTCCCTCACAAAAACAAACATGCTAGCCTAGCGTAAAATCACCAGTCTTCTACTGTGTAAAACATAACTGGTGTTAAGTATAAGTTTCGAGGGTAGTAATAAAGCTAACTGTGTCCTCTCTAGTCTTTCAACCAATGTTAGCAATTACAAGGGTTAAACTAGTGAGTAACTGGCTAGTAACTATGAATCATTGCATACAGTAAAAATAGCAGCATGAAGCTACAAATGTAGAGCAGGCTAATGATGAATCAGGAACAGGTGAGGTGTTGACAATGTCTATTAGCAATTTTGTTTGGAATAAAGATGGCATGAACATTGCAGTTCATTGTTTTAGGATGCCTTGCAGTTGTAACCTATGAATCTCATCGTCATGCTGGTTATTTTGAAAATAAATGTTGGATTTGCATAATTAAATGTGTCAAGATGTTATTCTTCAAATGTTACCCAAATGTTCTTTCTTATAAGTTTGATATGTGTAATGGATATAAAGATGACATTTTATTCATTTATGCATTATTTTGAAATACATTCAGGAAACTCTGAAATCCAGTACAGATGTAGTGCAGGTTGAGGAAGCAGCAGCTGGATTGTCAGGGCTTCAGACGAGGTCTTAAAATGGTTCTGTGATCACAATATCAGCAATGAAATTGAAGGATGTTTGGGTTTTATTTTACATAAGCATTTTTTGTAGCATTTTTTTTTCTCTTTTTTGGAATGATAAACAAAATGAGTTCCATAAAGCCTAAACCTTGGCTATTCCTGTAATATTCAAGTGGTGTGAATTTTCCCTTTGCAACGTACACTTGAACTGTTGTAAATTTTTGTTTTAGGTGGTTTATTTCACTTTTTCTCTGGACCCCGTTCACTGCAGTACAAAGCTGAGCGTCTGGCTGGAGCGGCTCTCTGCTCCTCCAAACTGAGGCTGCGCTGATCGGTGATTACGGGAGGAAACAGACCAACTATAGATATGTACTTTATATGACCCCACTTCATATAACCCGAACTATCCCTTTAAGACACAGTGGAGGAGGGGGTAGGTTGCACGGCAGTGTCCCTACAAAGCTAAGACCAAATTTATGCCCTTGGAGAGTCTATAGATAGCAGGTACCCTCTATGACTTCCCATTTTTTTTTCACAGTTCGTTTCCAATTGACTAGTGAAACAAGTTATTGATACAATTATATTGTTAATAATTATTTAAATTTGACAATAAGGCCTTAATGTGGTACATTGCAAACAAATAATGGAGAGCATATCACTCACTACACCATGTAGACCATCTTTTGAAATAAGCATTAAACAATTAAATGAGTCATCAAGGCATAAAACCAATCATCCTAGACTAGACTCAATTAGTCTTAAAATGGCATAGGCATCTGTGCTAAAAGAAAAATAACAATAAAACGACAGAGAATCAAATCGAATTGTGGCCTTAAAATCGAAAATCAAATTGAATCAAGGATTTGGAGGATCGTGACACCCTTAATAATTATCATGTTAATACGATACAATTTTACCCTATGTATGATGTACAATCACTGCAAAAAAAATCTGATAATTTGACCAATTTGTGATGCATATTTTAGTAGTTGGTTTTAGATTATGCTATCCTATTTTAAGTTATTTCCGGGCATGATCAGCTCAGCAAAATATGGAATCTACATCTCACGTGAACTCTTTCAAGTTAATCATGCTTGATTTAGGTTATAATGGTGGGCAGAATTTGCGAGCAAAGCCGTCCTTTTCTCTCAACCTGTTCAACCTGAGCTGTTTTTAAAGCACCGGTAAGCCCATTTATTTAATTAGCTTAGCCTTAACTGGTTTCATGCAGAATATCAGCAGGCCTCCAGCTGTGGTGTAATTTGTACTAGAAGACTATTACAAAAAGTCAGACTGATGGGACTTATGGACTCCCCCTTCCCTGCGTAATAGCTAAATCAGCTAGGTTTAAAAAAAATGTGTAGGCGTGTCAAAAAATCTTTCAAATATGTATTTTGCAACTTATTCTTGTGGTATTGACTCACACTAATTTTCACCAAAATAGGAGAAAGTCATATGAAGTAGTGTCAAATCGACAAAGTCCACATAGGGAGGAGAACAGGGTGGACAAGGTGGGTAAAACAAATGAGGAACATAGCCCTAAAAAACTGCTGTTCAACCAGCAATAGTGAATTATGTTACTTTGTACTTCCTAATAAAGTTTACGTGCATTATGTACATAAAATAATCTAAGTTAGATACACAATTTATGTATGCAAGTGAAGTAAGTCATGTACTTATTTTAACCCAGACCACGATCTTTTCCTTAACCTAACCAATTTTTTTTTTTGCTTAAAGTAACCAAACTGTGAATATATGAGGAAGGTCTGGTGCACCTGTCGATAGGATGCTGCAACAATCATGTTGTTTAGGGAACAGTTGTATTTGTCGTCTTAGGAAATCCACAGGGTTCATTTGGTTTGCCACCACAGTGGGCATACATAAATTAGCAGCAGTGTTGCTAAATATTTTCACTGTGAAAAAGCTAAAACCTGTTCAAAGAGTTGCCAGATTACCTCACACTCTCATTTCTGTATCTGTGAAATCATAATGTAAGCATATATACAAGATCTTTTTTTAATCATTTCAAACGTAACTGAATGTAATCAACTTTATTTGTAGCTGCTATCCAAGCTTTTCTTATCTATGCGTCTAAATCTACTTGCAATTTAAAAAAACAAACCAAAAACTTTCAAAGGCTATTTTTAAAGATAGTGGTAGTGATGATCAGAGGATCCAGAGAGTGGAATAACAAATGCTAGTACAATCTTAAAGTAAATAGAACAAAAAAAGAAATCGTTCCCTGGACAAACAATGGGGACAGTAATTGGTCTTTAGGAATGCACATTCACAGCTCATTCAGTTCTTTGTCTGGCTAAGATGGTAAAGTGGCAATGCTGACTGATGGTGCTGTCCCAGCCCTTTTGATATATCCATGGTCAAGTGGTGTCTACTCGGCTGCAGTCAGTTCGTGTAGACATTAGAGGTCTGAATCTTCACTTGCCTTGTCAACGACTCAAATACAAAATACATCTCAGTGTATGGCATTCTCAGTGCTCTATATCACTTCACATGGCTATATTTCCAACATTTAAATTCCCCTTTTATTCGGAAAATGCTTCCAATAAATACAGCACAGCAGTCTACAAAATAAAAACTGCAATTTTACAATACATGAACATTAAAAAACAAAACATGTATCCGTCTGCAGTGATTTTCACAATAATATTGTTTTCACATAGCAACTTTAATATAAGGCATCTACTGACTTTGCTGCACACACCTCTCTCAGAGTTGGATGGCAGAGTTGATAGAGCCTCCTCCGATCTTGGCTGATTACCTGGACTTGCTGTTGCAGTTAATATTTATGGCTGCAGACTAAGCTCAGGTGAGAATGGCTAACGTGATTAGTAATTGTTGTGAGGTACAAGTCACGCTCAGAGTGGGTCTTGTCCAATTCATGCTTGCCAGCAAGGTCCAACATGTGCCTCGAGATGGCCATTTTAAAAATACTTGCAGATGATCTCTGAAACCCTCTTACACCCCTTCTTCATAAGTAACTCAGCCTAGTGTCTGCCCACAATTCAAATCATGGGAGCAACATCGCAATAATGAGTCTGGGTTATGCTCTGCCTCTGCATCTATCAGAATCTTCCACATCACGGTACATCTTGAAATCGAGCCATTTCCACTCCTCAATGGACATCCACCATTTTTCAGAATAAAAAGACGTACATGTTGGATGTGTTTTCTCGATTTCTTGGCTCTGGGTGTTCATAGCTTATTGACATTGTTCTGACTGCAGTTCTTGACTCCTGCCAGCTGGCATTGATTTAAAACATTGTTTAACTGGGTTTATTTGACGTACTACACTGACTCAGAGTCTGCACACCATGTTTTCTGTATTGCTTCCCTCTATTCTAATTGTTTTAGGGATTTTGCAAGTTAACCAACACGTAGCCAACAACGATTTTATCATTGTGACATGGAGATGGCACTGTGCAGAGGTTTAGCAGAATAATACGTCACGATTTTTTATTCAGGCTTTCCGCCCTGAGACTCACTTGTCTTATTTAATCAAAATAATGAGAAGGTTGTGTCAGCAGCACTTCCAGATTGAGTATTACACTGTAATTCTGGTCAGAGTTCATTCTCTCTCTCACATGACATTTGCCACACACAAAGCCAATTTAATTTAATTTGCCAATATGCTCATGCATGCATATACACCATCATCAATAGACACGCATACTGTACACACAAACTTTGTGGTTAAGCTACAACACAGTCTGTCTCCAGTCCTTTCCACACATGTAATTAGAGCGTCGTCAACTGACAGACTGCAGCAGTCATTTTAGCTTTTATATGGGGAAAAAGCCTGTTTTTTCCAGATAAATTGCTATACATGGTGACTCGTGAGGCAGGCAACAGGAGTGCAGGAATTTTCCCTGAAGTGAAAGAAGTTTAAACAGGTGTTTTTTTTAGACCTATTTTTACAGATTTTCCCCTACAAAAAATACATTACAGTTAGCTAGCTATGGTCATTATTTACAGCTATTTATTCATTTGTAAAAGATCAGTGTCAAAACTAAGCAGACCTCTTATCTTTTCTCCCCATGTTTTTACACATGTGATAGCACCGTCAGATCATTTTTTCAGGGCTTGGTGGAGACCAAAGCAGAGCGAACAAGAGAGTGAATATTGGACTTATATTTGAACGAGAGTGCTATCTTTGACAGGCTTGACATGGGACACGTTGAAATCCATTTACTCGTGTCAGAGATATACCAGTATGTCCACAAACGCGCACACACACAGGCTGTGTCCCAATTCAGGATCTGCACACTTCGAGTTCGCATTTGAAGTGTGATTACGTCACTATGCCACGGCGAAGGGTGTCCCAATTCAAAGTGTTCTCCGAATGCATCCCACAAATGCGCCCTACTTTTACCAGTTTTTGGAGTGTGCACCGCTACTACCCTTCGTGGTCTCACATATCCCAAGATTCATCCCGCGCCCGAAGAGGAGAAATAAATAAATAAATAATGGCTACCTCAAGTGGTGCAGATCTCGCATTTAAAAGTAAGTATTGAGTCTATACTTGTTTTTTACTCCTTTGAACATCCAACGTCAGATAAGTTCAACTTCAAGGGACATTAAAACTGCAACATTTCAGTTAAAATACGTTGGTAATGCTCAGCTTGATGCCATTGGAAGTAAAGCCTTAAAAGCCTTCAGTTTCAAACGTTAGACGTTGACTTATATCTTATATCTTGTGACTGTGGAGATGTTATAAACTATTTTTTAATTCATTTACATAAATTGACTGACATGAACAAATTTAGATCAGGCTGCTTTATTTCCAGACTCTAAAATCTAGTTAAACGTTTGAATAAAGAGCTACGTTTGGGATTATCCTTATGATGATTATATATTTTTTGCTGTATTAGAACTCTTTGTCTGTTGACGTAACACAAAGCGTCTTTTACATGTTGTGTTTTAGGGAGCAACAGAGAGCTTCATCACTGTCAGAGGTCAGAGCCAACATGCGTTCACAGGGCGAAACATTCCGCCGGCAGGATGGAAGTAAGGCGATAATATATATTATTAATAAATAGCCCATGTGTCAGCCCTGATGTCACTTTTTGTAAATCTTTGCATCCCTGTGTTAATGTGATCTTGTGTTTACCTTTTCTCTCGCTTCAAGGAGGAGGGAGGATGAAGGAGGACATGAGGCTGCAGAGAGGATGGAGGGGCTCTTCTCTGCTCCAGAGGACAATCCTGACATTATTTCTGTTATTTAGTTAATGTGTGAGTTCTTTTTAAATTATTTGTTCATAATTATTCATTTTATATAATTCATGAAATAAAATTTTGTTCTATTGTTACACGTTGTCTATTCCATTCAATATTTACAGCTTAAGTACAATTTATTACAGCAAACGGCATCAAGTGCTACTTGTCAGGGACAACAAGGGATTGAATGTTTTCTTTTATTATTAAGGTCTTAACATTTACTATTTACAAGGATGGATGGTGTCAGTGGGACATCATCTGGGTCGGTACTCAGGGTGTTTGGGGGTCCAGTCTCCTCTGTTCACCACATCGTCCATCAACTGGGTCTGCAGTTCTGACTCCATCCACAGCTGCAATGTCACTGAAAAAGTTTTAAGAAGAAGGCAAGAATTACAATTTCATAATATAATTATAATAATAATAAATTACAACAAACAAAACTATCTACCAAAAATATTAAATACAATGCATTTAAACTTCAAATAAACCATATGTGGCGATCAGCAGTTTATATGTCAGCATTAACGTAATGTATCGGTATGTTAATGAGCCCAAACTGTTAGCTAGCTAATAATGATAATATTGATAACATTACTGTGGGTTCAAAAACAGGTTTACCTCTCCACGGTCCTCTCAGCCGGAGATAAACCAGAGCCACTTCTCCTCCACAAGCAGGATGATTAAAGGGAAATCAGGAATTCCTTTAGCTCAAACAGATCTGACAGTCAAATTTTACTCTTCTTGTCACTTTGGCAGACCTGGGCTGCATAAATAGTGACGTACAGGTAGGGGTGGGAACATCTTGTGACGCACCAGGAATTGCTCCGAAGGGTAGAGTGTCCCATTTAACGTGACGTGGCCTGCAGGGCACACCGAAGTACACTAGTTCGGGGAGACCGCAAAGGGCGGGTCCTTGAAGAGTGCAGACCATGAATTGAGCAACAGCTACTGACACAGTGTCAGAGAAGTTGAGATTCATACACTCTGCCAGACACAAATACATGAGATGGACATTATACATACAGGGTTTCCGCGGAGTCTTAAAAAGTCTTAAAAAGTCTTAAATTTGACAATCTCAATTTTAGGCCTTAAGAAGTCTTAAATACGTCCATATTTTGCATATAGGTCTTAAATTACATGTAGTCAGATCTTAAATATGTACGTTCATTTACCGCTTCCGTCATCGCCTTTTTTTTTTTTTTTTGGAGGAAATGTGTTGGTGAGATTCACAGTCAGCTCCGTCTGTTCTTCTGTCTTAAGTATCCAGGAACGTCGTTTTATTTTGCCAACAACGCGGTCGGAATTTATCGGCGCACACTTCGCCAGTTCCGGAACGACTTCAACAGCGGAATCTGACAGAGGACCCTCAAATTGGGCACACTCGGTGTGAAGGCGCTGGTGTCATACACAAAATCGTTAAAAAAAACACCAGTTAGCTAGCGAAGTCGCGCTATCACACACTTCTGTATGCCTTTGTCACCAGTTCCCGGTAAAATTTCATCTAGTTCTGCTCGACCTGAACTCTGCGCTGCCTCTGCCGCCAGCCTCAAGTGACATTCAAACCATCTTTGGCCCAACTCCGACGTTGAAAGCGGAGGTGCTTTCGATTTTGAACACCGTGTGTGTGTGTGTGTGTGTGTGTGTGTGTGTGCGCGCACGAGGGATATTATAATTAACTAAAATTAAATTCCTAGATAAAAACTAAACTTCAACTACTTAGATCACGTGTTAAATTAATTAAAACTAAACTAAAATGAAAACACAAACTGAAAAACTAAATAAAAAAAAAAAAAAAATTAAAACTATAATAGCCCTGACACACACTCATCCACTCCATTCTTCATTGTTTGAGCTGCTCTGTGAATGGCAATGAATGTGTTTTGTTTGTTTTTTTAAAGTAATTCTGGGACCGCATTTTTCCTTACTTTTTTGTATGTCGTGTAGGTCTTAAATTTAGTTCAAAATGGTCTTAAAAAGGTCTTAAAAAGGTCTTAAATTTGACTTGTTCAAACCGGCAGAAACCCTGTACATAGTCCTGAAATGATTCGGAAATATATCAAAGGTCTGCCTGCTGCATTGTGTTTGCCATAATTACAGTAAAGGAATGTTTAACAAAGATGTGTAAAATGTATGAACGTTTAGAAGGTTAATGAAGGCCAAGAAAAAGTGATGGCACTGTGTGGTAGAAAAAGGGGGCTAGAGGATCATTTTTGATTATGATCATAAGCATGGAAGGATTTAGCATAAACTTTGCTATGAGTATGGTAAAAAGATGTGTAATCTGTAACCATGATTGAAATAAATGTAGGGAGTATTAAATCATTATATTACGGTTGTGTGTTGGAGGAGAAAGTCAAGAGGAGGTGACAGCACTGTGCGGGAGAAAAAGTGTGCACTCAGGCCACACAATCACAATAAGAAATATAGCTGCAAGCGGCAATCCGTGGGTTCTAACCAGGGTTCTAAATTAACTTTTTTGATTACCAGCCAATCAGAATTTCCACTAGCCAAATTTTTTCCAGTGAAAAACATGACGACATTTTCGTGGTCAAACACAAGCCATTCACGACCCGTCAGCCATTTGGCATTGAACTTTCTTTTTTTCGTTTCGCACGCATTGTTGTTGATATTCTCAATCTCATCCCCTGCCTCTTTCCTCTTCTCTAGGGCCCTATAAAATCCGTTTTATTTTTTCCCAAATTCCGTTTAATTTTTTCCCAAATTCTGTTTTTTCCGTTTTAATCTTTGGGAATTCCGTTTTTTCCATTATAATTTTTGGGAATCCCGATTTTTTTTTACCTTTTATCCTTATTATACTACCAAAAACAGTGTGTTTTTAATGTAAATGACTAAAATGTACACAAAATAATTAGAAATTACCTTCAATTAATTGAGGTGACAAACATATTTCCTCAATACTGCACCATACAGTACAGTAAAGTGCATCAAAAACATTTTGACGTCATCATGTCTTCATACAGTAGTATATTTTGTGTTTTTATGGGTTTCATTTGGGTTTCATTGAATAAAAACATGGTCAGCTCTCAGGCAGATCCAGGACATGTTTGCATACCAACATTGTTCTGAAAATTTAAGTTGTAAATATTAAAAAAATTAGCAAAGATGACCAACAAAATGAGAAATTATACTCGTAATGTTATGTCAACTTAGCATACTAACCAGCTAGCAGTGAAAACACCAACCCTCCCGCTGTCCTCTGAGCTCCCAGTCCAGGCAGAGTCAGCTAACAGGGCTGTGGCTAACGGGGCTAACTAGCTAACAGCAGCTACTGTTAGCAGTCATTCTGGTATTACATGCCGATAATATGAATCGGTCAGGTGGCTAACTCTCATGCATTACACCTTTAATTATGATTTCTCAGGTCTGCTTCTTTGCAAAACAACAGTTCACCTGACACATAAAAGTCGCGCAGGAACTGCTCAGCTCTGTACTGAGGGGTAAATGTCGAGTTTCTCAGTTTTTTCGCCGACGAAGACGGAGCCGTGGGCAGCCCCTTCGCCATGCTGACAATGTTTTGACGGGGGAGCTCGCGCTGGTTGGTTGCACTGCCTGCGCGCAGCCAATGGGCGTCTTTTACGTCATAACGTAGCATCACGAGAGTGTTCATGGGAAATGAAGTAAGTACTGCCCAGGGAGCGAGAACAGTAGAGCGGCTCTGACTGACATGATTGCCTCATGCATCACCGGCCAAACTGGCTAGTAAGTTTTTATTAACACCCGCCAAAATGATTTTTAACCCGCATTTGGCGGGTTGGCGGGTGTTAATTTAGAACCCTGGTTCTAACCCATTTCGTCCTAAACCGGCCACCCTGACTCTCATCCCCCGCAGTCGATGACATCGGCCGCGTGTTCCTCAAATCTCTGTGCAACACATAGCCATGATAAGCCCCAGATTTCTCCAAATTGAGTTTTCAGCTACATGCTAATGGCATTTATAGTGCCCCCTATAGGTTGAGCTCAACATGCTTTGGTAGGCAGATTACCAGTCCTGTTTTGTATGGAGCCAGAACGGTGACATTAAAATTTGGCATCCAAAAAAAAAATTGGCATTGAAAACAAAACCAGAACTGAAAAAGGAAACATTGGCATTGAAACATTTGTATTGAAAACAGTTGTATTGGCTTTGAAACAAGTTTTGGCACTGAACAAAGAAACTAATCAAAATAATTAAAATCTGAAAATCTTATTATTTTATTTTATTGGGATTTTTTTTATTTTTCAATGACAATCTTTAGATTTTTTCTTCATGTCACTTTTTTCAGTGACAGATTTTTTTTACAATGTCAGTTTTTTTTTTACAATGTCAGTTTTTTTTCAGTGTCACTGATTTTCAGTTTCAACTTTCTGTCACTGTTTTGGCGTCGAGAGGCAGGGGCCTGAGGGGAGGGGCAAGTAGAGCGTGGTTTGCATATCATTAGAGAAGGTAATGGCAGCATCCTGTGAGAAGGCGGAGCTAGATGGTCCAGCCACAATAGCATTTAGGATCCGTGTGCCGGCCGTCTCTGGGCAACACAGAGTCCAACTACCTCGCAAACTTTTCTTCAAGCTCTCTCCTGATGTGTCCAAGTCTCTGTGTATCTGTTTCTGTCGCGGAGCTCCCGAGCTGCGGTCCCTATGTGCCTATGGAGTGTGGTAGTAGCACGGAGCTAACGAGCTCCGGGCGCCGAGCACGGAGCATTAGCCCCAGTAAGCACAACAGTAGAACAGCAGGCTTTTCTCGCTTGCTGGGGCTGCAGCGCCGACAGCAGCGCTCCGGTCTGCTCCCCGAGCTCTGTACCACCATACCGCTGTACACGCATACAGAATACAGAGACCGAACAATAAAGGAGAGTGCTTGGAGAAAATCAGAGAGGAAGTTGGACTACCTGCTAAGTTATGAAAATATGTGTCTGTTACTTGATGACAGCCGTCTGTTGCACTTTACTATGAACCACAGCACAATCACAGCTGACTTTCCCGCATACTAGCTTGTTGAGTTTAGTATGAATAGTGATATTATTCACATGAACTGAGTTTATAGGGGAGACAGTGTCTCTGTATGTGTGTACAGCGGGATGGTGGTACAGAGCTCGGGGAGCAGACCGGAGCGCTGCTGTCGGCGCTGCAGCCCCGGCATGGAATGACACAACAAGCGAGAAAAGCCTGCTGTTCTACTGTTGTGCTTACTGGGGCTAATGCTCCGTGCTAGGCGCCCCGGAGCTCGTTAGCTCCGTGCTACTACCACACTCCATACACATAAAGAGACCGGAGCTCGGGAGCTCCGCGACAGAAACAGATACACAGAGACTTGGACACATCAGGAGAGAGCTTGAAGAAAGGTTCGCGAGGTAGTTGGACTCTGTGTTGCCCAGAGACGGCCGGCACACGGATCCTAAATGCTATTGTGGCTGCACCGTCCAGCTCCACCTTCCCGCAGGCTGCAGCCATTACCTTTTCTAATGATATGCAAACCACGCTCTACTTGCCCCTCCCCTCAGGCCCCTCCCTCTCGATGCCAAAACAGTGACAGACAGTTGAAACTGAAAATCAGTGACACTGAAAAAAAAGTGACATTGTAAAAAAAAATCCGTCACTGAAAAAAAGTGACATGAAGAAAAAATTTAAAGATTGTCATTGAAAAATACAAAAAAAATCCCAATGAAATAAAATAACAAGATTTTCAGATTTTAATTATTTTGATTAGTTTCTTTTTTCAGTGCCAATACTTGTTTCAAAGCCAATACAACTGTTTTCAATACAAATGTTTCAATGCCAATGTTTCCTTTTTCAGTACTGGTTTTGTTTTCAATGCCAATTTTTTTTTTGGGATGCCAAATTTTAATGTCATCGTTCTGGCTCCAGAGTTTTGAACCTACCCACCAAGCTTTGTGATGATAGAACAAAGGGTGTGGGAGTTATGGCCAATCATTTCTAAGCCCCACCCATTGCAAAAATACATAGGTTCCTGGCGGCCATGTTTTTGACCAATCTGGCTTATTTATAAAGAAATTTGTCTTTTCATTCTCCGAAGCTGTATAGAATATTTGGTGTTGATATAGTCAATCTTCTATTCATTTCACTGTTTTTAACGTTATGCAAATCAGCAAAAAATCTGTAATAGCGGCTTTCGTGATGCATGAGGCTTTTTTGTAGAGGACTATCAGGAAGATGTGTATGAAAAATTTCAAGTCAATAGCTCTTATGGCTTGGCGGGGAGAGCCTTTTGAAGTTCACACCCGATGTTATAGCACCCCCATCTGACGGATTGGGATCAAATTTTTGGAGCAGCATTTGGACGTCATTTATACTCAACGTACCAAGTTTCGTGTCTCTGGGTAATTCTAGCTCGCCATAAATTAATAAAACGCAAACAATGATGGTTAATGATGAATAGCCCACTTTCACCTATCAACATGGCACTCAAGATATTAGTTAATACTCGCCCCTAGAGCATGTATGCCAAATTTGGTGAAATTCCGTCCAATGATCTTTGAGATACGCATAGCATTTATAGCGCCCCCTATAGATTTCTCCAAATTGGTTTTTCAGCTATATGCTAATGGAATTTATAGCGCCTCCTATAGGTTGAGCTCAACATGCTTTGGTAAGCAGATTCCCAGTCCAGTTGTGAACCTACCCACCAGTTTTGTGATGATAGGGCAAAGGGTTTGGGAACCCCTTCAGGGTTAGAACCCTAATAAACCGGCTAATAAACCGGCACAATTTCAATTAATTATTCGTCAGAGTTACAAACAATACCTTTTTATGAGACTGAATTATTGAATTGGCTATCTTTCCCTTCTTCAAGGGTGAGGCCCCCGAGGTGATCTAATGTAAATTGGATAATATTAATAATCATAATTAATAATTCTCACTGATAATCAGGAATTATTATTGTCAGCCAAATTAAACCAAAAAACTCCCTATTATTATTGAATACTACATAATGGTGCCTGGTGGGATGCAGTGTACAACACAAGTGCGCCGGCAGACTCCAAATCCAGAAACAGGGGTGGTTTGTAGTCGTAAACAAATTGGAAATGAGTAAGACAAGAGGCAGCGCAGGGCCGAGAATTGAGAGCATATTTAACCCTTTTAAGATTCTTACGCCACAAAGAGGAGCACGACGAAACAAGATGAAACAGTGGAGGCCCTTCTCCAGCTCCTGGGGATGGTATCTAGAGGTAAGGCTTGTGTGAGTAACACAACACTAATATTTTCTTTGGTCTGAGAATGGCATTACAGTTTCGGTACCGTTTGGTTGGCACAGATGAGAAAAGGTTGATCGTGCCCTCGAGCCAATGCCACCTGTTGGGACCCACAGATTAAGTTACTCATTGTGGATTTCAAAGTGGACTCTGAACTGAACTAAGTGTCCAAGAATTCCCCATTCTTCACACCTTGGTGCAAAATTCAGCTTTGAGCTATGATTGGTCAGGGTGACAGACCCCCCGCTGACCAGATAGTCAAAACTCCTGCACCTTTCTTGTTCTTTCTCTCTCATTCAACGCCCTCTACTTCTTCAACTTCTGATCTTCAATGGCTCCTCTCCATCTCCCCCCACGGGGCTGCCTGCCCTCAAGATCTCTTCTTCTGGGCCTAACAGCTGTGGAGAGCTGCAAGCTGCATTTGCAGCAGGCCCAAAGAACATCTCCTCACTGCAGTGACACAAGGTCCTGCCACTATTCCAGATCAATTAGCACCAGCAGCTGCGATGCAAAGCTTCCCAACTAACTTCAAAATCTGAGGAACACCAAGCAAGTTAACACCGAGCTGCTATCCTGCAAAGGAAAGGAGCGACCAGTTTCCTCCTCTGCTGACTTTTATCAGTCTTTGCAGAGCACGAACAGCATTCAACATTGGAGTTGAATCTCCCTTTTAATGTTGCATGAACACTACTTGATTGTGCCTCGTGTAATGCAATGCAACAAGGCCCAACACACCACTCCTCCAGAGACACCTTCATTGTCGGCAGTTCACAGTTTCCCATGTCGTAGTTCCGCTTAACTGCCGTCAGCTTACAGGAGTGGAATGCACAGGGATGGAGCTTTTTATGCACAGGTGATCGTTGGGAGAGCACCGCACCACTAGCTATGTTGGAAGCGTCTTTCTCCACCACAAACTGGAAAGCCTGGTCGAGAATGGTGAAAATGGGTGCTGAGGAGAAACCGCACTAACTTTCTCAGGGTCCATCTAAATGTGGTCGGTGAAATGATGAATCCCAGGAAAGAGATGTATGTCATGCGGAACTCACCCCTAGATTCCACCAGACCCGTGTTCAGTCCGGCTCTGCTCCGTCATGTCAGCAGAGCTGATATTTTTTTGCTCTAGTCCAGTGGTACTCAAATACAAATCTTAAAGGGCCACAAATATTTTTTTCAATGACTCAAAGGTCCCTGTATTGAGGTCGGTCAGGCCACATGCAATAATACTGTAATATTCGAAACAAAGTGTCCTTTTCATTCAAAACAACAACAAAAATACGAACGAAAATAAAATGTCATTTCCATTTTGACATAAATTGAAATACATTGTTGAATATTTCCTCTTTTTGTTTGCCTTCAAACATCGTGTCCATCGCTTCAGTCATGCATTCTTTTATTATTTCTGCATCTGAGAATGGCTTCTTGTGCTTACCCAAAATCCAAGCCACTCTAAGTGAGCACTCGGTTGCTTTTTGTTGTTTTGTCATAGATGTGACAAGAATCCTGCTTGCAGCTTGATATGATGATTTCAGTGCCTTTATTAGGGGGCCAAGCCCGAGGGGCCAACGGAGCGCGTATGCAAGGAGACGTGTTTCCTAGGACCAGCGGTGCCAGGAACCCTATTGTAATTGTAAAGATTTTTATTTTTATTTTTCTCCGGCTAAAAGTGGTGCTGCAGGTTAAACCGTGCAAGGGAGGGCGGTGTAATTTGGAGGGTTGGTCCAGACTCCTGCAAATATCTCAGACACAAAAAACTACATATATCCGCCAGCAGGGGGCGCTATAACCTGGGCCAACGCGTTTTTGCCTATAACTCCCACACCGTATGTCGCACATTCAAAAACTGAGCTGAATAACTTTGTCATTGGCCACGCCCACTTCCGCCTAGAAAGTTTTTTCGCCAAATTGCAAAAACTGGAAAACCTACGAACTCCACGAACTCCTCCTTGGGATTTTGTCCAATCTGCGTGAAACTTGGCACGTACACTCTTCAGCTGGACCTGATCTTAAGTTATCAAAAGAATTTTGCTCGGTCAAAACGCAAATTATTAACGAACACATTTCTGTACAGGGTTCACATTTTTCAAGGTCAAATTCAAGCACTTTTCAAGCACTCTTAAGGGTCATTTTCAAATTTTTCCAGCACCTTATCGCTGGGGTAAAATACATATCTACAGGAATATATATACTTTTTTCACTTTTTATCACAATTATGTACATTGTATTATGCTGTAAACATCTAAAATTATGCTTCATAATAGCAAAAACTTTAGAAATTAAAGAACACAAACTTTTATCCAAAAAAAAGGGAAGCCACTTGGCGTTCTTCAGGCACACTCGCACCGAGACAAAGAGAGACCTGAGAGCTCCCTGTAATTTTCTTTTTTGACATAAATTCTTAAGTTTCAAAATGTGTCACCTATCTGTAAGAAGTCTTGGCTTGCCATCTAATCTTACTTTGTTAGAGGTAAGTAATGAAAAGTGGAAAGTGAACATTCCCTTTTCACACTTAAAGCTCTTACAGACATCAGTGCCTGGTGTGACATTACAGAGACAAACTGAACAGTCCCGTTTCTGACTCTGGCACTTTCAGCTCTGGTGTTTACCAGTGTGAGTGACTCGTCATGCTCTGTGCTGCAGAGCGCTGTTCACTTATTCATCAATGTTTATTAATATTGAACATGAACGTTAATTATTCTTTAGCGTGTTATGGTTTCCATATTAATCACATGCCTTAACATGTACGTTTTTTCTACAGTCTATGGTTAACACATTAACTTTGACAACCCTACATTTTGTATAAATGTATAATGTATAAATATAAAAGTAGGTTTTGCATATGTGGTGATTTAGTGAATGAAATGTGCAGCAGAAGTGGGCGTGTCCTATGTCAGAAAACCCAGCTCTATTCAGGGAACATATGGATATAAGGTTTGCGAATGTTTTATTTAAAATGTGGAAGTTACAGGTAAAAATGCGATTGCATCCATTATAGCGCCACCTAGTGGAATACATGTGCAATTTTTGGTATGGGAGAACTGTGTCCTATTCTGTATGTACCATATCAATTTCAAAGCTCTCAGCATAATAGTTTGGCTGAAATTAATGTTTGTTGTTTATCTTGTACTAAGCCATGCACACATTGACCAGTCATGACCACCTTCAAGATATGGCCTCAGGATTGCTCTTACATCATAACGACCAAATTTCGTGAAAATCGGTGCTGCCGATTAAGAGATATAAAATTCCCATATTTTTAGCGCCCCCTAGTGGACAAAAGTCGCCAAATTTGGCTCATCCCTTCCCAGTGTCATGGCAACGAAGGATCGCACATTTGGTGTTCATAGCATTTAGTTTGACCGAGATATCAAACAGTTTACATTTTTATAGCTAGCTACAGAAATGTCTTTTTTAATAATATGCGCATTTTTTGACTGAGCAAAATTCTTTTGATAACTTTAAATGAGGTCCAGCTGAAGAATGTACGTGCCACGTTTCACGCGGATTGGACAAAATCCCAAGGAGGAGTTGGAAAAAGTAGGTTTTCCAGTTTTTGCGATTTGGCAAAAAAAACTTTCTAGGCGGACGTGGGCGTGGCCCATAGCAAAGTGATTCAGCTCCATTCAGTTTTTGAATGTGCGACATACGGTATGGGAGTTATAGGCAAAAACACGTTGCCCTAGGTTATAGCACCCCCTGCAGGCGGATATATGTCGTTTTTTGTTTCTTTGGTACATGCAGGTGTCTGGACTAACCCTCCAAATTGCACCACGCTCCCTTGCACGGTTTAGCCTGCAGCACCAGTTTTAGCGGGAGAAAAAAAATCTTTACAATTACAATACGGTTCCCAGCACTGCTGGTCCTAGGAAACGCATCTGCTTGATACCGCGTTCTCTCGGCCCCTCGGGCTTGGCCCCCTAATTAACTCCTTATCACGGGGAAACGGAGGAAATAAAATGTATGAATGCAGAGACCTTTAGGCCTTCCGTAGATGTATACACTTTAATGTTTACATTTTAAAATAAACTGTTGTATACTTTTTTGACCAATGGTGTCTATTTGTGTCATACAGTAAGATCAACCCAATTTATTCATATGAGGACATTAATTTTTGAGAGAACTATTTATGGCATAAAGCTAAAATTTTGAATTCACACTAATTGGGCCCTACTGGTCTCAAACTGCAAATAATGTTTCCTAAGGTTATGATAAGCCCACTGTCCTCATAGGAGGACATCATTTTTTGCAAAAACTGCTTCCTGTACAAAAACAAAGTTTAGTTATCATACTTATGAGGTCCTACTTATCCCAAATAGCAAGGAGAAATAAAAAAATGCACACCAGACAAAAGCTCAGGTCTTTATTCAGCATAAAAATAATCAACATAAATGACATTAACTGTAAGTCTGGCAATTCATAAAATAAGACAGTACTTTATTCGTCCCACAAAGGAGACATTTGCAATTTGCATTTCATGTTGATGAAGTTCAAACCCTGGATTATAAGCCTGCAAACTACATTAGTGCACTAAAGTACAACACAAATGACCCAGACCTGGTGGAGGTTTGTGCTCTATACAGACCATTTTCTAATAATATAAATTACAATATATATTATAAAATATAGCCGCAAGCAGCAATCCGCGGGTTCTAATCCCTTTTGCCCCAAACCGGCCACCCTGACCCTCATCCCCCCGCGGTCGATGACATCGGCTGCTGTGTTCCTCAAAGGTCTGTGCAACACATAGACATGATAAGGCCCAGATTTCTCCAAATTGGTTTTTCAGCTATATGCTAATGGAATTTATAGTGCCTCCTATAGGTTGAGCTCAACATGCTTTGGTAGGCAGATTCCCAGTCCTGTTTTGAACCTACCCACCAAGTTTTGTGATGATAGGGCAAAGGGTGTGGGAGTTATGGCCAATCATGTCTAAGCCCCCCCATTGCAAAAATACATTGGTCCGTGGAGGCCATGTTTTTTGACCAATCTGGCTCATTTATATTAGAACTGTATCTTTTCATCCCCCGAAGGTGTAGACCAAATTTGGTGTTGATAGAGCCAATTTTTCAAAAGTTCTATTCATTTTACTGTTTTTCACATCATGCAAATTAGCAAAAAATCTAGGGAGGTGGAGCTTCATAGTCCAAGAGGCTTTTTTGTAGAACACATCGAGCTGGACTTGTGTGTCAAATTTCATGTTAATCAGACTTACGCTGTGAGGGGCGTGGCCTTCCCAAAACATATTTTCAAGCCTTAATTACAGCGCCACCACCTGGCTGACTGGGCTCATATTTGAGTAAAAGTTGATGCACATCATTTCCAATCATTGGGCCAAGTTTCAAGTTTCTGGCCCATTCCAGATCACGGGAATTTGAGCTCAAGCGGCAGACAACAAATAATAACCAAGCCCCGTCCATTGCAAAGATACACTGGTCTGTGGCAAAAAACCGTATGCCATTGGCATGTAGCTGAAAACCCAATTTGGAGAAATCTCGGGCGTATCATGGCTATGCTGATCTCGGGCGTATCATGGCTATGATGAGTCAGCATTCACACTATTGTTCTTCTTGAATTTCTTTTTCTTTTTTCTGGCGTTTATGCTGAGTCAGCATTCACACTATTGTTCTACTGGAATTTCTTTTTCTTATTATTCCTGCTTCCGTACGTTTTTCGGCACGTTTCTTCTCCTACAAATCTTGAGCTATTGAAACCATTCAAATATCAAAATATGCAGCTTTTTAAGGATATTACTGCTTGTATTTTTCTTTTTTCTACCTTTTATACTTTTGGAAATATTCAGCTTTTTCTGCAAATTTTTTTTCATCTTTATGGGGAATTTTTCAAATTTCATTCTGCTATAACTTCAGCATACCTTCAGCTATTGCAACCGTTCAGCTATCAAAATGTTCAGCTTTTTAAGCTCTTTCAGCCTTTTTCAGAAATTCAGCTTTTTCAAAAAAAAAATAACATTGAATCAAATGGGAAAAGCTTCAAATCCTCCTCAAAACTCATCGCCTTTCAACCTCATCTTGTTCCTCATATGTTAAGCGAGAGACACCATTCAAACTTTAAACCAGTCTCAAGACCTTGAGCTATTGCCGATGTATTCAGTTTTTAAAAATTTAGTACGGTTTTTAAAATATCGCAGTTTTAGTTTTAGGAACTTTTAGCTCCTCTTCTGATTTATAATGGGTGTGTATTGCGTCGGCTAGAGTGGGTAACATCATCGCCGGAGAGCAGCTTTCGAAAGATAAGAATGAAAATTCTCTTCAGCTTGATTTTGGTCCCAAATCGTTTTCTTGACATAGACAATATATGCATAGAAATGTAGGAAATCTTGTTGGCTTTCAGCTGATGGTCTCATTTCACATGTACGACTTACGGTTTTGGATTTAGAAGCCCAAAAGCGACATGAAGTTCAAATATCGTCTCATAAGCCGCAATGTTAATTTTGAGCCAAAATTTCTGGCCGAGGGCAGACGGTACCTGATTTGTCTCTCGCTCCTGTGCCCTCACTTCTCAATCGACAGAAATAAAAATGACATGAGCGTGTTCAGCCATGTCTTCTCTCACTCACCATGTAGATATTTGGGCGATAACCATTACAGTTTTTTCAAAAATCGCAGGAGTTTGGGAGGCGTATCCCATTCATTCTTGTGGGAGCAATTTGATCTCTGTCTCTGCTATTTCTCCAGCGTGTGTATCTTAAGGATGCGTGTGTATTGCGTCAGCTGGAGTGTGTGACATCATTGCTACAGTGTGAGGCCGCTCAAAGAATGGAAGACAAAATTGTATTCAGCTTGATTTTGATCCCAAATCTTTTACTTGACATAGACAATATATGCATAGAAATGTAGGAAATCTTGTTGGCTTTCAGCTGATGGTCTCATTTCATATGTACGACTTACGGTTTTGGATTTAGCAGCCCAAGAGCGACAAGAGGTCGAAACATAGCCCCATAAGCCGCAATGTTAATTTTGAGGCTAAATTTCTGTCAGAGCAGACGGTACCTGATTTGTCTCTCCCTCCTGTGCCCTCATTTCTCAATCGACAGAAATAAAAACGACATGAGCGCGTTCAGCCATGTCTTCTCTCACTCAACATGTAGATATTTGGGCGATAACCCTTACAGTTTTTTCTAAAATCGCAGGAGTTTGGGAGGCGTTTTCCCATTCATTCTTATGGGAGCAATTGGATCTCTGTCTCTGCTATTTCTCCAGCGTGTGTATCTTAAGGATGCGTGTGTATTGCGCTACAGTGTGAGGCCGCTCGCAGAATGGAAGACAAAATTGTCTTCAGCTTGATTTTGATCCCAAATCATTTACTTGACATGTGCCCTCATTTCTCACTGGACAGAAATAAAAACGACATGAGCAAGTTCAGCCATGTCTCCTCTCACTCAGCGTATAAATATTTCAGTGATTACCATCACGTTTTTTTCAGAAATCGCAGGTGTTTGAGAGGAGTTTTCCCATTCATTTTTTTGGGGAATTTTCTTCTGGCTCTGCTATTTCTCCAGCGTGTGTAGTGACTCAGCTCGAGTGTGTGACATCATTGCTACAGTGTAGAGCAGCTGGAAAATCTTGAGAAAGACTTCTCTTCAGCTGGATTTGGATCCCACATCTCTTACTTTACATAGACAATGCAGTCATTTTAAACTCTTTCTGCCTTTAACTTTCCACCTCCTCAGTCTTTTTTAACCTTTTCAAGCTCTTTCTGCCCTCTTACTCTACAACTTTTCTGCCTTTTCAGTCTTTTTTCACCTTTTTAAACTCTTTCTGCCTTTCACTTTCCACCTTTTCAGTCTTTTTTTCACATGTTTAAGCTCTTTCTGCCTTTAACTTTCCACCTCTTCAGTCTTTTTTCACATTTTTAAGCTCTTTCTGTCCTCTTACTCTACAACTTTTCTGCCTTTTCAGTCTTTTTTCACCTTTTTAAGCTCTTTCAACCCTGTTACTCCACGACTGTTTGGCCTTCTCAGTCTTTTTTCACCTTTTTAACCTCTTTCAGCCCTCTTAGTCTACAGCTTTTTAGCCTTTTCAGATATTCATCTTTCTGCCTTTTCAATTTCTTCAAACATTTAGCTTCATGTTCAGCGACAGAAACTGTTCAGCTGTCAACATGTTCAACTTTTTAAACTCTTTTGGCCTTGAACTTTTCAACTTTTTCAGCTTTTCGGCAGTACATTCAGCAGATTTCGCTTCAGCCTTCAGCAATCAGCATTCAGACTGTATTTTCGCAGGAAATACAATTTTTCTAGTTATTATTCTTCTTCCGTACGTTTTTTGTCCATTTTCTTCTCCTTCAAATCTCGAGCTGTTCAAACCATTCAAATATCAAAATGTGCAGCTCTTTAAGGACATTACTGCTTGTATTTTTCTCGTTTCTATCTTTTATACTTTTGGAAATATTAAGCTTTTTATGCAAAATTTTTCCCATTCATCCTTATGGGGAATTTTTCAAATGTCATTCTGCTATAACTTCGTTAATTTTGAGCCGAATTTTCTGGAAATGAGCAGATGGTACCTGATTTGTCTCTCGCTCTCCCGCCCTCATTTTGCACTCTCCAGAAATAAAAACGACATGACCGCGTTCAGCAACTCCTCCTGTCCCTCACCATACAAATATTTTGACAATAACCATCACAGTTCTTTCAGAAATCGCAGGAGTTTGGGAGACGTTTTCCCATTCATTCCTTATGGGGGACATTTTCGTCTCTGTCTCTGGTCCTGCTGCAGCATGTCTGCAGCCATTTTAAGCTCTCTCTGCCTTCAACTTGTCACCTTTCAGCCTTTTTTCACCTTTTTAAGCTCTTTCTGCCCTCTTACTCGACAACCTTTTGGCCTTTTTAGTCTTTTTATCCTCTTCCTGCCCTCTTATTCTACAGCTTGTCATATGTTTTCACCTTTTTAACCTTTTTCAGCCCTCTTACTCTACTGCCTGACATCCTTTACAGCCTTTTTTCACCTTTTTAACCTCTTCCAGCCCTTTTACTCTACAGCTTTTCATCCTTATCCACCTTTTTTATCCTTTTTCGGCCCTCTTACTTCATCCTTTTACACCTTTTTAAGCTTTTTCGGCGCTCTTACTCTACATCTTCTCATCCTTTTTTTCACAATTTTAACCTCTTCCAGCCCTCTTATGTACAGCTTTTCATCCTTGTTTCACCTTTTTAACCTCTTCCAGCCCTCATGCTCTACAGCTTTTCATATTTGTTCACCTTTTTAACCTCTTCCAGCCCTCATGCTCTACAGCTTTTCATATTTGTTCACCTTTTTAACCTTGTCAAGCCCTCTTACTCTCCTGCTTGACATCCTTTTTAGCCTTTTTTCACCATTTTAACCTCTTCCAGCCCTCTTATTTACAGCTGTTCATCCTTCTTCACCTTTTTTATGCTTTTTTGGTCCTCTTACTTTATCCTTCTACACCTTCTTAAGCTTTTTTGATCCTCTTACTCTACATCTTCTCATCCTTCAACATCCTTCAACATCCTTCTCACCATTTTATCCTCTTCCAGCCCTCTTATGTGCAGCTTTTCATCCTTTTTTCACCTTTTTATCCTCCTCCAGCCCTCTTACTCTGGAGCTTTTCATATGTTTTCACCTTTTTAATCTCTTCCAGCCCTCTTACTCCACAGCTTTTCATATTTTTTCACCTTTTTAAGCTCTTTCACCCTTTTACTTTTTGACCTTTTCATCCTTTTTTTCATATTTTTTTTACCCTTTGAACCTCTTACAGCCCTCTTACCCAACAGCTTTTCATCCCTTTTATCACTTTTTTTTTTACCTATTTGAGCTCTTTCAGCCTATAATTTTTCACCTTTTTAGCCTTCTTTCACCATTTTAACATCTTCCTGCTCTCTTAATCTGCAGCATTTTGCCTTTCTTTCAACATTCTCATAGTTTTATGCATTTTTGGAAGTACATTCAGCAGATTTCCAAAATCATTTCAGCGTTCACACTGTATTTTCGTAGGAAATACAATTTTTTCTAGTTATTATTAGGGTTCTAACCCCCGAAGGGGTAGAACCCTTCTAAGACTGTGCCGGTTTATTATTAGGGTTCTAACCCCGAAGGGGTAGAACCCTAATAATAAGATTCTAAGATTGTGCCGGTTTATTATTATTATTTGTTGTCTGCCGCTTGAGCTCAAATTCCCGTGTGCTGGAATGGGCCAGAAACTTGAAACTTGGCCCAATGATTGGAAATGATGTGCATCAACTTTTACTAAAATATGAGCCCCCGTCAGCCATGGTGGCGCTGTAATTAAGGATTTAAAATGCGTTTTTGGGAAGGCCACGCCCCCAAGTCCAGCTCCATGTGTTCTACAAAAAAGCCAATCGGACCATGAAGCTCCGCTTACTTAGATTTTTTGCTAATTAGCATAATGTGAAAAACAGTAAAATGAATAGAACTTTTGAAAGATTGACTCTATCAACACCAAATTTGGTATACTGCTTCGGGGAATGGAAAGACAAATTTCTACTATAAATGAGCCAGATTGGTCAAAAAACATAGCCGCCACCGACCAATGTATTGTCACAATAGGCGTGGCTTAGAAATGCTTGGCCATAACTCCCACACCCTTTGCCCTATCATCACAAAACTTGGTGAGTAGGTTCACAGCTGTACTGGGAATCTGCCTACCAAAGCATGTTGAGCTCAGCCTATAGGGGGCGCTATAAATGCTACACATGCATATCTCAAAGACCATTGGACGGAATTCCACCAAATTTGGCATGCATGCTCTAGGAGCGAGTATTAAAGGTCCCATATCATGAAAAACACGTTTTCTCTGGTCTCTACATATATAAGTTGGTTCCCCTGAGCCTGCCAACTCCCAGAATGATGAAAACAAGTGATTCCTGCATGTTCTCTGCAGCCCGACCACTGGTAAAACGGCGCTCCTACAGGCTGTTCAGATTCAGCTCCTGTCACTACGTAACGAAAGGAGTCATTATCATAGGCCGACCTTCTCTGCGCGGTGATAGGAGATATCTGAGAGGGGGGCGTTCATCCCCGAGGTGAAGTTCGGTGTGTCCAGCAGTGAGACAGCAGCGTATCGCAATGTCGTTGCTCAAAGCTGCACACGCAAGTAGCTCTGTTGTTGGTTGTAAAAATCAACATCAGTGCTATATTCTGTCCCAGCTACAGAACAACAGAAGAGACAGTGGTTGTGTTTCATTTTTTTACGACAACGTGCCGGCTGCGGTTCTTGTTAGCTTGTGTGTGTGTGTGCTAACCACTTCACATCGGACTGCTTCAGTGACGAGGGACAGTACAAAGCTGGCTTTGCTTTGACACTGACCCTCGCAAAAGGATCAGTACCAACCATACCGGACCCAGCAGCTGCACCCGAGCCACCGATAAGTGTCGCCGCGGTTTGATAGTATTTACAGTTGCCTACCAGTCTGGAGAAGTCCGCTAGAAATTGGCTAACTAGTTAGCTCTGCTTCGGTCCGCTATGCAATGGCGTTTGAAGCGATGTTGATGTTAATATTATTAGGAGGGAGCTTGGTTGTCACAGTAAAAAGGCTGGAAACATGTGCAGACCGAGACAGAGACGATGCGAACAGTGTCCAAGAGTTTGGAGACTGTGTTGGAGACAAACACAGCTTTCGCTAGCTGTTAGCCATGAGCTACCTGGCACTAACTGTAACAACACATACGAACAAACTAACAATATTCTCACTAACCATTCTGAAACGTCCTGCTGCAGCTACAGAGTCTGTACTTCTTCAGGAGCCTCTCCTTCTGGGTCCGATTCTGGGTCAAACTGGTTCAGTTGAACGAAAAAATCTCCGCGAGCCATAGCGATACATCCACCGTAAACATTAGCGCATGCTACTGCTAACGCAGGGGGAATCCTCTCCCTGAGAGTGACGTAGCAGGCAGGGCTCTCCAAGTGGGCGTTGACAGACGGAGCTCATTAGCATTTAAAGGTGCAGGCACAGAAACAGACTGCTCTGAATAGAGCTCTGTAGAGTGACTTTTAGACAGCTGGAATTCAGGACCACGCATAGGTTTGGGGCAATGCATATCGAATATAGAGTTTTTGGACTTCTGACAGCTGTGTGAAATTGATGAAAAACAGTATAATATGGGACCTTTAACTAATACCTTGAGTGCCATGTTGATTGGTGAAAGTGGATGTGGCCTGTTCGTCATTAACCATCATTGTTTGCGTTTTATTCATTTATGGCGAGCTGGAAGGACCCAGAGACACGAAACTTGGTACATTGAGTATAAATGACGTCCACATCCTTTTGTAAGAACCAAGATGGCCGCAGTAGCCTGAGCTTTTGTAACACATCTCAGTCTGCTGTCCTAAAATTTGGGGCTTTCTACAGTTTTCTGTGCCCTAAATCAATGCTAGAGTGATTCTTATTGAATTTTTGGAGTTTCAGCTTTATATTGCCGTTTGTTAGAGCTTTGTTAGAGCGTTTGTTTGTTTCCTCCCAGCCTCTCGAATTGTTTGACACGCCATGCAGCAAGCTGAGGTCTCCTTACTCTGTGATGCAATGCAGAGTGTCAAAACTGAATTGCTGGCTCATTTTGACAAAAAAATTGACACCCTTCAAGCTGGTCTGAACCACATTCAAGGAGCTTTATCAACTCTGAATGATCATGTAACCGAGCTCGAACACCGAGTCGGATCTACTGAAGACAGCATCGTTGATCTGACAAAGCATGTGGAAACTCTGGAAAAAGAAAATACATACCTGAAAGAAAAAGCTGATGATGCTGAGAACAGAAGCCATTCTTCTAATCTCCGCTTCATTAATATACCCGAGCGATATGAAGGAAAGGACATGATTGCCATCATTCATGACCTAATCCCACTGCTCCTCGGCAAGGATAACTTCCCCACGGCACCTGCTATTGAAAGGGCTCACCGCTCTCCAACCTTCATCACCAGCAACAGGTCCACTCCTCGTCCCATTCTGGTTAAGTTCCTTCACTTTCAAGACAAGTTGAGGATTTTACGCCTGGCCAGGGAGAAAGGAGATCTCACATACATGGGTGCTCGGGTCCATGTATTCCCCGACTTCAGTGCTGCTCTCATCCACAAACGGCGTCAATTTGATCCCGTTAAAAAGAAGCTTTTTGCTGCCGACTTCAAATATTCTCTGCTGTATCCCTGTACTCTGAGAGTGATGGTGGATGGAAAACCGAAGTTGTTCCGATCTCCAGAAGAAGCTGAAATTCTTCTTCATGACCTTTCCCTCTCTTCCTCTCCGGGTTAGGGCCGTGAGTGAATCCATTCCCCTTATTTTCGTTCATTCTCGCTTACTATCTACTCACTTTTCCCTGAGCATCGCCAAATGACTTATACAGACTACATTATGTGATCTCAGTTTTTTATTTTTTATTTTTTTTTCGTTTAGTTGCTCCCGCAGAAACACTTCTCTAAACTTTATTTTTGCTTGCTGTGGAGAGCACTATGGTGCATGTGACTTTTTTTGCCGTAAACTGAGATTTTTTTTGATGACGTCATCTGTCGCTGCAGACTACTGTCGTAACACCTGATCCAGGATTCAGGACACTTTTTGTTAATGAATTGAACTTTCCCTGTTTTGACTTTGGGTCATATATTTTGTTTGTTTATGGTGAATGAAGTATGTGCACTATTGCAGTATTATATACTGCAGATCTTTGTGGTCTGGTTGGCTATGCTATGATGGCCCTTTTCTTAAGCAAATGTTAATTTTTCATGCAGCCTGAGCTTGTGGCTACTTGTCCTCTCTTGGCTAATCTGCTTATTATTATTTTTCTATTTTTGTTTTCGTTTTGTTTCGTCTGTGTGTGTGTGTGTGTGTGTGTGTGCACGTGTGTCTGTCAGTCCTCCTTGTTTGTCTGTATGTGTGTGTTTGTTTTGTCTGCTCTTGCTCTCCCGCTCCCCCCTCTCCTCGCCCACCCACCTGTCTCCCATACTCCTACTCTTTTAAATAAGGTACAATTGATCATATAAAGGGTTTTAAGATAATTCATCTTAACATTAGGAGCCTTGCACCAAAAATTGATCTTCTCAGGACTTGGGTCCAAATCCATAAGTCTAACATCATTACTCTTTCTGAGACATGGCTGCATGAAAGAATTCTAGATAATGAACTGGAGATAAATAACTTTGTGCTTTATAGAGCTGACATGGGCTCCAAAGGAGGCGGTGTTGCAACCTATGTTGCGTCTCATCTTAACTCAAAATGTGTCACTCCTAATGTTGAACCAGTTAATTTTGAATGTCTCTTTACCAACATTATCTTTCATGAAAACAAAACATCAACTATTGGTAATATATACAGACCTCCTTCAGCCCCTGCTGACTCTATGAAAAGTATTTTGTCAACTGTTAACTCTTTTGAGAAACATAGTGAATTGATTATTTTGGGTGATTTTAATAGCAACTGGCTTAGCCATTCATCTACAAATGATAGACATTTATTTCATGGAGCAAATTTCACCCAGTTAATAAATGAACCTACTAGAGTTGTTCTTTGGTCGTCATCTTTATTAGATTGGATACTTGTTACAAATCCTGAAAGGATAATCAAATCTGGTGTAATGTCTGACTGCTTTAGTGATCATTGTTTTTTATATTGTGTTTGGAAAATTAAAATCCCTCGATCTCCCCCTAAATACATTGAATTCAGGCAATGTAAAAAGATGAACACAGACCATTTCATAAATGACCTAATCAATATTAATTTCGACAGATTTCAATTAATTCCCTATGTTGATGATGCCTGGGACTTCTTCTGTTGTGAAGTGGCTATTGTAATAAATAAACATGCTCCTATGAGAACCATTAGAGTTAAAGGTTCGCATTTACCCTGGATCAACTCCGACCTTATAAGCCTCTTCAAGGACAGGGATATGGCGTGGGCGAAATATCGCTCATCAAAACAATCCAATGACTGGGAAGTATATAGACTTTTAAGGAACCAGTGTAAAACCACACCAAGAAATGCCAAATCTGATTTCTATAATGACAATTTTTCTCAACATTTCCATAACCCTCGGCAATTTTGGAGTCATCTGAATAATATTATTAACAAAGGCAGCAAAAGCTCTATCAATCAGCTTCATATGAACAATAGTACAATTTCGGATCCTTTTCTCATCTCTAATGCTTTCAATGAACACTTCTCATCTGTCTCTTGTACACTGCATACTACCCCTTATACCATGGCTGAACACGCTACTCCCCCTGCTTTGAATAGCCTGTTTTCTTTCAGGAAAATTATGCCTCTTGACGTTTACAATGCCATTTGTGAGATGAAAGAGAACTGTAGTGCTGGTCCAGATGGTTTAGAACCTAAATTTGTGAAACTTGCTGCTCATATATTGATGTATCCTTTGGCTGATTTATTTAATCTCTCCCTGTCCACACATCGTATTCCCTCTGTATGGAAGTGTGCTCAAGTTGTTCCTCTTTTCAAAGATGGAAACTCAACAGAGGTAAATGATAACAGACCTATTTCTATAATCTCAGTGATAGCAAAAATCTTTGAAAAACTTATTTTTCGTCAATTATTTTATTATGTCACTCAAGCCAACATTTTATCTCCATATCAATCTGGATTCCGACCTAATTTCTTAAATTCACAAATGATTTGTTTTCAGCATTTGATACTGGCCAACTTATAGGTGCAATTTTTATTGATCTCTCCAAAGCCTTTGATATGGTTGACCATTACCTTCTCCTTGACAAACTGCATCATATTGGACTGAACCAGAACGCAGTCCTTTGGTTCAATTCTTATCTCCACAATAGGCATCAATATGTTTATGTTAATGGTTGTCAATCCAGTCAAATGTTAGTTGATACAGGTGTTCCACAAGGTTCTATATTAGGTCCACTTCTCTTTTCCATTTTTATTAATGATTTACCCCAACTGTGCACTACCTGTCATGTTCATCTGTATGCTGATGACACTGTTATTTACTATTCCAATCCTGACATATCACAAATCCAGTGCAATTTGCAACAAGATTTTAATATTGTCCAACACTGGTTTAAAAACAATATACTTGTTCTCAATATGAAAAAATCATGTTGCATGGTGTTTGGCACAAAATATGGCTTATCACACTTACCTGAGTTGTTTATTAATTTTAGTGATTAAATAGTAAAAAAGTAAATGTATTTAAATACCTTGGTCTTTGGATGGACCCTGAGCTTACTTTTAAACCACATATTGATTTTATTTGTAAAAGAATTTATGGCTGTCTGGGTTCTCTCTACCGTTCAATTAACTGTTTTTCATTTCAAGTCAGGAAAAGAATAATTTCACAACTCTTACTTCCCATACTCGATTATGCTGATGTTGTCTATCAAAACACCACTGACTCCATCCTTAAACCTCTTAATATTTTATTTGTCTTGAGATGTTCATTCAGAACTCACCACTGCCGTATGTACGAGGCCCTCAATTGGCTTCATCCAAAATCCAGCCGTCAGTTTCACTGGGTCTTGTTTCTTTTTAAATGTATCCACTTAACTGTTCCACCATACTTAAAACAGCTCCTGGTCCAGCATACATCTCCATACCCTCTTAGACATATAACTAATCCATTTTTCACAGTTCCTAAAATTCATCAAGAAATAGGTCGCAAGTCATTCAAATTCAAAGCCCCATCTGATTGGAATAAAAGCTTCCTTCCTTTTTAAAGTCCATTACCTCCTTTTACATTTTCAGATCAAATGTATTTTCCCATTTAAGAACAAGCTGTCTATGTTTTTGATATTGTTTCTGTGTTTTTCTTTATTTTATTATTTTATTCATAACGTTCTGTGGTACTCTGTTTCCTGATGTTTGCACTCCATTGCAATGTGGTTACACCGGCATGTATATGTGTACGTATATATATGTATATATGTATGTATGTATGTATGTATGTATGTACATGTTTAAGTAGGTATGTGTGTGATTGGGTGGGTGGGGCGTGGGGACTGTGGAAGTGGTAGAGCAGTGAGTTTTTGTGTCTGTTGTGTATTACTGTAATGTATGCTTTGTGTAATCTTTGTATCTGTGTTGGGACCCCCTCGAAAACGAGAGGCTGCATCTCAAGGGGTTATCCTAAATAAATTGAATTGAAATTGAATTGCTCCAAAAATTTCATCCCGATCCATCAGATGGGGGCGCTATAACATAGGGTGTGAACTTCGAAAGGATCTCCCCGCCAAGCCATAAGTGCTATTGACTTGAAATTTTTCATAGATGTCCTCCTGATAGTACTCTACAAAAAAGCCTCATGCACCACGAAAGCCGCTATTACAGATTTTTTGCTAATTTGCATAATGTGAAAAACAGTAAAATGAATAGAACTTTTGAAAGATTGACTCTATCAACATCAAATTTGGTATACGGCTTCGGGGAATGAAAAGACATATTTCTACTATAAATGAGCCAGATTAGTCAAAAAACATGGCCGCCATGGACCAATGTATTGTCGCAATGGGCTGGGCTTAGGAATTATTGGCCATAATTCCACACCCTTTGCCCTATCATCACAAAACTTGGTGGGTAGGTTCACAACAGGAATGGCAATCTGCCTACCAAAGCATGTTGAGCTCAACCTATAGGGGGCGCTATAAATGCCATTAGCATGTAGCTGAAAACACAATTTGGAGAAATCTGGGGCTTATCATGGGTATGTGTTGCACACATCTTTGAGGAACATGGCGGCCGATGTCATCGGCTGTGGTGGATTGAACTCTTTGAACAAGTCCACATGTATGTCAGCTAAATGTTTTGCCAGTTTGGACGTGTTGGCTCCCTTGGTCATTACGGATTTAAAGCATTGTTTACAGACGGGCTATGTGGTGTCCGTGTGCTTGCCCTTACTATCTGCAACGTCAGCTCCGTGCGTCGGCTTTTTCAACAAGCCTAGGACGGTCGGCAGGAGCACTCATGCCACTTTCAGCCTTGTCTGTCTCGCTCTGCTCTGTGACTGTCCATCACTGTGAAACCACGCCCAATCTGGCTGCAGGCAGTGAGGAAGCAGAGAGAAGCTGCACACACAGACACGCTGCCCCGCTGTCGCACAAAGTTCATAAAGTACCGATACTAACGTGAAAAAGTATTGTTTTTAATGGCTGGGTGCCTGGGTACCTTTCTAGTATCGGGTTTACCGTGCAACACTACCCCAGGGGCCAGAGAGGACGTCATCAGCACAGATTACTCGAAGGTAGCAAATGCTGATACCTCTGCCACTATCCTGTCTTCCCTCTCATCCAAAATAACAGTCCATAACAAAGACTGTATTGATAGACCTCCTGAAATTCTCATAATTGGTGACTCTATCATTAGAAATGTTGAACTCCCAGGCTACTGCTACTGTCTTTCCGGTGGCAAAACAGCTCTGTAAAACAGATTTTACAGAGTTGACACCTGTCCTCGAGCTCCACCCGTCCGTTCACTATGTATTTCTGCATTCAGGAACTAATGATGTCATGCCTAGACAATCCTCAAAACTCTACTATGAATTTGAGTCTTTGGTCAATACAGTTGAGAGCCTTGGAAAATGTTGTGTTTTAAACATGGAAAAGCAAGAATCCACTATTGTTCCCGTGGTAGAGGTACCATCACCTAACACATTAAATGACTATCGTCCTGTGGCCCTCACCTCAGTGGTGATGAAGAGTTTTGAGTGTATAGTAAAAAAGAGCTTGCTTGCTATGACGCAAACTGTGATTGATCCCCTTCAATTCGCCTACCAACCCAGGAAGGGTGTGGAGGATGCTGTGGCGACATTATTGAATTTAATTGTCAGGCACCTGGAAGGAAGGAAAACACACATATGTCTATGTTTTGCTGATTTTTCATCAGCCTTCAACTGTATGCAGCCTCTTGTCCTTGCTCACAGGCTTTCAGAAATACCCAGTGTTGATTTGGGAACTATATGCTGGTTAGTTGATTTTCTGACAACTAGGCCTCAGAGAACTCGTGTTAATGAAACCCTGTCCGGGACTCTGTTGTGTTCCACAGGCTCGCCCCAGGGATGTGTCTTGTCACCTCTGTTGTTTATGTTGTACACTAATGATTGTAAGAGCATGTTTGAGTCTAGGCACATAATTAAATTTGCTGATGACTCCGTGATTGTCAGCCTCTTGCAGGACCATGAGGCGGGCCACAGACCGGTCCTTGACCATATTGTTAGATGGTGTGATGATTCTTATCTGCAACTTAATGTGTCAAAAACGAAAGACATGATAATTGATTTCCGTAAGAATCCACCTGTCACAGCCCAAACCTTTGTCAAAGGCACAGCTGTAGACATAGTCAACCATTATAAGTATTTAGGCACCATCCTGGATGATAAACTGTCTTTTGAGAGCAACTCAGATGCCATCTGCAGGAAAGTAAATCAGAGGTTGTTTTATTTAAGGAAACTGAGGTCTTTCAACGTTGATAAGAAGTTTCTTAAACTGTTTTACTCATCATTTATTGAGTCCATCTTAACTTTTGCAATGATTTTTTGGTTTGGGAACCTCAGCATATCAAATAAGAATAAGATGAAGAATGTGGTCAAACTCTGCCAAAAAACAATTGGCATTAACTTGAATGACCTTGATAATGCTTATCAGGTCAGAGCCATTCAGAGGGCAAGGGCCATTCTGGCAAACCCTCTCCACCCTCTTCATGCAGAGTTTCGACTCCACCCATCTAAGAGGAGGCTCACGTTCCCTTGTCAGGCCAAATCAAACAGATATTTAAAATCCTTTGTCCCGTCTGCCATTAGATTCCTTAATTAGCTGTAGGCAAACCTGTTGGGAAGGATGTACAGTACTGTAATCTGTGATGACTATATGTATTTATATGTATTTATTGTATCATGTGTGTGAGCTCTACTGTGTTGACTCTGAACTTTTGTTGCAAACCAAATTGCCCTTCGGGGACATTAAAGATTTTCAAATCAAATCAAATCAAGCAGCTTTCAGTTAGTATGTGCCACATTTTGGAACAAACTCCCTGAAAATTGCAGGTCTGCTCTTACTCTCACCTCTTTTAAATCAAGACTTAAAACATTTCTTTTTTCCACTGCTTTTAACTGAAGCAATTCAAGTCTTTGAACTGCATTATGACTCTGACTCTATGACTCTGACTCTACAGTCTTGTTTCTTTTAAAGCTTTTCTATTTTAGCCCACTTGTTTTGGTGTTTGTTTCTTAATAATTTTACTGGTTTTAAAATGCTATTTTAATGTCTTTTAATGCAATTTTTATTGTATTTTAAATGAAATTTTTATGTCTTTTAATGTAATTTGTGTGTGCCTGTAAAGCACTTTGAGTTGCCTTGTGTCTGAATTGTACTATACAAAAAAACTTGTCTTGCCTTGTTTTGTCTGGCCCAATTCCTGCTATGATCAAGAGCTCAGAGCGTTTTAGTCGCCTTTTTAGCCTGCATACATGGATGCAGAACTTCACAACTGCCACTGGACTAGGCTTCATATGCAACTTTGACTATTTCTGGACTGAACAGGACCTGTTTAAAAGTGATGGGCTACATTTAAATGGGATGGGCACCAACAGGTTGATTCACAATCTCATCATTTTCACCGCATTCAGTCTAAAATGACCCTGCCCAGGCTAGACCCTGCCCAGTGTCCTAACCTGGCATCCCATAACCCTGTCTCTGGCAGAGTGGATCAAGCTGGTGCTGGATCTGTCTCCTCCATTGACTCTCTCACCCATGTTAAATCCTCTGTCAGCCCCATTTCTCTTGGTGCTGCTTCATCTATCTACAATAATCCAGTCTTGGTTTCTCATCGAATTTATAATTATAATACACAGATTTTACACAGTAACCCTAATATATGACATAAATCTGCAACCCCTGACTCAGTTTTAACACCTGCATTAACTATTAGTCCCATCACATCTGTTGGTTCCTCTCATCCTCGAAGTTGTGATAAGGGTGTAAATAGTAACAATCTCATACCCTTAACTAATCTCTGTTCTTCGTAAATTTGCTGTAATCTAGAGCCAGGTTCGGATTGTAAGTCTGTCCCGGTAGCTCTGGAGTATCAAGCGGACTTCATTAAACAAAAAGGGCCGGGGGTTATTTACATGAATGTGCGAAGTTTAGAATCAAAATTAGATTATGTTAAGGTAAATCGTTGTTTTCTCTGAAACTTGGTTGTCTAATACTGTTGAGGATGAAAACATTGCAATTGATGGCTATCATGTTTTCAGGACTGTCAGGGAAGCTTTCACAAAAGGAGGCGTCTCTGTTGTCAAGTCTATATCTAGGCCTAAATGTTTAGAATATTTGGCGCTAAATGTCTGTTTAGTCCACACTTCAAATTGTGAAAATCAATTTCTCATTGGTGCCTATTGTCCACCTTCTGGTGCTATTGAAAAATTATTCAAATTAATATCTGCCCATGAAAAGGCAGAAATTCTGCTATTAGGCAATCTGAATTAAAACTTTTTAACCGCAGGAACTATGATCTTATTAAATATTTTCATGGCCTGAAGGTTTTTGTTTCGCTGGTATCTTGATTTTTGAACCCCACTTTAAATGATTCCTGAAGAGATGTATTTGTTATATTAATTTCATATAACTTTCTGAGAGCTTGCCTCTTTTGTGGAGCACTTTAATTCATAAAAGCGGACATGCAACAGCAAATAACCTCTAGGTTTCTTAAGATTTCAGAGTATTTGAAGCATTGGGAGTGAGAATAGGCTATATTGTCCCAGTAGCAGCTTGCATTGAGCCCCCAGCTTCAAGCAGGATGAGAAGTGGGGCCTCAGAGGTCTGGTCAGCTCATTTCTTTCTAACACCACACCAACAGATATGAAAACTTGCAGGCTAGTCTTCTTGAGGGCATAAGATTTCACACAGCTCCCCAAAAAATGAATTTAGTGCTGTGATGATTGCAACACAGGTCCCCTAATTTTACATTAATGAGCCTGGTAATTCTTTAAGGCAGGAGCACACCGGCCCAACCGTCGGACGTCTGAAGGACGTCACTTTGTCTGCTTTGAGCATGCAAAGTCCGAGGAGGTGGGCCGTCGGACGTCTGAGCCATTGGATTCTCTGATTGGTTGTGTGCCAGCTGAATGGCCGTTCTGATTGGCGGTGTGCTAGCGAATCAGCGTGGAGTGTGGGAGGGGCAGAATACTGTGTGCGCTTTGTTTTTCTATGCACCCCGTTCCGTCATTCCCCGTTTTCATGTTTTGCAGTACTGGCACGAGACTAGTTGTTATGTCTGTTCAGGGCGAATTAATTTGTGTTTGTTTGGTAATGCCTCGCTGCATGTTTAGTATGCAGCTGTTTTTATCTGAAATAGTTAAGTTTCGTTCTGATCGAAAGTAAAGAGAGTTGCGTGCATAAGCCTCTCGTTTACAACTCGCAACACTAGCGCCACCTGCTTATTGCATCTCGCGCAAGCAGAGAACATACACACTACTGTAGAGTAGGCAGCACGTCGAAGCGGTGTGTTCAATGCAACTTTTCTGCCGAACAAGAGACAAGAGGCAACGGAGTGGTCGTAGAGTGCTCGGATAAGGCAGTTGGACGTCTGGGTGGTGTGTGGGGGCCTTTAGAATACATTGTCAAAAGTGTTAAATATATCAAAACACAATATATTTTCTCCGTCAATACAAAATCAGTCCATCAAGTGAAATAACAAAACAGAGTGTATGTGCCATGTGCTCAGAAGAACCGGTTTGAAAGTTGGTCTGGGTTGATAGAGGATATAGTCTTTTTGGCTCTGTCTCTCAACTTTGACAGGATGATGGATTGCTGTGTTGTAACATGGAGAGTGGAGCCCCGAGGATAAGCACCACAACAGAGCTGGATAAATCACTGGCAGGGAAGGATCACAGTTACCTCAGACACTGATCTGCTACTATACAGACTGAAAAACTTGCCCACTTCCAGCATTCCTTCACTGTACTGTTGTTCCCCTCTCTGGAAAAGCTCTCGAGCCTCACAAGTAAAATCCATATGAAGGTGGACACAGATATAAAATTGCACATATCAACACACAGAGGGTGTAATTCGAGTGCAATTACAATAGTGGGAGTCACTTATCACTAGCCTACATCTATAAAGGTATAACACAACATCCTGCCTGTGGTCTCATCTCTGGAGTGGTGAGAGACATTCACGCCTTTACACACCCAGACACCCGGAAGCCATTTCCTCTCATGTACTCAAAACATCCGGCTCTGTGCTATGTGATAGGGATCCTCGTCAATGCAGCAAGCCTGGAGCGGTGGGATGAAAGATAAACACATATCCAGAAGTCCCTGGGTTACTGCCAGAGGCCAGATCAGAGGAAGGAGAGGCGTGAGAAAAGGAGTGAGAGAGAGGTGATGACCAGTGAGAGGTTTGGGAAGACAAGGGGAGGGTAGCTACACTGCTGCAGCACAGCAGTGTTGCAACAGCTGCGAGCAGACAGACCACCTCCTCTAACAGCAACTTGAAGGATTTAACCTACAGCCAACGGATGGTTACTACCCACCTGTTCATTCTCTTATACAAACATTTCTTTTGATCATGGCCTCTCAAAGAAGTCAGCCAGGCTTCTGGGGTTTTCTATGAGTTCTTGAAGTTTCAAAGATTCCAGGAGTCCCAGAAGGGGATGCAAGTGTAACAGAAGGCATGCCAGAGAACTTAGACAAGGTATCATAGGGTTTGATCGAGTTCTAGGTGTTAAAACATTTGTTGGTGATTGGAAGTTTGGATGGTTTAAACCCCCAACTGCTCCACCCATGGCAAAATACTACAATGTGGAACATCCATGAATTCACAAAAAAAAAAAAAAATAATACCTAGGCTCAGAGATTCAGATTAGAGTTCTTCCTCCCCTTCCTGAAAACCATGTATCTCCACATGTGTTGATGTTGTATGTTTGTGGTGAACTGGATGATGAAGAAAACTCTCCTCTTTAAAAAATATCTTTGATTACCTGCGTCATCAAAATCTGCAAACAGGCTGTTATTCTGACTTTATAGAGATACATGGTTCTCACAGGACAGTGATGCTACAGACATAATGATCTCAGTGAATATGATGCATTGCTGTAGATTAAACTAGTCACCAGTCGCTATTTAAAATTAGCTGATGAGTGAAATGACACATACACAGATGGTCTTACATTAAATTACATTTAGTTAGGTCTAAATATGTACGTTCATTTAACACTTCCGTCATCGCCTTTTTAGGGGGCCAAGCCCGAGGGGCCGAGGGAACGCGTATGCAAGCATACGCATTTCCTAGGACCAGCGGTGCTAGGAACCCTATTAAAATGTAAAGATTTTTATTTTTATTTTTCTCTGGCTAAAAGTGGTGCTGCAGGCTAAACTGTGCAAGGGAGGGCGGTGCAATTTGGAGGGTTGGTCCAGACTCCTGCTAATATCTCAGACACAAAAAACTACATATATCTGCCTGCAGGGGCGCTATAACCTAGGCCAACGCGTTTTTGACTGTAACTCCCACACCATATGTCGCACAATCAAAATTTTTGTCACACAATCGAATTTTTGCCACTAGCTAAAAATATGGGAAGTTTATATCTCTTGAACAGCTACACCGATTTTTACGAAATTTGGTCGGTATGATGTAGGGCCAATCCTGAGGCCATATCTTGAAGGTGGTCATGACTGGTCAATGTGGGCGTGGCTTATTACAAGATAAACAACAAACATTAATTTCAGCCAAACTATTATGCTGAGAGATTTGAAATGTATATGGTACAGATAGAATAAGACACGGTTCTTCCATACCAAAAATTGCACATGTACTCCACTAGGTGGCGCTATAATGGATGCAATCGCGTTTTTGCCTGTAACTTCTGCATTTTAAATAACACATTCGCAGACCTTATATCCATATGTTCCCTGAATAGAGTTGGGTTTTCTGACATAGGACACGCCCACTTCTGCTGCACATTTCGTTCGCTAAATCGCCACATATGCAAAACCTACTTTTTCGACCTCCTCCGTGGGATTTTGTCTGATCTGCTTGAAACTTGGCACGTACACTCTTCAGCTGGACCTGATCTAAAGTTCTCAAAAGAATTTTGCTCGGTCAAATAATGCGCAAATTATTTACGCACAAATTTCTGTAGCTAGCTATAAAAATGGAAACTGTTTGACATCTCGATCAAACTAAATGCTATTAACACCAAACTTGAGATCCTTGGTTACCATCACACTGGGAAGGGATGAGCCAAATTTGGTGAATTTTGGCCACTAGGGGGCACTAAAAAATATGAGAAGTTTATATCTCTTGAATGGCTACACCGATTTTTATGAAATTTTGTCGTATGATGTAGGGCCAATCCTGAGGCCATATCTTGAAGGTGCTCATGACTGGTCAATGTGGGTGTGGATTATTACAACAAATCCAAATCGGCACACATTCAGCCTTTTGCACTTCCGGTGCACTTCAAATTACAGCAAATACCATGGCTCAGACGTTGGCCTGTGTCTCACTTTTGCCCCGAGCCCGTCATCCTTTCGTGCCAACTTCGGTGGGCTTTGCGGTGCGCGGGGCGGCTTGGCCCCTGTTCATAACTGCTTGCAGTTCTAGTTTTGTTTTGCTTTTCCTTTGGTCAAATGCATTGGTGAGATTGACAGTTAGCTCCGTGTGTTGTACTTCTTTCTGAAGTATCCAGGAATGTTAGTGGCATTTTGCCAACAGCCCGGTTACCATACACTTCGCCAGTTCCGGAAAGACTTTGATTGCGGAATCTGCTACAACTATGGAGAGTGTAAGTTAAGTGTTGTTGGCTTCAACAATCAGAATTCAGTTGTTTAAAAGTCGTACCTGATAATGAATTCGAAGCGCAGTGTACGCTCTGCAAGAGAGCCCTCAACTTGGGCACACTTGGTGTGAAAGCGCTGGTGTCACGCGCGAAATCAGAAAAACACCAGTTAACTTCTAAAAGTCTCCAGCGAGGTCGCGCTATCGCACACTTCTGTACGCCTTTGTCACCAGTTCCCGGACCAAGTTAATCCAGTTCGTAGTGCGCATGCGCGAAAAACTGCAGGCTGTCTATTACGGTGCTCCAGCCTTTGAGTTTGCTTTTTGAACTTTGAACTTTTTTTTCCCTTTTTGTTCGTTATTGTTTCTTCACTGTTAATCTGTGAAGACCTGACCTCTCTAACAAGATTTTTTTAAAGAGTTTTTGTGCTTTTTACGTGTTGTTTTTTATACAATGCCGTTTCCACCGGGACACGCTGTTTTTGTTTACTCCGTAGAACAGCTGATCGTGCTAATGCTGGCCGGCATTGTGGCCAGACCAGCTGACATACCAACTAGACTCGGAGAAAAACACACCGGGGGTGCAGAGGAGGGAACCAATATCGGGGGATGAGAGGAGGGTCGAGACGGGACGGGCTTATGGAAAGGAGAAGACTTAAGCCCTGTCATCCCTCTGTTGTTATGGGAAATGTCCGGTCTCTTAGCATCAAAATGGATAAGCTAACGGCGCTGACGCGGAGCCACACAGAGTTCCGGGAGTGCAGTATGATGTGATTCACTGAGACACGGCTGTACAGGGACACTACGGACCAGAATGTCTCCGTGGATGGTTTCCACACCGTCCGGGCCGACCGGGACATTACCGAGAGCGGTAAGCGGAAAGGCGGGGGGCTTGCCGTTCTAGTGAATAGCAGATGGTGTAATCCTGGTCACATCACAATTAAAGAACAGCTCTGCAGCCCGGATGTTAAACTGCTTGCCGTTGGACTCCGTCCATACCATCTGCCTAGAGAGATCCCACGTGTCATCATTGTTGTCCTGTACATCCCTCCCTCTGCAAACCCAACATCTGCCTGCAGCACCATACACACCACCATCTCCAAGCTTCAAAATAAACACCCCAGTACCCTCATCATCATGTCGGGAGACTTCAACCACGTCACCATAGATAGAGTTCTGGCGACATTCAAACAATACGTGAGCTGTCCTACCAGAGAGGAAAGGACCCTGGACCTTATGTATGCTAACATTAAGGATGCATACACCTCCTCTTCTCTCCCCCCTCTGGCCAGGTCAGATCACAACTTGGTTCACCTAAAACCCTGCTATGTGCCCCTGGTGAAGAGGAAGCCTACTACCACAAGAACTGTGAGGAGGTGGTCGGAGGAGGCTCATGAGGCACTGCAGGGCTGCTCTGTGTGGACTGCAATGTCCCTGCTTGGACTGTTACCTGTTACGCTAATAATAAACCTTGGATCACTAAGGACATCAAGGTCATCCTGAATAAGAAGTTGAGGGCGTTCAGAGAGGGCAACTGTGATGAGGTGATGACGAGAGTGCAGGGGGTACTCAAACTTAACATCAGGGAGGTTAAAGACAATTACAGGAGAAAGCTGGAGAATAAACTCAGGCGAAACAACATGAGGGATGAGTGGAGTGGCATGAGAACCAAAAGAATGGTAATATGGGGTTGGATGGCCGTATGAACCGGGCAAATGAACTGAACCTATTTTTCAATAGGTTTGATACTGTGGCCCCTCTCCCACAAGACTCTGCTGCTGGCTGCCCAACAACAACTGCCACTTTACCTCCCCCTCCTCCTTACAGACCCCTTGTCTGCCGCCCTCCACCTCAATTCACACCCACCTACTCCACCCCTCCCCCCTACTCTGCTTCATGTCCTCCACAACCTGAGGATCTTACCTCTCCCCCAACTGTCACCTCTTTAGTGTTCTGCACGCCTGGCCTGGTGAGAAGACAGCTGATGAGACAAAGCTGCAGGTCCAGACGGTGTTCTTCCCAGGGTGCTTAAAGCCTGTGCCCCCCAGCTGTGCGGAGTCAAGTATTCAACCTGAGCCTGCACCTCCAGAGGGTCCCTGTGCTGTGGAAGACGTCCTGCCTCGTTCCTGTGCCAAAGACGCCGCGTCCTAGCGGCCCTTAGGACTACAGACCGGTGGCCCTGACATCTCACATCATGAAGACCCTGGAGAGGCTCGTCCTGGAGCAGCTAAGGCCTATGGTCAGGCCCTTCACTGATCCACTACAGTTCGCCTACCAGCCCTGCCTGGGAGTTGAGGACGGCATCATCTACCTGCTGAACAGAGTCTACACTCATCTGGACAAGCCGGCGAGCACTGTGAGAGTCATGTTCTTTGACTTCTCCAGTGCTTTCAACACCATCCGTCCAGCTCTACTGGGTGAAGATGGCTGCAATGCAGGTTGAGGCCCCCATCGTGTCCTGGATTGTTGATTACCTGACGGGCAGACCACAGTACGTATGTCTACAGAACTGTGCGTCGGATAGGGTGCGTCAGCAACACTGGGGCTCCACAGGGGACTGTCCTCTCTCCCTTCCTCTTCACCCTATTCACCTCTGACTTCAATTATTGCACTCAGTCTTGCCACCTTCAGAAGTTTTCTGATGACTCAGCAATAGTCGGCTGCATCGAGAAGGGTGATGAGAATGAATACAGGACTGTTGTGTACAACTTTGTCACTTGGAGTGAACGGAATCATCTGCAGCTCAACGTGACAAAAACAAAGGAGCTCATGGTGGATCTGAGGAGGGCGAAAACAACAGTGACCCTTGCTTTCCATCCAGGGGGTCCCTGTGGACACCGTTGAGGAATACAAATATCTGGGGGTGTACTTTAATAATAAGCTGCACTGGACAAGAAATACTGAGGCGGTCTACATAAAGGGCCAAAGTTGTGGTATATTGGATCGAGCACTCGGTGCTCGACTGTGTGGGACTACGCTACGACCGAGATCTGTGTTCGATGTGTTGAGTCTGTTGTAGTGTGACTTGAGCGCCAGTAAAGATCTGTCCGTTACCGCATCATTGACTCCGTGTCTATCTGTGATTAGCAGTGATTGAGTTAGCAACCCACGAGTAGTAGTACTGCAATTGTCTACATTAAACAAAGCCACAACATGGTGTCAGAAGACGGAGTTACGGAGTAAGTCGAGGATGGTATTGAAACAAGCTAGCCAAAGATTAGCAAGCAGCTAACAGGAGCCGGCGCCCGCGAACATGGAGCAGTTCAAGCCTCCGTCACCGCTGATATTCACCAGGAACATCGCTGAAAAATGGCGAAGATGGGAACAACGTTTTCAGCTGTATATGGTCACTTCAGGTGCGTTGGAGAAAGAAGAGAAGGTTAAAATAGCCATTCTGCTTCACACTGTCGGCGAGGAGGCGCTGGAAGTGTATAACACACGCGCCGTTATCCCAGACGTAGATAACCAAATGTTGGGAATCGTTATTGATTATTGATTATTAATTAAACTAAACTAAACTAAATAATACTCTAGATATTAATACTTCAGAGGCTGTGTCTCGTCACCATGAAAGGAGCGAAGACAAACCAAGGACAAAAAGGTGCACAGAAAGCAGAGAATATAACACAACCAGCGTTACAACCCCTACCCGACTCAGAGGACTCCGAGGCGGAAGAAAATGGCAACAAGATGATGCTAGCTGAGAAAACTCAAGCTGGTGACATACTTCAAGAATTAACGTCTGTTACCAAAGATCTGCGGGAATTCAAACGCGAGATGCAAAAGACTAAGACTAATTAATATTATTATTAATTAATCAAAAATTATTATAGTTGATTAATGAAACCTAGGTAACTATGAGTCATTAATGAACAAGGGGCACCACCCTGGAATCAGGGATCAATAATCAAATGATTTACCTTCGAGTCTCATAGCCTGAAAATTAGTCAACTTGTCAATATTATGAAATCATCAATAATTAGACAAGAGGGAAGGCGTGAATCCGAGCACTGGCCATCTCAACCAGCAGTTATTACAATAAGGGATTGTGCAAAATAATCACAGATGCTGCTCAGTTAAAGTCAACAGTGTTTATTAAAGCTTACTCCACAGAACAAACCACCTACTTTAACAAACAACAACTTCCTTCACAAAGCTAGCAACATCAAAACACAAGCAAGCCAAACAGGTACCTGGGTGGAGGCGTGTGTGTTTGTGTGTGTGTGTGTGTGTGTGTGTGTGTGTCAGGAAGTCCCCAATAAAGACTACAAAGATGGCCGAATGTGGCTTGGGAAGTCACGTTCGCCGGGCTACAAATTGGCGGGCGCGACTTGGGAAGTCTCGTCGGAGAGACTACAGGAAACACCGGACGTGACTTGTGTCACGCAAGAATGCGAATTCCGAGGGGATGAATTCAGATTCACTGATTCATGTACCTGGAATTCAAAAATGGCAGCAGTGACTGTATCGACCAAAGGTGGTCACTACATGTGCGCGCGAGGTTTGAACAAAGGCAGCGGTTGCACCGTCTTTGATCTCGTGTGCGGTTTGGTCACACGAGGGGTGAATTTACGGGGATGATACCCACAGTTCCAAAAGGGTAGAAGTCTTTACAGTCAATAAAGGGAATATGCTGGACACATGTCTTATGTTATAGCGGGGTTGTTAACTTAGTTACAACAGGTCGCCCAAAACAGTATGTGTATCTCGGTGTGTGTGTGTGTGTGTGTGCGTGTGTGTTATGAGTGTTAGTAAAAGAGGGAAGAAGCTAAGCAGGGCTTAGCAGACAACAAAGAAACAAACAAACGACCATGTGGTGCACAGCGGTCGTCTCTCCCTCGAACAGTGGCCGGCAAGAAAACACGCTATATACTATCAGTTTCTGCCCAAACAAAAGACCTCTTACTTTAGATGCCGCGTGTACAGTAGCGTGGATGCCCGGCTAACTCGGAGCTCCAACTCGTTCAGGAGGCGAGCGCGGGATCAGACTGGAGCGTCCTCACAGCTGACAGCAGGCTGTTGCACAGCGATCGGTCGACTCAATAGAAGGGACGGTCTCATTCCTTCTGAAGATTCTTTTCTTCCTTCTGCAGGTAATGAAGGAACGGCTGGGTTGTGCAGCGTTCCTCTAGGGATCCAAAACAATTCTGACGAATGTCCGAACAAAAATAAAAGTGAAACAAAAACAGTCTCTCTCTCATCCAGCGAGGAGCAAACTGAAATTAGCTCAAGCAAAAATGAAAAATTGAAAAACGTTTCTCAAAGTTGCACCCTTATGGCAGCAGTTGCGTGAAACTGAGGTCCCACGACAACAGAAGCTCCCAGGGATACAAAGAGCAGGAGTTGCTGCGTGACCTTTTAACGTGGGTGTGACGTCAGTATGATCCTGGCGGAGATTCCTGGCTCACAGCCAGGGACCGGGTGACGTCTATGAGGCAGTTCAACGTGGTCACGTTTTTCACACCTGGTCGGCCTTTTTCCTGTTCTTTGTTCTGTAGTCCTCGTGGTTGAGCAACTACTAGTTTAGGCTTCTGGTTACTACAGGCCTTCTCTTTGTTTGAGATCTGTATATGGAGGCACAAGGCTCAATACAAACAATGGAGGAAGTTCTGAAAGCGTTCAGTGACTACTGCAGTCCACAAAAGAACGTCGTTTTCAAGCGCCATCAGTTTTGGTCACACACAATGTCATCAGGAATATCGGTGGACAGATTCATCACAGAGCCTCGTCAGAAGAGCAAAGACTGTGAGTTTGGCAGAAATGAAGATGACATGCTCAGGGATAAATTAGTGTTTAGCATAAATGACACTCGTCTGAAAGAGAGACTGTTACGTGATAATGCCCTTACTTTGCACAGAGCTATGGAAACATGCAGATCAGCAGAGTTCGCTAAAACACAATTACAAGCAATGACGACGCCATTCGCCAGCTATGAGATGAAGGAATTTGCAGGTTCATGGGAGTTCAAGCTCCAACCTTCCAGCCCAGGTTTTCCCTCTTCAAATAGAATGGCTGAAAGCAACGTAGACTGGCACTGACCCACATCTGGTGTTGCTGTCACTGAGGAACACACCAGTGACAGGACTGGACATGTCACCTGCACAAATGTTGATGGGAAGAGTTCTACGGAGCACACTTCCGTGTTCCAGTGCCGTGCTGACACAGTCATCCCACAGCATGTTCACAGCAAAATACGGGACCTACAGTCCCGCCAAAAGCAACACTACGACCAGCGTGCAAAGCCATTGCCAGTGTTGACCCCAGGAGACACTGTACACATGCAGACATGACGTGGCTGGGAGCCTGCCGTTGTCGTCCGACAGCGCGATGAACCACGCTCCTACTCTGTGCAGACACCAGCAGGGAGGACGCAGAGGAGGAACAGGCGACACCTACGGAAAATACACCCAAGCTTGTTCAGAGACAAAGACCTTGATGAACATTTGGACTCAGAGGTGCGACCTTCTCAGACGCCTGCATCAGTGGACTCACCACCACAAGACCCCCCACCACACAACCCTCCGCCTGTGACTACAGACAGTACACCCACATGCTACACCAGGAGCAGCAGAGTGGTTAGACGCCCTGCCAGCTACGATCTCATGGACATCTTATGTCATCTTTCACTCATTGTACTGTAAAAAAAAAATAAAAAAAGAGAGAAAAACAAAAGAAAGGAGGACAGAATAAGGACTGTTTAAATTGAAATATTGTTAAAATGTTGAATGTTCAAAATGTTTACAAGTTTTATCCAACAGTATGCTTAACAGGAAAGAGGTTTGTTGTAATTAACAGAGTTGAGCCGGATACTCGGCTGAAACGAGTATCTGGTACGGATAAAGCACTTTTGCCGAGTACGAGTATTATACGAGTAATACGAGTCAATATCTGTGCTCGGATTGAATGAAAATCCTCATTGGGTAGCTGACTGTGTCTGTGATAGGCTAGTAGTCACAGCGCCCCTCCCTTACATACATACAGATGTGTGTCTGTGTCCCGCTCTGCTCACTCACACACAGAACAGCTCTCTGTCTCTCCCTCAGTCATTCAGGTTTCAGGTTTTGAAATTCACACCGCTTTACATCGTCGTCAGACCGCGCTTTCTTTTGGCACTACATTTTCTCAACATCAGAACCCCTGTATCCCTACACATGAGCACTTATGCGGAGCGATACGGAGAGTTAAGCTTCGTTTTTATCGAAAGTAAACCTCTCGTCGAGCAGCTGGGCCTCGCACTGTATTCCACCGCTCACAGATCAGCTGTTTCCCAGTTACGCCAGTGCGTAGGGATACGGGGGTTCTGCGGTTGAGAAAATGTAGTGCTAAAAGAAAGCGCGGTCTGATGGCGATGTGAAGCGGTGTGAATTTTACCTATACAACGTACACTTGAACTGTTATAGATTTTTTAAGGTGAGCCTTGTTTTAGGTGGTTTATTTCGCTTTTTCTCTGGACCCCGTTCACTGCAGTACAAAGCTGAGCGTCTGGCTGGAGCGGCTCTCTACTTCTCCAAACTGAGGCTGCGCTGATCGGTGATTACGGTAGGAAACAGATCGACTATAGATATGTACTTTATATGACCCCAGAATAGAGTTAACAGTTGAGGTAACTGATTCGAGGTAACTGATTCGAAGGCCACCTCTCAGTTGGAAAAGAGGGATGTGGTATATTGGATCGAGCACTCGGTGCTCGACTGTGTGGGCCTACGCTACGACCGAGATCTGAGTTCGATGTGTTGAGTCTGTTGTAGCAGACCCGTCGCAAGACCTCTGTCTTAAGGGGGGCATTTGAAATGCATGGGAGGGCACAATTATTATAAATCTACAGTACATATATTTTTAATAATCCTATTCTCTATTGGCGCAGCACGTAATCATCACGTTAAACATAACCAACCGCAATATGACCAGGTAGCCAAGACATCAGTCCTCATAATTTAAAGCAATAGATTAAATAGAAGCAATGTTATGAATATCCATAAAACACTATACAACATATTAGATGTAACACCAGAAGCATCTCTCAAACATTGCATTTTAAAGCAGTCAAAGAGGGATATGCAATGCCACTTGGCGCACAAACACACACGCACAGAGACTTTGTCCTATCTTGAGTCTAGTCCCTCCTGTCAGTACAGCGGGAGGCGGCATTTTTTTTCGAGCTGAACTTCCTCATCAACGCATCCTTCCACTCGGACTAAAACTTGTGAGTGGGGTACTTTTCAAAAGCAAGCTGGGATCAAAGCAGCCGCTGCGCCAATGAGCTACTGTGCTCTCTAAAACGCGCATCCATCTCTACGTGCACAGCATCGATAACACTGTAAAAGAATCTCTTTAACTCAGTCTTTTCGTCTGTGTCACTTTGTGGCTGACCAACTGTTTCTTTGACTGCAAATCCACGGAGGTTCATGTTAATTGTGCGTCTTCTCTTGCTTGGATCGGGGTCGGTCACCGGCACAGCCTCGGTGGCCGTGGCTGGAGGAGCGCAGAGATCTCACAGTGTGATACACAGAAGTGCAGTTCACAAGTGTCATCGCAGTGAACAAGTCCATATCCTCGGATTGTAGACTGTTAGGCAGCTCGAAAAGTGACAACAGTTTCATAACAAGGTGCGCAATGAAAAGAAAACTGTGCTGCATAATGGCACGAAGCAGCCCCATAGCCTAGAAATTAAATAGTAAGCCGACGAAAACTCATCGATACATTCGACGTAACTTTCTTTTCAGTAAGGCCATGATAGGCTGTTGCAGTGTAGATTCCCATCAATCAAAGAAACTCACACCATTGTTTGGTATATTTTTAATGTTTTAATGATAACGAATGCAACATTAGTATTTCTCAACACAAAATTAGTTACTATGATAATATAAAATAATTATTAAAGTTTTTTTTTGAAGAGATCTATGGGGGGGGGCACATGCATTCTTGGGGGCGGGCCAGGCCCCCTATGGCCCGCCCATAGCGACTGGTGTGTGTTGTAGTGTGACTTGAGTGCCAATAAAGATCTGTCTGTTACTGCATCCTTGCCTCCGTGTCTATATGTGATTAGCAGTGATTGAGTTAGTAACCCACGAGTAGTAGTACCGTAATAGTCTACATTAAACAAAGCCACAACAAAAGTCGACTCTTTTTCCTCAGGAGGCTGAGGTCCTTTAACATCTGCCGGACGATGCTGAGGATATTCTATGAGTCTGTTGGGGCCAGTGCAATCTTCTTCGCTGTCACATACTGGGGCAGTGGGCTGAAGGTCGCAGATAACAACAGATTGAACAAACTGATCAGAAGGGCCGGTGATGTCGTGGGGGAGGAGCTGGCAGAGAGGAGGATGCTGTCCAAGCTTCAGTCCATCTTGGATAATGTCACACACCCTCTCTATGACACACTGGCCCAGGAGATGAGCACATTCAGCAGTAGACTCCTCTCACCCAGATGCACCAATGAGCGCCACAGGAAATCATTTCTGCCTGTGGTCATTAAAGTCTGTGTAAAGCAAATTCAGCCATTTTTTTCTAAACACATTAAAAAGGTCATAAATGTATTTCCCTAAAACATGTAAAAAGCCATTCAACCATTTAGAGTTTAATTTTGGAACTAGGCTCACAAACTGTGTTTCACGATTTCTGTGTTCAGGATTTAACCTCTTAACGCACGCCCCCAATTTGTATCGATTTAGCCAAAACGGCATGCCCAAGTTGTAAGCAGCACAGATCCCACATAGTTTGAGACTCAGATATGTATCTGGTATCATTGGAAAGGTAATACTCTCAGTAATATTGTCCAAGTGTCTGTTTGATTCTGTGACTTACTGACCCTGTGCTGCAGAGGTTGGAATGATAGGGTTGTTTCCCCGCTTGTAACTTTGCCTAAGCATTGACTTAAGTGCAGACATCCAGGGACCCCTAGGCCTGACTTGAACGCTACTAGGTGACAGACACAGGTCTTGGCTACCTGCAGTCCAAATTCGGAGTCAAAAGACCAAACAATGACATTTTTAGAATGATATTTCAACATATATGTCCATGCGTTTTTCCTAGGTCCTATTTGGAGACTCCAAATGGACACTTGGTTACCAAAGCTTTATAACCCTAATCAAACACCTAACTTCACAATCCCTTTTCCTACAAACAAAATCGTGGTATCTAATGAAACTATGTGGGTTTGGATGTCAGTCAATCTGGAAAATAATAAGCATAAACACAGTAATCATCATTATTTTTTTATTCTGCCTATATATTGATAAAAGGTGCATTGGCAAATATGTTGAGGGCAGAGTGGAGCGTGGACACAGCCACCAGTGCAGAGAGGGGAGAGTGGCACAGAAATTGAATAATTGAACAAAACATGACCAAGAAATATTGAACAGAACAACAAATATTGAACAACACAGGCAACAAAGAACTTGGCTCACTCAGAACAACAAAGAACATGACTATTTACAAATTATTTACATTGTGCCACTCATTGTAGCAGTCCCTGGAGACGGTGAAGCAAAGAGCAACACCACACGATGTTCACTCTACCGTGGTCTTCATGCTGCAGTGCACACACTGCCGCCTCCCTGCAGTTCCATCCACAGTGAAGTGGTGCGGCTTGTGTGGTGCACCAATAGGAGCACAAGGGGGTGCCTGTGGGGGGGCTGTGGAGGGGGAGCCAACCGCCTTCAGCTCCAGCACCAGGGCCTCGCGGAACTCCTTCTGCGTGAGAGGGGCCTCTTGCCTCTCCTTGGCCAGCTCCTGATGCAGGATAAAGGCATTGATGATAGCAATATCCAGAAAGTGGTAAAAAAATGTTCTGTACCACTTCCTGGTTTTGTGGAGTGTGTTGTAGTATCCGATCATGGCATCAGAGAGGTCCAGTCCTCCCATGTGCCTGTTGTAGTCAGAGACAGCTGGTGGGGCGGGGATCGCCTGCTCTGCCCACTGCCCATCTGCCCTCACCCTTCTCTGCACAGAGTGGTGTCCATGTGCCGGGTGGATGGTGGAGCAGAGGTAGACGTCCTTGGTGTCTCTCCATGTCACAAACACCAGTGGACCCTCTCTGATCCAGCGGATCGTGCCCCGGGGAGACCTGCTGTCAAGCCCACCTGGCCGGTCTCTGGGGAACCCAATCCGCTGCGCTCTGATTGTCCCACAGGCCCAGACATGCTTCTGGAGTAGGTCCAGGAATAGGGCAGGGCTGGTGTAGAAGTTACCTACGTACAGTTTATAGCCCTGCCCTAGCACTGCCGTGTCCATCAGATTCATCACTGAATCATAGCTGAGCCCCCTGACCACTGGTGCGCCTTTGCCCTCGTAGATGAAAAAGTCCCACGTATAGCCTGCAGAAAAACAAAAAGCTTGTAGCCCCATTTGGTGGGCTAGTCTTTCATGTACTGGCGCAGGGCTATACGGGCTTTTGACATCACTATGCTCTCATCAATGGAGACGTGCTGCCTGGGATGGAAATGGGCCCTGCACGTCTCCCTGATTTGTGAGTACATGGGCTTGACCTTGCACAGCCTGTCATAATCACCAGTGCCCCTCCTCCTGGCGTTGGCCTCATCTGCATCCGGGGAGCTGAGATGGAGGGTGCAGGAAATGGCAGTGAATTTCCGCCCAGGAATCACTGATGGAGGGAACGGCAGGCTGTAGAGGTCTGACCTCCTCCAGTAGTCCCGCAGCGTCTTTAGCTCCACCAGGCCCATGTAAATCACCATAGCGATGTATGAGTAAACATCTGCTAGGGTAATCTCTTGCCACGACTCAGGATGTTTGCTCTGCCCATAGCTGTTGGAGTTTCTGACGATCTCCAACAAAATAGCCTTGGTGATGTAGAGGTCGAACAGGTCGAGCACAGAATACTCCACCCCACCCAAGAGCTGCGGTCCAGGAATACGTGCTGGGCGAAAGACTGGCTGTGGTGGAATGATGTCATCCACATCAGTTCCCAGCCATGGCTCTCCCAGGAGATCTCTGCCTTGACTCCCTCCTCTGCCTCGTCCTCCTCTCCTCCCTCTGGCCTGCCCGCGCGCCCGTCCTCGGCCTCATCTGACCTCTCTTTCTTCCTCTCTTCCATGTCCTCTTGCTCGTCCTCTTCCTCATCCTACTCCTCTCACACTTTCTCCATCTCTTCCTTTCCCCTTCACCTGTCCTCTTCCGACTCCTCTCCCTCCGTCACAACCTTCCTCTTCTCTTGCTCTTAGCCTTCCTCCACTCTTTCTCTTAGCCTGGGTGGAAGTGGAAGGCTGCTCCTCTGCCTCTTCCACTTGCCCATCCTCTTCATCACTGGCTCCTGGCTCCCGATCGGGGTCATCAGGGACAAGTGATCTTGGTCTAAAACATCAAATTGCAAGACATCATTAGCTTATCATCCACACACAACCACACAACAATTATGCACCTGTACATTTGTGCATGTGAAATGCCCCCCACTTCTCTCTCTATATCCCTCTCTCTCTCACACACACACACACACACACAAATTAAATTTAATTGACTGAATTGAGTTTACTTTTACATTTACATTTTCTTTCTAAAACGGAGGCGTAATATTCCTCCTTTTCCAAAAGCCTCTGGGTAGGCGACATGACATGAAGCTCCAAGATGGACTGTAAACAGTGGCAACGAATTTGTCTTCAAAATAAGAGCTTTACATTGCACCCTATTAGAGTTTAGAATTGGGCTCTTAGTGGGGGGCTTTTACTTTGAAAGTAGCGACCGTCGCTGAGATCTAGCAGACGCTGCACCTCCTGGATCTCACCGGCTTTCTAGTTGCTCATCTTACTGTCCTAGGATGAAGTGATGGACTGACTGCTGTGATCAGCTGTTTTCTGGTTTTAAAACTCCCCGGCTGTGAGTCGCACAACAGTGCAGGTCACCAAAACAGGCCGCGATTTGCCGCCCTTTGTCAAAAAACGCGGACCGAGCCGCCAAAAGGACGGGCAAATTGTCGCCTTGTGTTCTGTCTAAAAACAGCTAATGGTAATTTATTATGTTTGTCTGAAAACTACCAGCCACTCTCATATTTTACCAGCATTTGGCTAATTTCCATCCCTGATCAAGTCATACAGGGATGCACATACATGATAGAGTAATAGTTGTTTTTGGGCATAATACTCAGAATGCAATTACTTTCTGTTGAAAAAAAAAATCGTGAGGCCATTCAAAAAATACTCATGACCATGGCCCCTGCCTCTGCAGCCATCTGTCTGTCTGTCTGTCTGTCTGTCTGTCTGTCTGTCTGTCTGTCTGTCTGTCTGTCTGTCTGTCTGTCTATCTATCTATCAATCAATCAATCAATCAATCAATCAATCAATCAATCAATCAATCACTGTCTTACTGCCTATCTGTCAACTAACGTCAAAGTTTGCAATCGCTGCACAATGCAATGGTATTCAGTTTCCGTGGCGCACACTTCAAGCACGCCGGGTACGCGTGGACAATGTTTACAAATATATATACTTCAGAGTGTAATGTGACACACCGTTGGAAACCTCAGACTATTGGCTAAAAGCATATCTATGTCATTTCGCTGGAAATTTCCATTGGCTCATACTGCTTTCAATCAAAATGATCCCACCCCAGTGAACGTGACATTTCCATAATTTGGCGTCATTGGCTTACAAGCCTGTTTTGTCCCACCTCCTAGGCGTCGATTGGCTCACAAGTGGTGTCAATCGATTCAGGAGACCTTCATGGTCATGAATCAAGTTAGAGATGTCCGTAAATACGGACGTGCAAGATGAGGAGACGATGACGCGCGGATGAGTTTGTTGACATCTTTTCCAGCAACGTTCATAGTGGACTTGCATACATGGACATATTGACGAAAGTATTTTTTTTAGAAGAAAATGGATTTCACTGTACAGAAGCATGGATACTTGGCGAGCTGTACGAAAAAGCCTGTGTCATAAGATGGTCGTTGTCGGTAACGGGACGACATGGAAGGTATGTAAACGCTACTCGGTAGGCACAGGTTAGCTCGGTAGCTAGCCGAGCTATCCCCTTATACTATTATGGCTGTGAGCAACCAAATTATTCATGATTGGTCTTGAATGAATCGTGGCGATCTAAGCTTTCTTCCAGTGTATGACATGAAAGAAAATATTAAAGGGTTTGTTTTCAAACATTCTACGAACGCGATGCTACCGTCGATAGACCACACGCTGTACCGGGAGCGTGTTCTAAGAGGTTAATGGGCGGGTCAGAAATCATGGCCGTGTTACGAAACGCGGCCATGATTTGCATAAACCCGGCCCTGCTGCGGAAGCCGTATAAATACATTCAGTGCATTTGCTTCGGAGGTTTTTCCACCTGCTCTCAAGTCTTCGATAGCATCTCTTAGAATAGTTTGCAGTAGGGATGTAACAGTATGAAAATTTCACACCGGGGAAATAGTGACCAAAATTATCACGGTTATCGGTTATCGCGGTATATTTAAAATGACCTCAAAATGTTGAAGAAACACTGATACACTGATAAATTGAAATAATTTCACTAAGATTTATATTTCAATACAACATTAAACAAGTATAAAAGAATGTATCAAAACAGTGAAAAATAGGTCACTGGCTTTTTGTGATGAGGCAGTCACTTCTTGAAACGTGTCCTTTAATGTCTGCGTTACAGAGGTAGAATGAGATGTAGTGGCAGTAGCACTCGATTGGCCAGCAGACCCTCTCTGAAAAAAATGAATAGAAAATGTCATTAATTATTACTGTCACTGTTACTAAACACTAAGGGTGCAACCAACAGATCACAAAACTCACAATTTAGATCATATCACTTTAGTTAGAAACAGGTTGGATCATTTTTTAGATCAAAACAAAAAGGATTATTGTTAAATTAATTATGAATACTCTATTTTGGCTCTTATCTCTATCTAGACACTGGTTGTATTCACCATTTTATATTATTCTTTATATGTTGTCTATTCTACAAATAATCTACAAGTGTTATGATATTACTTATAGGCTGTCTGTCTCTCTGCCTGCTCGTCTGTTGTCAATGGACTGGGTCAATCTGATTGGTCAAATGTCTGCTGAGCCACAGGTAGACGCTGCTCCAGTGAACGGAGCTGAGACGAAAGTCAGTCATCTCAGTCAGTTTGTGTTCACTAACTCAGTCCACCTAGTACGTGTTTGTCTCAAATCCTCCTCACTGCAGCTCTGCGTCAATATTTGGGGAATTATTAGGTCAACTTTAAAAAGTGAAATCTACAATTAATAAGCGGTTCAGATAACGTGCCAAATCCAGATCAACTTCGTTGAGTTATACCACTATCTGGTCAGTTTACATTAGTGACAACAACACATTCGACATAGAAAACTCGACATACACATACATCATGCACCAAGCTTAAGGTTAGCTTACCTTGCATTCGCTGAACAGTTGAGGGTGATGGTCGTGTAAATTGGATGTGTTGCCGCCCCTCGCAACAACTTTCTTCTCGCGGCTCCAGCAGATAGGGCTGCCATCCTCGACCAGCTGTCCCTGAACATTCTTATAATAACTAGAATACGCCCAGCGGAAAAATGCCGTGAGGGCCGCTACTATCACGTCCTCCCTCCGCCATGTCTTCTTCACTACATAACAAGTGCACGTTGTACGCTGCGCCTGCATAGTGAGACTTGGATAAAGTATCTCACGAGTTTTCCACACCGTGGTTATCGACCGCGGCGATTACCATGGTTATTAAAACTCAAACGGTAACCTTCACCGTCGGGAATTTTACCATGATTGACCGTGACACCGGTAACCGTTACATCCCTAGTTTGCAGCTAGCTAACCAGTCAACTAGTCAGCTAAACAGTCATGTCTCCTCCACATCGCTCCTGCATCTTGCAGGTGCTCTCATCCCTGCCACCGGCCAGAGTTTAGATTCTCTGCCCAAGCCAGACCCGAACCAGACTGCAGGCCGGGTCGGGCCAGTATTTCCCGTCAATAACCTCGGCCGGGTTGGGCCGGCCCTTGATCAAGCATTTGTGTGTGTGTGTGTGTGTGTGTGTGTGTTTGTAATAACCCAAAATAATGACTGTATTTCCAGCTACAAAAAACGCATCTCTCTCCTCCCTCCATGTTGTTTGTGCCGCTGCGTGGTTTAAAGGCCCTCACACCGCGCCCAGACGTCCAACTGCCTTATCCGACCACTCTCCGACCACTCCGTTGCCTCTTGTCTGAAAAGTTGCACTGAACATACCGCTTTGACGTGCTGCCTACTCCACAGTAGCCTGTACGTTCTGCGCTTGCACGAGATGCAATAAGCGGGTGGCGCTTGTGTTCTGAGTTGTAAACAAGGCTTTTGCACGCAACTCTCTTTACTTTCGATCAAAATGAAACTTGGACTTTGTGTATCTGTCGATACAGGATACTGATCCGATACCGTTCTTGAATTAATAATAAACTGCATACTGTCCACCTTACACCATGTGGAAGAGACTACAGGCACCAGACTTTCCTTACTGAACATTAGTTTCCTAACTAAGACAAAATAATCAAACATATACCAAACATTGTAAACATGTGTAACATTAATAATAACAATAACAATAATAATAATAATACATTTAATTTATATAGCGCCTGTCAGGGTACCCAAGGACACTTAACAAAGTGGAACAAACAAAACAAAGAATAAATGGAGCGCCTGTCAGTCAGCACGGAGGGAACACTAGCACCGAAGTCAAGTAGCACATGTACAAACTAGCGTCTGGAGGCTCCGTGCACACAGCGGGGGCGACGCAGGAGACCAAGAGATCCAATCCAAGCGATGAAGCCTGGGGTGAAGTGACAGCAGAGGTCCAGGTGTTCCTGTGCTGCACACCTGAAGACCCCGCCAAAAACGGCAGAGTAGCGATCATCCAACATCGCTGCGAGCCGGGGGAGACCGCAGCATCAGAGGAGAGCGACAAATCAGCCCGGTGGTGAATAACCCCGAAGTCGCGGTGGAGGGACGACAAATGGAGCAACGATGGACAGCCCACAGAGTATTGAGTATGTCGGTTTGAAAGTTAGCGTTGTTAGGCTAACAGCTGATCGGTGAGGCTAACAACTGATGGTGGCAGTGTGCCAACTCTTTTCCAATGAAAGTAGCTAGCACTAGCTCCAAAAGTCGCCAGATGATGTCATATGCTCATTTACATATTGATGATGTAATCACGTACCAATTTGCATATATCTTGCTAGTTGTGTCTCATGCAGTGAGGGGGAGATTATTTTAAGCCATACATACAAAAGGTTTATAGAGAAATCTTTAACAAATTATCACAAACTCACTACAGAGACAAGCATATTTGAAGTAAAAACAGTAAAGGGAAGGAGAAGATCAAACGAACGATGTGAACATGCTAAGCTGGAGAGAAAGAGTGAGAAAGAAGATCTAGACTCAGCATCTTATCACCGCTAAAGTACCAGTGGAACCGCAAAAGACTAAGTAGTCAGAGAATTAACAGATCAAAACAGAGTAAACAGCAGCTATCCGGTCTCAAATCCACAGAGCCAGCGGCCGCGGTGTCCGCTCCTGCTGCCCCAGCCAACACACACACACACACTGGCCTGCCGCCTGCGCAGCCGCGTGATGGTGGGGCTAACAGCTAATGAGTGGAGAAATGTGACGTGAGTAAGTGCGACGTCCTGCAAACAGGAATCCAAAATAAAACATGGCAGCTAAACCTGAGAATAAACTATTGACTCACACATTGACTAACTATTGACCATTTATCCATTTACATTGTTCCTACCTCAGTACTCTATTTTTCATTTGTTTTATTTTGTTTTATTATATTTTAGTATCTCTTTTATTTTTCCAATCATGTGTATAATGTTTTATTGCAATGTGTTTTTTACTGCGTTAGTGGCAAAGAGACAATGGGCTAGGACTGAGTTTCCAAGTGACTTGCACAACCCGGTTCAGTTTAGTGAGTGACCCATAATGACTCGAATCCTTAAAAGGAACCGTATTTACCAGCTCTACTCCAGGGCTACTGAAAGTTTCCTGACTGTGACTGCTCATTACATTACATTAGTGACAGTGAATAACGATTTGTTCTTAGCATTTGTTAAAGATAACTTTCTTTGCCAAATAAATGAAAAGCATGTTGGAACTAGCAATGTCTCCTCTCTTGCAGTGCCAGAATCTACCTACTTTTAACCTAAGACTGTCACAATGATGTATCAAATGTCAGACTGCCTCATTCTTTCAGTTTTAACCTGACTATACAAGACAAAATTGATTTTCCTAACGATCAGCATATACCGAACCGAAAACCGTGACCACAAAACCGTGATATGAACCGAAGCGTGGATTTTGTGTACCGCTCCACCCCTAGTATATATATATATATATATATATATATATATATATATATATATATATATATATATATATATAAGCAGAGCAGCAGCCAAAGTCGGTTGCAGGTTGAGATATCGTTCCAACATGCCCAGGCTGCTATTCCAGTGTGTGGTAACGTCCACAATTAGCTTGTGCTCATTGATGTCCGGGCCGAGCAGTAGTTTTTGCTTTGCAGCCAACATAGCAGTGGCTGTCAGGCTCCCGTCGAAGAAGTTCACAATCCGCCAGATCCGACCCAGCAAGCGCGCGGCACACTCAAACCAGCCTGGGTGGCTAAATTTAAAGTGTGGGCGAAAGACTTGATGTGCGGTGCCAGCCCGGCTTCCCTCACTGCCACATCCATGTTTCTCGCAAAAAAAAATAATGTATCCTACTTCTCTCGCATTCGCGATTATTTTTTTCTGTCAACTGGTGCAAATCGTCACGCATTTGTACTGATTTCTAATCACGTCACGATGCATTGTTACATCCCTAATGACCAGCGAGAGCGACTGTTCATTCAGCTCCTGAAGAGGTCAACATGACTGCTGCTAGAGCCTCAGTTATATCAGAACTGGACAGTACATTTCATCAAGAAAAGAGCAAGGATGACACATTAGGTTGGTTTCGCGCTTCTACAAACTGACTTCACTGGTTACACTCCAATACATCATATAGTTTGTTGATCTGATTGGTTGAAGTCAGTCTGTCATAGATGATGATAGACACAATCACCTGCCACCTGCTGTTCTCTAAATAGTTTCTGACCGACTTCCCTCATAGTTCTGTTTTAACAAATCATCTGGCACATCAGGTTGGCTCACAGCGGCCCCAAATCCGTGCAATTATTAAATTGAGAGAGTTTGTATGGATTTCTAATTTATTATTGATCTTTTGTTGAGCTAACATACAACCTTTTTTTCCTTGCAGGTTGAATGCACACAGTTTTAGATGTCTTTATTCTTTACCACCAATATTTAGAAGAAATCACTTGGTGGTTGGAATTCATACCCTGATGCGTTAAGTGTAAAGTTAATGCGTCCAAAAGTCATATGTTATACTACGGCATGTTTTGTCACCATTTATGTTCAACGTCTAACCAAATGTTGTAACGTATTTTTGCTAACTCGATCCTGAAGCCCTTTTACATGCAAAACTGACCAAGCCGCCGAAGTTGATAAGCTGGGTGTGTAATCTTACTACATACTTCACTAAATTAAAACATAGATATGTGACCAGGGCAACTGTAAGCCCCTGACAGCAAATGTGACAACGCCACTCTGGGAATTTCACCCAGAGAATGCCCACTTAACACACAAGTTCTGATATGAGAAAAGGAGCAGAGATGTGAGTTCCAGTTCAAACACTTTTTCACCTTCAGACATCAGATCAATTTGGGGCTAAAATTAATCAGGATAAAAAAAATAATAATATGTTAAAAGTAAATTACTTTCTTACAAAATATACTTAAAACGCTGCATGCTAAAAGGGTTACCAGTGCAGGAGGGAAGGTGTCAGGGAAGCCCACTGGAGGGAGTGAGTGAAGGGCAAGGGGGGTCACCACCACCAGGCACGGGGAGGAACAAGCTGCTCAAACTGCAAAGCAGAAGACACACAGGTTACTCATGCCATTATAATAAGCAATTAAACTCACTTCTATGGTAAAGTTAGCATGCAATAGACCCAGAGGAGGGAACCCTCCACCCAGTGACCCCCACCTGTACGCCTATGACAACCCGCCTGCACTCGCACTAAAACAACCTCCACTAGGGTGACCATACGTCCTCTTTTACCCGGACTTGTCCTCTTTTGGGGGGCTGTCCGGCCTGTCCGGGGGGAGTTTATAAAATCCTTCAAATGTCCGGGGTTTTGAGTTTGTGTAGCGTGCACTTTATCTTCGCATCACAGACCATCGTATTTACCATACACGTTAAATGGTTCACTTGGAAACACACTCTGAGAGGCGGAGTTCCACGCCGAACCCCAGAACGTGTATTCATTCATTATAAAACAGTGCAGCGCATCAGAGCTCTCTGCTGCTCTGCCCCTCCGCTCAGTTCAAAGCAAAGCCACTGACGCGACGCACGCATGCACTGTCTGCCGGTGAGCGAAAGAAAAGGGAGAAATGCCGAAACGCAAATGCACTTTTACAAATGAAATGCGGACGAATCGCCAGGGTCGTGAAAAATGGGAAGCAGAGTGTACTGTCTGATAGATAGAATTACTTTAATGATCCCAGACTGGGAAATTATTTTGTTACAGCAGTAGTGGGTCCGCAAATAAAACACTTTGTACATAACATAAATAGAAGGCAATATATACATAGTGTATATATACAATGCACAGTGTGCAATAAACAATAAAGAATAATAATATACACAACAAAACAAAATATGCAAAATATACTATAAACAGTAATAATATATACAACAAAACAGTAGCGAGACCAGAGTTTGTATGACCAAAGTATGTGTCTGTGGCAAACAAAGGCTCTAACGACCTAGATAAATGAATATATTGTTTATAAACGCAACTTTGTGTGAGTATTTTTCAGTATTTCCAAGAGGCCTGGTTAAGTGTCTTTTTGGGAATTCAGAATATGCGTTTAACTGAGTTAGACGCACGTAAAAAACACTCGACCTGACCCGAAAAACCCTCAAAATTTTGCCACGTAGTAGTGTCCTCTTTTTGGGGATTCAGAATATGGTCACCCTAACCTCCACAATCCACAACCTCCCGGTTGACTTCCTGTACGAGTGAGAACCGCGGAGTCTGAATTCTGTCCTGAGCTCCCGGTTCTAGTCTGTCTCCAGCCAGTACAATCGACATTTTGTAAGTACTTAAGAAGTTTGTCTTGCTAAAATTGCCATCCACATAACAGAGCAGACATACAGTCTCTTTGGATAAAGATCTGAGCTACTGCTAGTTAGCATTACAGCTAAGCTAACCACAACAACACTGCTAACCATGCCTGGTGTGGATTCTGTGCTACTACAGCAAGCAAACAAAAAGATCTCTGACCTCAAGGATGATATCCGACGACTCTCCGATGAACTCCAGAAGAAAGAATCACTGCTATCCAACTTCAGGGATGTAGCATCCGTACAGTCCAAAGAGATCGCCTCGCTCAGCGCAATCCTCCGGGACACGGTTGCTTGGGACCCAGCTACTGGCACACAACTCTCCTCCTGCTCAACACCCAAGCAGCTGCCGTGGACGGAGGTCTTGGTCCGCGGTCGAAAGAGGGACCCTGATGGGTCTGCTTCTCCGCCTGGCCTGAACCTCTCAAACTGCTTTGCATTCCTGTCGGCTGACAACCCGGCTCATCCAGATGACCCCCCTGCCGCTCCTCCTCGCCTGATGACGACGCCCGCTGCTCCTCTCCCCCAGACGACGACGCCCGCTGCTCCTCTCCCCCAGATGACGACGCCTCCAGCTCCGCTTCCCCAGATGACAATGCCTGCTGCCCCTCTTCCCAGATGACAACGCCTCCAGCTCCTCTTCTCCAGATGACGACGCCTCCAGCTCCTCTTCCCCAGATGACGACGCCTCCAGCTCCTCTTCCCCAGATGACGACGCCTCCAGCTCCGCTTCCCCAGATGACGATGCCTGCTGCTCCTCCGTGCTCGGCGGTGACGCCTGCCAACCAAGATAACCTTCCTCGCTCGGGTCTGAACCAGCGCCTCCCATCCCGGTCCAAGACCTCCACCTCACGGCGCTGGATCCTGAGAGATGCCGTCATGTGGTGCTCCGGTGCTCTTCCTCACACCGAGCTGGCTACTGATGCCATCCTGAGGGACGTAGCGACTACACGGCCACAGCACTCCCCTGCTCGGTCACAGAGTACTGAAAGCTCACAGCCATCGTCTCCTCGTCCTCTCTTCACTCCTACCACACTAATCATTGGAGACTCAATCACAAGGAAAGTTCGCTTTTTCAACGCGGCCACACGCTGCTTTCCTGGAGCCACAGTGCCGGTGTTGTGCCAGAAAACGAATGCTTGCCAAAAAACGACTGACCCCACCCATCGGCGGTGTTACTGGTCTCTCCACAGCAAATGACTGTTCCCGACGGCATGTTACTGCAGTCTACAGCAGAACTGCGAGGATAAGCCTTGCCAAAAAGTGACTGTCCCCTGTAACTCAGATGTGCAAAGGGTGACACTGACCAAATTCACCGTACATACACCTGTTACCCTCTACTATGACTCCAGAAAATTCTGTGAATATTGCCCTTTGCACTCCTGAGTTACAGGGGCAGTCACTTTTTGGCAAGGCTTTGCCAAAAAGTGACCGCCCCTGTAAACTTGTCAGGCAGCTTCATGCTTCCTATCACCAGTGTCTGGAGGAATATCTTCATGAGATGCAGCCTTCTTATCCCTAGATCAGTTAACTCAGCTGGTCCACCCCCAAGGGTCCAAGTGTATAGGTTAATTTTTGTGCACAGTAAATGTAATTCATCTTCATCTTCAAAACTGTCTGTTTTTGTCGTTATTAATCTGTCCAAGTTGAAATAAAGTTATACTGTAACACTCACCAATTGTTTTCTTTTATCCATACTTTTTTATTTAATCAATCAAATAATAATAATAATAATAATAATAATAATAATAATAATAATAATAGCATAGTTTATTGATAGGAAGACATGCGGTTAAGGAAATTAATACAGAAAGCTTTGGGTCATGTGATCATCGCCCCGTGCAATCCTGAGTTACAGGGTGCAGTCAGACACTAACTTAGGGATGATATTGATGTGACCAATGTATAATTATACTTGCTGTGGATCCTTGATAATTAGCATATTTATGTATCCTCCTAAAATCATTGAAACTAATTTAAGTCGGCTATAACTTCATTTATAGGTTAAAACGGTGTAAATTCACATGTCACATTACAAAATATTATGTTTTTTTAAAAAATTACTATTATCTTGCAACAGCAGCAGCAGCATAAACAACAACGACAATAAAAGTATACCACCAAAACTCATCTCATGATTGTTTATTTAAAGACAAGTTGTAGCGTATGACAGAATGACAGCCTACTTCTCAATACAACATATCCTCGCAGTTCTGCTGTGGACTGCAGTAACACGCCGTCGGGAGCAGTCATTTGCTGTGGAGAGACCAGTAACACCCCCAATGGGCGTTCCCGTTGGGGTCAGTCGTTTTTTGGCAAGCATTCGTTTTCTGGTACAACACCTGTTATCCTTGATAAGCTTCCCGTCCTACTATGCTCTCTCCCGTCATCTATCAACCGAGTAATAGTTCATGTCGGATCCAACGACACGGCTCGTCGGCACTCGGAGCTGACTAAAAAGGACTTTAATGCCCTCTTCAGCTTCCTAAATAGCTGTGGAAAAGATGTGTGGCACAGTGGACCTCTCCCAACTCTCGGCCGTGGAGATGGGCGTTTCTCCAGAATCCTCAGTCTTAACACCTGGCTTCAGTCCACCTGCAGAATCCACAACATTGGTTTCATCGACAATTTCAACCTCTTCTGGAACCGTCCTTCCCTGTTCCGTACCGACGGACTTCACCCGAACAGTCCCGGTAGCACAGTATTAGCAGCCAACATCCAGCATGCTATCCAGACCGCTGCTCCGCGTGATTGACAGCAAACCTGCCCCGCCCCCCACCTGGAGCCTCCTTCTTCTCCTCGACCTACTCTTGCAGCACACAGCACTGTGTCTCTCAGCAGCTCCCCCTGGGAGCCAACCCAGGTACTGACACTCTCAATGGCTCAATGCCCCTACCATGGCCCACTGTCTCCCACTGGCTGCCATAAAGGTACTCCCACTGCTGTGATCAACTCGATTCCAATTTCCGTTGTTATTTCACATCACAAATCAATACACCTGCACAGGCGTAGTCAAACTGTTGATCACACTGTGCTTGTTATTCCAGCCAGATCAGCTTACACCAAACCATCCATCCATCCATTCATCCATTGTCATCCGCTTATCCGGGGCCGGGTCGCGGGGGCAGCTGCCTGAGCAGGGACACCCAGACTTCCCTCTCCCCGGACACTGCCTCCAGCTCTTCCGGGAGGATCCCAAGGCGTTCCCAGGCCAGCTGGGTGACATAGTCACACCAGCGTGTCCTGGGTCTTCCTCGGGGTCTCCTCCCGGCGGGACATGTCAGGAACACCTCCCGAGGGAGGTGTCCCGGGGGCATCCGAAACAGATGCCCGAGCCACCTCAGCTGGCTCCTCTCGATGTGGAGGAGCAGCGGCTCTACTTTGAGCTCCTCCCGGGTGGCAGAGCTCTTCACCCTATCTCTAAGGGAGCGCCCCGCCACCCTGCGGAGGAAACTCATTTCGGCCGCTTGTATCCGGGATCTTATTCTTTCGGTCATGACCCAAAGTTCATGGCCATAGGTGAGGGTCGGAAGGTAGATTGACTGGTAAATCGAGAGCTTCGCCTTTCGGCTCAGCTCTCTCTTCACCACGACAGACCGATACAACGACCGCATTACTGCGGCCGCTGCACCGATCCGCCTGTCAATCTCACGCTCCATCCTTCCCTCACTCGTGAATAAGACCCCAAGATACTTAAACTCCTCCACTTGAGGCAGGAACTCTCCTCCCACCTGGAGGGAGCAAGCCACCTTTTTCCGGTCGAGAACCATGGCCTCGGATTTGGAGGTGCTGATTCTCATCCCAGCCGCTTCACACTCGGCTGCAAACCGCCCCAGGACATGCTGGAGGTCCCGGCTCGAAGGAGCCAACAAGACCACATCATCCGCGAAAAGCAGAGATGAGATCCAGTGGCTCCCGAACCAGATCCCTTCCGGCCCGAGGCTGCGCCTAGAAATTCTGTCCATAAAAATAATGAACAGAACCGGTGACAAAGGGCAGCCCTGCCGGAGTCCAACATGCACCGGGAACAGGTCTGACTTACTGCCGGCAATGCGAACCAAGCTCCTGCTCCGGTCGTACAGGGACCGTATAGCCCTTAACAGAGGGCCTCCGACCCCGTACTCCCGGAGCACCCCCCACAGAATGCCACGAGGGACACGGTCGAATGCCTTCTCCAAGTCCACAAAACACATGTGGACTGGTTGGGCAAACTCCCATGAACCCTCGAGCACCCTGCGGAGGGTATAAAGCTGGTCCAGTGTTCCACGGCCAGGACGAAAACCGCATTGTTCCTCCTGAATCCGAGGTTCGACTATCGGCCGAATTCTCCTCTCCAGTACCCTGGAGTAGACTTTCCCAGGGAGGCTGAGGAGTGTGATCCCCCGATAGTTGGAACACACCCTCCGGTCCCCCTTTTTAAATAGGGGGACCACCACCCCGGTCTGCCAGTCCAGGGGCACTGTCCCCGACTGCCACGCGATGCTGCAGAGACGTGTCAGCCAAGACAGCCCCACAACATCCAGAGACTTGAGGTACTCAGGGCGAATCTCATCCACCCCCGGTGCTTTGCCACTGAGGAGTTTCCCAACTACCTCAGTGACTTCGGCTTGGGTAATGAATGAATCCACCTCTGAGACCCCAGTCTCTGCTTCCTCTATGGAAGGCGCGTCAGTGGGATTGAGGAGATCCTCGAAGTATTCCTTCCACCGCCCGACAATATCCCCAGTCGAGGTCAACAGCTCCCCACCTCCACTATAAACAGTGTTGGTAGAGGACTGCTTCCCCCTCCTGAGGCGCCGGATGGTTTGCCAGAATTTCTTCGAGGCCGACCGGTAGTCCTCCTCCATGGCCTCCCCGAACTCTTCCCAGACCCGAGTTTTGCTTCCGAGACTGCCCGCGCTGCCGCACGCTTGGCCTGCCGGTACCTGTCAGCTGCCTCAGGAGTCCCCCGGGCCAGCCAGGCTCGGTAGGACTCCTTCTTCAGCTTGACAGCAACCCTTACTTCCGGGGTCCACCACCGGGTTTGGGGATTGCCGCCGCGACAGGCACCGGAGACCTTACGGCCACAGCTCCGGACAGCCGCGTCAACAATGGAAGTGGAGAACATGGTCCATTCGGACTCAATGTCCCCAGCCTCCCTCGGGATCTGGTCAAAGCTCTCCCGGAGGTGGGAGTTAAAGATCCCCCTGGCAGAGGGTTCTGCCAGACGTTCCCAGCAAACCCTCACGATACGTTTAGGTCTGCCAGGTCTGTCCAGCTTCCTCCCCTGCCAGCGGATCCAACTCACCACCAGGTGGTGATCAGTTGACAGCTCAGCCCCTCTCTTCACCCGAGTGTCCAAGACATACGGCCGGAGGTTATTCCAGCCAGATCAGCTTACACCAAACCTCACACCAGTAATCTAACCTTTGGGTTATTTAACATTCGCTCACTGACCAACAAGGGACCTCTGCTCTTTGATCTACTGAATGACTGTAAATTTGATTTCTTTTGCCTGACTGAGACATGGCAGCAGCCTAATGATTTTTCACACCTTAATCAAACTATTCCTCCTGATTTTGTCTACTCATCACAACCTCGTACCTCTGGCAGAGGGGGTGGCCTGGCGATACTATACAATCAAATATGGAAAGTGTCCTCCATCACAGTGCCTGTTTATCCCTCATTTGAGTCCATTGCTCTACAAATCAGGGGCCCAACTCCCACTATTCTAGCCACTATCTATCGACCACCCAAGCCGAATAACGCCTTCCTACAGGAATTCTCAGCCTTCCTAACAACCCTATGCTCAGTGTCCCCAAATTTAATATTGCTAGGTGATTTTAATATCCACTGGGATAACACCAACAATATTTTTTACAAAGGACTTTACCTCATGCCTTGACAGCTTTGGACTACAGCAACATATTGACTTTCCAACACACTCCAAAGGACACATTCTTGACCTAATCTGCTGCTCTGGTGTAACCCCCCTAAACTGTTGTGCCGCAGATTTGCCCATCTCTTATCCAGGACAAACATGCCTCGCTCTATGTCTTTTCGAAACATCAAAGGTATTGACTTGTCAGCCCTCTCTAATGGAATGGTTGATTTTCCCAGCAGACACAATTTATCTACCACAGATGAACTGGTATCCCACTACAATCTCGGACTTCAGCGTCTGCTATATACTCTTGCGCCTCTGAAAACAAGGTCCGTCTCCTTTGCCCACTCTGCTCCTTGGTTTACACCAGCGCTACGCCAGCTCAAAACCAAAGGCCGTCGCCTGGAACGCCTTCATGGCAAAACCGGTCTAGCAGTTCACAAAGAAATGTATCACAATCACATACTCCAATACAAGGATGCTATTTCTCTAGCTAAAACCACATACTACTCAACCTTAATCAGGACAGCGGATGGGAACACTAGAGCCCTGTTCTCTACTATCAACAATATCCTGAAACCACCTGACGCACTACCTCCTCACCTACTCACAGCTGCACAGTGTGACAACTTCATGACCTTCTTCAATGCTAAAATTGAAAACATCCACCAGACACTGACTGCTTCAAATAACTCTACACCCTCTCTGCACTCTCTGCCCACATTCTCCATCAGCTCTCCACTTGCCAGTTTCAAACTGCCCACTGGCTCTGAAATAACCAGACTAATCTTCAAATCCAAATCATCTACCTCCCAGTTAGACCCCCTGCCCACCTACCTGGTAAAAAGCTGCATGCCAGCCTTGTCCTCTCTCATAACTGACATCATTCATTCTTCACTGACTTCTGGTGTTGTTCCATCATCACTAAAGACTGCTGCAATTACTCCAACTATCAAGAAACCTGGTGCAGACCCTAATGATTTGAACAACTTCCGTCCCATCTCAAACCTACCATTTATCTCAAAAATACTCGAAAGAACTGTTGCAGCTCAACTAAACACTCATCTGTCTCACTACAACCTCTTCGAACAATTCCAGTCCGGCTTTCGTGCCCATCATAGCACTGAGACAGCCCTCGTGAAAATCACAAATGACCTCTTGATGGCATCTGACTCTGTCTTACTCTCCATCCTGGTTCTCCTTGACCTCAGCGCAGCCTTCGACACTGTCTCACATGACATCCTCCTGGGCAGACTGGCCTCCATTGGAATCAATGACATCCCTCTGGCCTGGCTGAAATTGCATCTCACTGGTCGCACACAGTTTGTCCAACTCAAGAACCTAAGATCTTCCTCCTCTCCAGTCTCCAGCGGTGTTCCCCAGGGCTCTGTCCTTGGCCGCCTCCTGTTCACTATTTACCTTCTGCCCCTTGGACACATTCTCAGGAAATTCCACATTCAATTCCACTGCTATGCTGACGATACACAGCTTTATATCTCCACCAAGCCTACTTCCACTCTACCACCCACAGCTCTATCTAACTGCCTACTGGAAATTAAATCATGGTTCTTAATCAACTTCCTTAAACTGAATAGTGACAAAACTGAGGTCCTCCTCGTTGACACCAGATCCACCCTGGGAAAGCACAACCCCTTCTCCATGTCCATCAACAATTCCACTGTCTCACCATCACCCCAGGTAAGGAGCCTGGGTGTCATCCTGGACGGCACCTTAACCTTTGAAGCCCACATCAATAATGTTACCCGGTCTGCATACTTCCGTCTACACAACATCAACCGCCTCCGTCCCTCACTCACACCAGCCAGTACTGCTATCCTCGTAAACACCCTGGTTATATCTCGTCTGGACTACTGCAATTCTCTCCTCCATGGTCTTCCTCGGAAATCACTCCATAAACTCCAACTGGTCCAGAACGCAGCTGCGCGTATCATCACCAGAACTCCCTTTGCTGAACACATTACCCCAGCCCTGCAGCAACTTCACTGGCTCCCTATCAAATTCCGCATCGATTTCAAGATCCTACTCCTCACTTTAAAGATCCTTCATAACCTGACACCATCATATCTTGCTGAACTGATTCATATCCACAATCCCTCCCACGCCCTCCGATCCTCTTCGACCATCCAGCTCTTTACCCCATCTGCCGACTTAATCACCATGGAGTCAAGAGCTTTCAGCCGATCTGCCCCCAGCCTCTGGAACTCCCTCCCACCAGACATTCGCACTTCTGACACTATCTCCACCTTTAAATCTTGCCTGAAAACACACCTATTCCGCGTCGCCTACTCTGTATCAGCCTAATCATATAATCATACTCCTGCCTATTCTCCATTCCACTCTATAGCACTATTCTCACCCTGGAAGCTCAACCCTGCCTAACCCGGCCCGGTTGACTTTCTATATGGTGAGGACTGCAGAGCCTGAACCCTGCACACCCTCTTTTCCATTCTCTACCCCACTCTACTGCACAATTCTCATTCCAGAAGCTCAGCCCTGCCTAACCCGGCCCGGTTGACTTCCTGTATGGTGAGGATGGCAGAGTCTGAACCCTGCACACACTCTTTCTCATTCTCTATTGCACTATTCCCACCCCGGAAGCTCAGCCCTGCCTAACCCGGCCCGGTTGACTTCCTGTATAGTGAGGACTACGGAATCTGAATCCTGCACACACCCTTCCCTATTCCTATCTATTTGCACTACTCTCACCCTGGAAGCTCAGCCCTGCCTAAACCAGCCCGGTTGACTTCCTATATGATGAGGACTGCAGAGTCTGAACTCTGTGCCGAGACGGCACCGTGTAACTGCATCCTCTTACTGATTTTATCTGCACTAAATTGTCCTGTACTTGTACTGTCTTTTGTTGTACTGTTGTTGTTATATGCGGTGTCCTTGAGTGCTTTGAAAGGCACCTTCAAATAAAATGCATTATTATTATTATTATTAATATCACTGGTTCACAGACATTTTGTCACAACAAGTTATCTTCCCAAACATAGTCCTTAAACTAAATTCCTATAAATAAACCCAAAATAGAACAATGAGAACAACTAAATAAACAAAGAAAACAGGTCAAAATCTAAAAAATCAATAGTCACAAGATAAACAAAACCAAGCAACCAGACATTTAATAATAATAATGATGATAATGATGATAATAATAATAATAATAATAATAATAATAATAATAATAATAGTAATAATAATAATAATAATAATAATAATAATAATAATAATAATTTTTAAAAAGGGATGGGCAAAAACAGCAGCAGCCAGAGCTCCTCCTTCGCCAGTACCACAATTAGGTCATACGGTGTTCTCCATCATATTCCTGTTCCTAGTACGAAAGGCATGTATATTAATCCTGTTCATGGGGGCATATAATATGCAACTACTGTCTATCACCCCAAACCATGTAAGGAAACTGCATACCTGGGAGTTGCAAGTTACACCAAACAACTTGTGTGCATGGTCTGGCACTAAAAGCACCACACTTCTCTCACTAGTGCTGCACTTCATGGGGGAAGGGGGGAGACGCCACCACTACCTTGGTTTAGCTCTTGTGTTACCGCAAACACACCTGTAGACACCAGGGAGGTACCTCATAAAAAAAGAGCAAACATACCCTAATTAACCATTGGCATCCCTAAAGCAATGTGATGTCAGGACAGAGTGAGGCAAGCCTGCTGCTGGCTGGGTTTTAACAAGGAACTGAGTGATTAGGCGTCACCTGACGCTAATCACTGATTGCAAGCTGTTTTCTGAAATGAGAGGGGGGGGGGAACTCTACCTGTCATAGATAGATAGATAGATAGATAGATAGATAGATAGATAGATAGATAGATAGATAGATAGATAGATGACCCTATCTATCTATAGATAGATAGGGTCATCATAGCAGGTACATTCAGTACAGGTACAATAAAAATGTAAGGGCAGATATAGAAGCAATAAGAAACAGTAAAGTACTATTGAGGAATAAAATACACATTTGAAATGACGTCTGGAAAGAGCCCTTTGGCCCCCAGACCTAAATGGTGATTCATGTCTGTCTCTGGCACCCTGCAGATACACATTTGCGTAACACCAGTTGGTCTAAGGACGTCTGGACAAGATCATGATCATTATGTTAAATGTGTGCCCCCCATACCTTCCCCCCAAGGACTTTTGGACCCACCTTGATCACTATGTTAAATGTGTGCCCCCATGACACCCTCCCTTTGCATGCCTTTTGTTTACCTTTTGTTTGAACCTGCCCTTCCCTGTTCTTTGTTCTTACTGTAAAAAATGCTACTGTTTCATTTGCTCGGGGTCGACTCACCAGCTCAGACCCACTCTGTGCCTGTCGGTTTACCAGTTTACTGGTATTCTTTGAATAAACACATTACCACAGCAAACTGCTCAACGGGACTTGAATGATTTTCTTCAACAATTTGGTGCTGTGACCCGGATGGCAACAAACCTTCTACAGATACTCCTTCTTCCAGACCAAGGACATGCCAGTGACCTGAGAACCAAATTGCAGAGGTAAAAGGTCCTTTTGAAAACCGAATTACTGTTACTGTGCATTGTTGGAGGTCTGTCGAGGAGGGAGTCCTAAAGAAGGGTGACGCCATCCGACATTCAAGTGAGTTTGCTGTGTGTTTTGTGGAAATTCTTTTGGTGTTGTATGGTTTCGAAACCGATGTTATTGGGAAGTTAGTTTTTAGATGTATAGGAATGCTTGTTTTCATAGCTTTTGATTAGTTGTGGAATTGCTTATGTTTTCCTAGTCTTATGAAGATTCGCTCTTATACAGGCCAAGCATCTAGGGGTTAGCATCTTACTTAATATCCACATGGTGATATAGAGCGCTGATTTGGGGAACGAGGTGAGGTTTCCCCGCTGAGAAAATAGGCCTATGTAGGAAGGTCCTGTGATTCTGTTGGTTTGAAAGATCCTGTGATTCTGTCGTTTTAGATAGAAAAGACTCCGTTGTTTTGTTTGTTATGTTGCATACGATCAGGTCTAGATTCCTCTGATTCTATTTGCTCCGATAGAAAATCAGTGTCGAAAACCCCTGTGATTCTATTCTAATAAAAAAGATCAGTGTCGAAAATTCCTGTGACTCTATTGGTCTCATAGAAAAGACCAGTGTCGAATTTCTGTGATTCTGTTGGTCTGATAGAAAATATCAGTGTTGAAATTCCTGTGGTTTTGTTTCGTATTGTTTAACACTAGTTTTTGTTTGTTTGTCATTTGTGGCAACATGGGTTTAAATTGAGTCAAGTTAGATTATAAGATTTTATGAGAAATTTAATGTGGAAATTGAGAGAAATTGTGCCTGTGCAGAATCTAAAATAGTTTCTCTTACAGATCAAAATAAAAAAGCTAATAGCTCAAGAAGAAGAAGAAGAAGAAGAAAAAACACAACGCAGACTAAGATTAAGCCGGACAATCAAATGTCCTGTAGAAACACTAAAACAAAAATACGATCAAAATAAAAAGCCTTTATCCTGTAAGAGAGATAAAAGAATCCAGTGTTCATAACACTGGTGATGACTGGGTTGTTGAATACCCAAGACCTGAAATTAATTAAGTAGAATAACAAGGGAGGGTTCCAACAAGGAAAAAAATTGAAAACCAAAGAAAACAAACCCAACTGTAGTAACTCACGGCAGACTTCTTGCCGAACACGGGGGAAGTTTATTTTGTTCCTGACGAACACAGTGTATCTCTTAATCACATCATTTCTCACAGTACAGAGGACTTATACTCTTCTTCTTCCCATCTATTGAATTCCCAACAGGTAACAACTTTACTCATCGCCACCTAGCGGACCTGAGGACATATATATATATATATATTTCTCTTAATTCTTCACAGTTGCTACATCCCTCCCCCCTTAAGCATGTTCTATACATCTCACAGAAACACTTGAACCATTTTGTTTTTCTTTTATGCAAACCCGCACTATTAATAAGTCTCTCTTAGTTCAACTGAAAGTCTTTAAGGTAACTGGCCAACTTAGTTTCCCTCTTTGACTGTCTCCTTCCTGAGATTGCATTTTTTTCAATCCTTTGTTCAGTCTCTGAGCTTCCTACAGCTTCAAGCCTGACTCAGCTGAATCGGTACAGCTTGTTGGTTGCTGTTGCATGTTTCTGGTCTCTGGTGATGAGTTCGTATCTGGTCCACATGTCTCCTCACTACTCTCCCATCACCCAGCATCCCTTTATATGACACTGGTCCAGTCACCGACTCAATAATTCCCGGGATCCACTTGGGTCCTAGACTGAAGTTCTGGGTCAGCACTGAGTCTCCTGTTTTAAATGAGCGTCCTTTCGCTTGTTGTGATCTTTTATCTGTCTTTCTTGTTTTTCCATCACTTTCCTGCTTACATCTGGGTGGATTGAATCCAGTGTGCAACGCAGCTTCCTCCCGAGAAGCAGCCCTGCTCTGGACAGACCTGTTGTAGTGTGAGGAGTCACTCTGTAGCTAAATAACACTCTGGCTACCTTAGCTGTCAGTGTGCCCTCTGGACATTTTTTCATCATTCTCTTGAACATTTGTACCCCTCTTTCTGCTAGCCCATTACTGGCGGCATGGTAGGGTGCAGAGGTCACATGATGGATACCATTTTTCCTTAAGAAGTCTTTGAACTCGGTGCTGGTGAAACAAGTGCCATTATCAGACACCAACAACTCAGGCAGTCCATGGTTACTAAAACTGTAGTAACTCAGTTGTGGTGGCTGAAGTGGCAGAGTTCACTGGATACACGTCCATCCATTTTGAATGTGCATCAACAAGCACAAAAAACATTTTTTCCATAAACCGTCCTGCATAATCTACATGGATATGGCTCCAAGGTTTGTCAGGCCAATCCCAGGGGTGTAATGGAGCTGGTGCAGGAATGTTGCAATGCTCTTGACATGTTGTACAGCCCTTTACAGTATCCTCCACCTGTTTGTCCAACTTTGGCCATCATACATAACTCCTAGCCAGTGCCTTCATTCTGGACACTCCCGGGTGGCACTGATGAAGCTGTCTCAAAACATTTTCTTGACCTGGATTTGGCACAATCACTCTCGAGCCCCATAACAGACACCCATTCTGGATACTGAGTTCATGTTTCCTCACCTCATAGGGGACAAACTCCTCCCCTTTTAGAGTTGATGACCAGCCACTGCGTACCATCTCCTGCACCCTCGAGAGTACTGGATCTTTGTCTGTCCATGCTTTCACTTGATCAGGTGTCACCAGCGTGATGTCAGAGCTCTCCAGCATGAGAACTCTCTCTTCCAGCCTCTCCACTTACACTTTTTCCGGTAAAGGAAGGCGGCTCAGGGCATCCGCATTTCCGTGATACTTGCCTTCCTTATACACTATTGTGTATTCGTAGGCTCTCAAAGTTACCGCCCACCTTTGGATTCTGGGTGAGGCCATCGGTGGTACGGCTCGCATCTCACTGAAAAGTGACAACAAGGGCTTGTGATCCGTCACTATAGTGAATTTCCGTCCATAAATGTACTTGTGGAAACATTTTATTCCAAACATCACTGCAAGTCCTTCCTTATCCAGTTGTGAATAATTCTTTTCAGCTGCGTTTAATGTTCGTGAGGTAAATTCTATGGGTCTCTCAGTTCCATCTGGCATGTGATGTGACAGCACGGCACCGACTCCATATGGTGATGTGTCACATGACAGCACAATGTCCTTCTCTGGGTCATTATGCACAAGTACTTCAGCTGACTGCATTAGTTCTTTTGATTTTTCAAAAGCAACTTGTTGTGCCTCTCCCCACTGCCACTTTGTGTCCTTTTGTAGCAGTTTGTGCACTGGGGCGAGGACCGTTGACAGATTGGCCAGGAACTTGTTGTAATAGTTTAACAGTCCAAGGTATGCCTTCAACTCTGTCACATTTAAAGGTGTGGGTGCCTCTTGGATTGCTTGCACCTTCTCATGGACTGGGCGCAGTCCTGTTGCATCCACTTTATGACCCAGAAATATCACATCCTCATTCATGAATAAACATTTGGCTCTTTTAAATCGGAGACCAGCTTCCTGTAGACGTTTCAGCACCATGGCCAGAGTCTGCAGGTGCTCTTGGTCGTCTCTCCCTGTGAGGAGAATGTCATCCAGGAAGATGGTCACACGAGGGATCCCTCCATGGTCCTTTGGAATATTGCTGGGCTTGATAAAAAGCCAAAAGGTAGCACTCTGTATGTGAACAACCCCTTATGCGTGTTTATGGTCACATATTTCTTTGCTTCCTCATCCAAAGGAATCTGGTGATAGGCATGACTCAGATCTTACTTTGTAAACCTCTGTCCACCTGAAAGCGTAGCAAACAAGTCCTCAATTCTGGGGATTGGGTACTGTTCAAGTTTTGAGATCTGATTTACAGTCAGTCTGTAATCGCCACACAGTCTTACAGTGTCATCTGGTTTTAACACAGGGACCACAGGTGCGGCCCACTCCGCATGTTTTACTGGTTCAATAATCTCCTGGGCAAGGAGACGGTTGAGTTCAGCCTCAACTCTTCCTCTCATGGCATATGGGACGGGCCTGGCTTTAAAAAACCTGGAGGCTGCTTCCTTGTCCACATATATTTTCGCTTGGGGGCCTTTAAATCTCCCAAGTTCATCTTTGAAAACCTCCCTATACTCCCCCAGTACATCCTCTAAAGTCTCGTTTTTTGCATGGTGGATTTGGGGATCTGGTCTCCAATGTACCTCTTCTGAAGTCTCTTCCCGGATGTGATGGATCTGGGGTACTGATCTCCACTGTAAGCCTAGCCTCCTAATCCAGTACCTGCCTACCAGACTGGGGCCTGAAACTGCTACCACTACCACTGGTAAGTATCGCACTAACCCTTTGTGCTGCACTTTAACTACAGCTGCTCCCAAGACTTTAACTTTATGCCCTGTTTATGTTCTGAATCTCACCCGGCATTGGCATAGCGTTGGTGCCTCTTTTCCCCCTAAGGTTTTGAACTCTGAGTGGTTCATTACTGTTACCCCACAACCTGAGTCCATCTCAAACTGTGTCTGTCTCATTAACTGTCAATGTCACTATAAATGGCTCTTCAGCTGGTACATCGAGTTCATCTATTTTGTACAGTGTGAACATGACTTCATCTGTATCAATGCCATCTTTGTCATCCTCCCTCTGGCTGACATAATTTGCTCCCTGAGTTCTCCCCTCCACACCTATAGCAAGCCTCCTGTTGATGCTGCTGCCTACTGGGGGTCTGCTTTGTTGACATTTTGTGCACTGCTTGAGGTGCCTTCATGTGTGAGGGTGCAAACTCCAAAGATTGTAAGTCCTTTACATCTTTGCTGGCAGTCTCAATGGCCTGGGCCAACTTCAGTGCATTGTCGAAGGTCAAATCCGGCTCTGACAACAGTCTGCACTGTATACAGTCATCTTCAATGCCACAGACCAGTCTGTAACGTATCATCTCTGATAACTTGTCTCCATAGTTGCAGTCTTGTGCTAATTTACTCAGAACAGCAACATATTCCATAACTGTTTCTCCATGCTTTCTGTTTCTGGAATTAAACTTGAAACGCTGCACAATCTCGCTGGGTTTGGGGTTGAAATGGTCCTTTAATAGCTTGACAAGTTCCTCAAAAGTCTTGTCTCCTGGCTTAGCGGGGCTGACTAAGTTCCTCATGAGGCTGTAAGTCTGACTGCCAACTGAACTGAGCAAGATAGCTTTCCGTCGACCTGCATCGTCGATCTCATTAGCTTCAAAAAAATGGTGGAGCACTTCACAATATTCCTCCCACGTCTGGGTTTGGCCATCAAAGGGAGCGGTGCTTAACAAATTAATGATAAATGTGAATTAACATAGTTCTTGATAGACACCGGAGCTTCTCTTTTTCTCCAGTAAAACCAACTATATCTTCACGTTTTAAAGAATCTAAAGAAAATAGAGCTGTGGGGGTTGGAAGTATTCCTATTTGTCTACCTGTATTTAAGACTATTCCAGTATCTATAGATCCTTTTACTGAAAGCATGTCCAGTTTCACTACTATCCACTCCTTTCTTCAATCAGATAGGACACCCGTAAATCTGTTAGGACGAGATTTGTTATGCAAACTAAATGGCACCATCTATTTCAGACCTGACGACATCTGAGACCTGACGGCTAATGAACATAACAAAATAACTTAACTGTTAGCTGCCCTGATGGATCAATCTCAACCCCTAGGTGAAGAAAAAGGGAAAGTCCATGATAGAGTTGTGTCTAGTGTGCCCCGTCAGTGTGGGCCTCTTCCTCTAATGACATTGGTTTGATTCAAAAAGCTGAACCAGCACACGTGTTGCTAAAACAGAATTGCCAAGGATCTCGCAGTATCTCCTCTCTCAAGAAAAGAGTGAGGGCACTCGTCCCCATAATTCTATCTCTGTTAAACCAAGGGATAACAATGTCATGTAACAGTCCGTGTAATACTCCTATTCTTCCTGAAAAAAACAAAAACAAAAACAAAAAAAAAACATCTAAAATAAATATAGATTGGTACAAGATCTGCAAGCTATTAATGAAGCAGTACTCCCCTATTTTCCTTTAGCTCCAAATCCTACAACCGTATTATCTTCAATATGAGCCAATTTGACTCATTATATGATACTTGACCTGTGTAGTGCATTATTCTCTGTTCCCTACATAGCCAGAGTCTGAAGTTTGCATTCAGACTCTCCCTCTGCTCCTGCATGTGAGACTGACACAGTTGTCTTTCTCAAGGCTTTAGGAGTAAAGGGTCACTAAAGAAAGCTCAGTTGTGTCAGAGATACTTAGGGCACACATTATCTGGTTATACAAGAGTCCTTACTCCGTCCAGAATAAAAGTAATAGTGGAAATGCCAAAACCCAAAAATGTGTCACAGATGAAGACATTTGACAGGTTATTGTAGATTTTGAATAATTGACTTTGCTTATAGAGAATATGGAGTGCCACGCACAGGGTATGCAGTTTGTGATAATTTTTCAATAATTGATAGTGCCGCCCTGCCACTCTCAAGTTCCGCCCAAGTAGCTGAGTTGTTCCACTGATGAGAGCCTGTCATCTAGCAAAAGGTAAAATTGTTGCCATTAACACAGACTCCAAACATGTTTACATGATTTCCTTCATCTATTTGCTGTTGTTAATTGTGAAGCTCACACTAAATCCAGGGACCCTGGTTCAAGAGGCAATGCTCTGGCTGACCATGCAGCCAAAGCGGTTAAAAAACTTGATATTCCTGTCCTGATGTGATTCTTTAACAGGAATCTGCTGATGTGAGGGGAGCATGAATTGTGACTTTCCCATGGTTGTAAAAATGTAAATAACATGAGGGTCCACAACGACGGCTGCGTTGTGGAACCAACTCCTGTGTACCTTGAGGATGTAATTAAGATGTTAATAATCTTCTATGTATAGAGATGTTCTCCAGCCAGCCCGAAGCCTGGGCCTGCAAGAAGGTTGATTCTGGATGTGACAATATTCTTGCGTGTATAGCTAGTTGTCCAGCCGGGCTGAAGCCTGGGCCTGTAAGAAGGCAGATCTTGTTTCTTTAGCTAAATGCTTGCCAAGCAACTTAGGATGAAGAAGATGGACCTCCATGATTTGGATGAGTCTATTCGAACTTTATGCTCTGCATTAACCTCTGCTGTTCAGCTAATCTACAGACAATTAAAAGCTGTCCAGCCCCTTCCTAGAAGGCAACAACCACGAGACTGGATCTGCATTCAAGCAAAAAGAAAAAAAAAAAAAAAAAAAAAAAGAAAAAAACGCCCTGAAACCCCGCTGATCACAACCACAACACGTCCTGCTTGCCACCAACACAGCACTAAAGTGTGAGGGTAGTACCACTTGGATCCACACATCCTACTGTATGAAGACACCTCCACCATGCGGAAGACATCACCGGGGTCCCTCTACATCCAGTGGGCCATCTCCCTCATCGCCTAGGGAGATATAACGTATTGGCTGCACCCTATACACACTCACAAACCCTATTGACAATATTACTTGGTGCTCACTTTCCAAGTTATGGAGTCATGGCATCCTTTGACCAAATAAGAGACCTCTCCCATGCTGTAGAAGATCTTGCAAACTCCACTACAAAAGACATGTCCATGTTCTCACAAGAAATGACTGCAGTAAGAATGATGATGTTAAAAAATCGAGCTGCACTGGACTACTTATTGGCCTTTCGAAGAGGAACTTGTGCTGTAATTGGAACAGAATGTTGAATGTTGCTGAATGTACATTTATACCTGACCACAATGCCACATTACAAGAAATAAGCATCCATTTGCATAAATTGCCAAGACATTTTCTTAACCCTGTTACCCCTGGTTTGATTGACTGGATTAAGGAAGAACTAGGGTCTTTTGGTTATTTAATTTTTGAACTTGTGTTTAGATTTGGAACTTTGACAATTATCATTCTTCTGATCTAAATCATGTACTCCACCGTGACTCAACCTGCTCCACCAATAGAGGTAGAAAATCCTGATTTTCTGTTTGAAATACAAGTTAACTGTGAATGACCTTGTGTGTTGAAGTATTTAAAAAAAAAAAAATGGTGGATTGAGGAAGAAAATACACATTTGAAATGATGTCTGGAAAGAGCCTTAAATGGTGATTCATGTCTGTCTCCGGCACTCTGCAGATACACATTTGCGTAACACCAGTTGGTCTAAGGACGTCTGGACCCACCTTGATCATTATGTTAAATGTGTGTCCCCCATACCTTCCCCCCATGGACTTCTGGACCCACCTTGATCACTATGTTAAATGTGTGCCCCCATGACACCCTCCCTTTGCATGCCTTTTGTTTATTTTTGTTTGAACCTGCCCTTCCCTGTTCTTTGTTCTTTCTGTATAAAATGCTACCGTTTCATTTGCTCGGGGTCGACTCACCGGCTCAGACCCGCTCTGTGCCTGTCGGTTCACCAGTTTACCGGTATTCTTTGAATAAACACATTACCACAGCAAACTGCTCAACGGGACTTGAACGAATTTCTTCAACACTATATACAAAACATGTATAGGCTTAGTAAATACTGGTAATGATGTTTCATCCGAAAGAAGAAGAATATAACCCTAACAGAGACCTCTGTGAAGTAACTGTGTTACAGGCCTCAAGACGAGTCACCTGTTAGCAGAAGATATTTACCCTGTTTTCACAGGAAAGGAAGAGACAGGAGTCATCAGTCGCCGCTCCTCATAGCAGGCTGTTAGCTGTCTGGGGAACGTCAGCCTGACGCCGCGTATTACAACTAGCGCTCACCAAAGGGGATACTCCCCCTTGTGGTGGAGTGAGAGACGTGCACTCTGCTATAATCAATAGAAAACACCTTGTATCTGACTAGTTTTTCATACAAAACACAAAATACAATAATACAATCAAATTTGTGACCATACATATTTGTAGGTGTCACAACTGTATTCATCAGTAACTTCAGGTGACTGTAGGTAGGTCTGATCATATGGCTCGTTCATACAGGTTTATATGCACCATAGTAGATTGTTTTGTCATGAATTCTACTGAAGCAATTGGATGTATGTAGTGTTCTGTACTATGGCGATCGAAACTCCTGTGAACTAAGCAGAGAAAGGTAGAAGAGTGGTGGGTGTGGAGGAGGTGTCTGAAGATATTGGCCCTCATTTATTAATCTTGCGTGAAAATGGGTGCAGATCTGAGTGCAGAATTAGTCTTACGATGGGATACACGTGTGATTTATGAAACATTCATATCGGACCAATTCCAGCGTACAAATGATCGGGTCTTGATAAATGCGGCGGCTGAATTTGATCGTCGTTAACATGTTATGCCTTTAAATATTCCTGGTTCGGAGGCCTTGCCCACTGAGGTCAAACATGGAGAGAAGAAGCACTGGCAAGAAGAGAAACTTTTCCGAGATGGAGATCGGCATCCCGGCAGCGCCGGCACATCAAAGGCTCCATTCACTAATGCAATGTTGTGCAAAACTGAACAGGCCAAAATAATATGGCACACTTTCTCTGGGGTATACAGCAGAGTTCCCCCTGCTGGTCCGAGACAGAGCCACCTGCCCTTCAGCAACCCGAAGCAGCTCCACTGTGACCCGTGTGCGTGTGCGCACTATTGAATCTGCGTTCCTGCTCTGTAGCAGGTTTGCCAGCGGGGTTATTAGGTATTCTGTTAATTAGTTGTCATGTTATCATATTTTATTTTACAAAAAAGTGGCATCAGTAAAAACGTGGGCTTGTTTTTTTATAAAATTTTTTGTATTTTGTTTTATTCGTTTTAAGAATTCGTTTTGATCTGTTCTAAAAATGTGACTGCTTATGCTTAGTGACAGCTGAGGTTTGTTTAATAATTATTTTCAGACTCAGCCAGATTTTGCTGTGCTGCACTGCAAATCCACAGACTCAGATTTGCGTACACGAGCTCAGACCTGACATGAGATCTGATCGTAGCTTCCGCTCACGTCCAAATTGATAAATGCCGAAGTTTGTGGGGAAATGGTCATACGCACGGTTTTCTGCGGTACGTTCATTTGATAAATGAGGGCCATTATGAGCAGGAGAGGGAGCAGGGCTGAGGGACAGGAGCTGGAATAGAGGGGAGGTGAAGGAAAGGCTGGGACTGAACATATTAGATGACAGTACTTCCTCCTGCAGGAGATGACCTGTCAAGGAAACCACTCATTTGTGCTCAGACACAGGCGCTTCATTCTGCTCTGATAAGAGCCTGCTGATGTCAGCGACTGACTCAAACACCTGTTCGTTCACGCTGCAAAGTGGAAGACAGACAAGCACAGACTAGCGCTGACTGCTGTCAGGCCTCATGTACTAATATAAGGGTACAGTGGTCACACTCTGTTAACTATACTCTCCTTCCGCTTTGGAATACTGCTGATTTTGTGTTGCACAGCCGCTAATGATAATGTAAATGCAAAGCATTGCACACATGTACTGTCAATACCTCTCCAGGAAAACATTTGTTGCATTGACTGAAGTAGGCAGCAGCTTCTCTGTTGGTCTAAAGCCAGCAAAGGCTTTGAGGGGTTGTGAAGAGGAAAATGTGTTCAAAGACAATGATGACTTCTTCACATAGTTAACCAAGTGTGCATATCCCTTACTGCTGAATATCAAAATCTTGTTTCTTCTGTTCTGGGCCAGCTGTTGATCGGAAGCAGGAGATGAAACTTTATCGTGCAGGATTTTTGTAGACTATCTAGAGTTAATGGCCACCATTAGTAGTGCATAGCAATGGTTTTATTTATGGGTTGATGTTTTGTTTGATGAAAATGCACATGTACAAACAGGCTAGTGTGACCCACATTCCTGTCAATGGTTTCACATAATGCCACTGATCTACAGACTGTAGAAATGTGTCAGCAAAGGTTGGGAAGAAGAATACTAGGTCGACGTATATGAAAATCATCTTTGCAAATAAAATAATAGGAATAAAATGCATTGAACACACAATCTGTTGGTAGGGATTACTGAATACTGTAAACTGAAACTCCATTAAATAACCAGTCAGCTCCACAGGGCAGCTTTAAGACTTTAATATCTCAAGTACTGACCAGGGAGGAATAACAAACAAATAGCTGAAAATGGCAGGAATATTGAAAAAGGCTGAGTGTGCCAGTTGTTCCTCACATTTAGTGTTCCATATATGTCTCTAGCCACTTCTATATAAACTAAGTAATTAATTAATAGATGATCATTATTGTTTTGTTTCTCACAGGTATAATAACATAATAAAACCTACCTGTGCCACTTTTTAGTATGTTTTATCTTGTCACTTCATAAGTATGGTATGAAACACAAGTCATCTTCCCTATTTGTTACATAATTATGATGATGATTTACGATCTTGGGAAACCTTAAAGCTAGGGTCTGTAATGTTGTTCAGAAACACATTTTGTTATACTGGGTGAAATGGTCCTTCTATCCTGAGAGTAGTCAATACATTATTTATTCAGAAAAAGGAATGAAAATAATCAGACCTCTGTGGCAGCTGCAGGACTGAGAGAAAGCTGACCAATCCGTGCTGTTCGCCCGAATAGGAAAAACTCAGATGCCTTCTTGTCTCGTTCTGCCTACGCCCCCCTCTGTCCCTCCCTCCTCCGCGTGTGCACACGTCACGTTTCACTGATGCCGGAAATATTCAGCACACTCCTTCTCCCTGCTGAGTCCCACTGCCAGCTGCGAGTTCAAGTTTGTGGGGGCGTGGCTTTGGACGGAGCACTGTCGGGATGGGGAGGCGGGGTGGAACTTAGAGGAGGTGCCTCTTTCAAATATTGCTAGCTCTCCAGGATTGTAGACCCTAGCTTTAAGGGAAAATTCAATATGCCATTGTATTTAATGTCTGACCACAGGGATTTGACAATTTGATTTGTCACTTTGTTTCATTTTATAGTAGACGTGTGTATTTTCTTCATTTATATGTAAATTATTCTTATTTTAACTGTGTGACGGAGCGGCTCCGTCACTAACTGTGGGCAGCGCACACACACGCACACACACACACACTGCACAGTGCTCCGTGGTGTCGCTGGCTGCAAGCAGCACACACACCTGAGCGCACACACACACACAATGCACAGTGCTCCATGGTGTCGCCGGCTGCAAGCAGCACACACACCTGTGCGCACACACACGCCTGGCACACGGCTCTCGGACCCGCTCACGTCGGAGCGCTCACACACGCCCGACTGACGGCTCTCACACACACCCGTCCGACACACAGCTCTCGACCTGTTCACGTCGGAGATAAATTCCACCCGGCAATTCCTTCCCTTAACTGTTTAGTAGTGTGATCAAGGGTGCACACTTGTTCACTCTACTGGTTTCTGGATACATACATACTTACACCAGCAGTACACATTCACAAATGAAGGAAACACCACACACTCACCTGGTCCTCGCCCACGCAGGCAAAACGGGGGCGAAATCATTTCCGCACTTAAAAGGAGTAGGACGGGTCATGTGACCATGTATAAAAATGTTTATTATTTTTCATCGAGATTGTGTGGCCAAATAACTTGTTTGTGTATGGTGAAATGTGTGGAGGACAGGGGGAAATGAGTGCGTAAAACACACTCATGTTTAAACAACCTGTAGAGGTTGCATCTGCCCATTAAAATCACTAATTGATTTAAATCCTGTAAAAGTGGATATGCCCAGGGGAGGGGCTTTGTGTTTAAAAGGAGGCCATTTTGGCTTGGTTAAAGCCGTTTTACACCAAGTGCAAATTATCGTGCGGATTATTCGCACGGAAATGTATAAAAAATGATTTCATGGGTTATAATGGGAGTTTGCACACCAGGGCGGAACTTTCTTGCGGCAAAAAAAATCTCCGGTACCACTTTGTCGTCTGCGGAATTCCGTCTGCGAAACTCCACGCTTGACCAATGAAATCGTTTGCTTTGTAGACGGGAAGTGACATCATACAAAGCAAATGATTTATCTGATAAAATGAGCTAAAGTTTAATCATTCTGGTGTCCCAGCTAGAGCTTATCGGGCCCAAAAAATCAAGCCCGACCCGACTCAAGCCTGTTGTGTCCGAGTCCGGCCCGGCCGACACATTAACTGTAATTATCAGCCCGAGCCCGATTTAAACCCGACATTTTTTTTAATACTTGGGCTGTTATAAATGATCTCAACTACAATTCGTTACTCTAATCTGACCACTTTTTGCAGTAACGAGTGATCTAACGCGTTAATATTTCACACCAGTAATCAGATTAAAGTTGCGCTGTGCGTTACTATTATTTTTGTCATTTTCCTCAGTAAAAATATAGACTTTTGCTTTCTTCTTGCGTCTCGGGGAGTGACGTCACGTGTGCGACAAGTCAGGTTTTCAGCATGAGGAAAACTCACGTGTACACCAAGCAGCGACACAAACGTAAACAACAATGGAGGGAGGAGAGAGATGTGTGTTTTCTAGCTGGAAATACAGTCATTACTTTGAGTTATTAGCCGGCTCTGTGGGTGCTGAAGAGCTTGAACACTCCTGTCAGATAATGAACCGCGACTTTTTTTCGTTAGGTGCGAAATTAGGACACAAGAATGCGAACATTTCGCATCGGACTCAGTGTGCATGCTTTACATGCGGAACATTGCTGCACGGATATTCCGCAAATCTGTGCCGCATTTTCGTATCGCACCGGTGTGAAACGGCTTTTTGTCAGTCTGGCTACGGTTACAGACAAGGTAACAACTGAGACGGAGATAAATGCTCAGCTTTTGTTGTGTTTTTTTTTTTGTAGAGTATGTTTGTTATTTTCACTTTTGTAAATATCTGCACTGCTGCATTGTGGAGGTTGGGTAATTAAAATATATATTTCATATATTTTTTTTCGACTACGCCATCCTTTTTTCCTTTTGAGGAGTTTTAAGTATAACCCCATACATTTTGAAAATTAAATTAAATCCAACTGTATAACAGACTCTGATGGCAGATACAATGAGAAACAAATTGCTGATGGTGAATTCAATTAAACAACAAACATTGCTGATGAAAATGTGACCCAGGCACAAATGATCTTGGACAAGATTATGTATGCAAGTTTCATTCACATTAAGATTAGTCTTGTTTTCTGACTTCCCTGCCCTGGAAGTAACAAGGGCATCCAAATAAAATGCACATTGACCTTGAGTAAAGTTTTGGATTTGGTTAGCGTTAAACATAGTTGAGAAAATTTGAGATAATGTAAGTACACATCTCAACATATTCTATAACAAAGGGCTACTTGTTTATATGCAGAATTCCTTCATTTCATATCTTTAACCTAACTTTTTTTTTCAATGGTCAAAGTTATTTCTTCAGTCAACTTGAAGAAAGACCTGCAGAGTTGCAGACAACTCATCCACACTTGGAAACATTTTGTGGAGACAGTTGTCTGTTGTTTAACAGTGAATATCAGCTGACTTTTATTTCTGAAAGAAATGTGTCACACAGCAGTGAGGTTTTGTCTTGTCTTCGGGTTTTGTCTCGTGAACTTCCAGTTTTATTTTGAAATTCTAACTCTCCTCTCGTTTAAGATCACTTGCCCTTCCTCATGTGTCACCGGTCTGACGTCTCCACTGATCCCTGATTGTTTCCACCTGTTTCCCATCACCCTCATGTGTCTTATAGTCTGCGTCTCCCTTTGTCTTGTGCCAGAGTGTCTCGTTCCATCATGCATCCCAGCCTTTCGCCACAATCCAAGTCTTGCCTAAGTATTGTGATTCATTGTTGGTTCCATCCATCCATCCATCCATCCATCCATCCATTTTCGTCCGCTTATCCAGGGCCGGGTCGCGGGGGCAGCTGCCTGAGCAGGGACACCAAGACTTCCCTCTCCCCGGACACTTCCTCCAGCTCTTCCGGGAGGACCCCAAGGCGTTTCCAGGCCAGCTGGGCGACATAGTCACACCAGCGTGTGCTGGGTCTACCTCGGGGTCTCCTCCTGGTGGGACATGCCAGGAAAACCTCCCGAGGGAGGCGTCCCGGGGGCGTCCGAAACAGATGCCCGAGCCACCTCAGCTGGCTCCTCTCGATGTGGAGGAGCAGCGGCTCTACTCCGAGCTCCTCCCGGGTGACAGAGCTCCTCACCCTATCTCTAAGGGAGCGCCCTGCCACCCTGCGGAGGAAACTCATTTCGGCCGCTTGTATCCGGGATCTTATTCTTTCGGTCATGACCCAAATTTCATGACCATAGGTGAGGGTAGGAACGTAGATTGACCGGTAAATCGAGAGCTTCGCCTTTCGGCTCAGCTCTCTCTTTAACACGACAGACCGGTACAACGACCGCATTACTGCGGCCGCTGCACCGATCTGCCTGTCAATCTCACGCTCCATCCTTCCCTCACTCGTGAACAAGACCCCAAGATACTTAAACTCCTCCACTTGAGGCAGGAACTCTCCCCCAACCTGGAGGGAGCAAGCCACCTTTTTCCGGTCGAGAACCATGGCCTCGGATTTGGAGGTGCTGATTCTCATCCCAGCCGCTTCACACTCGGCTGCAAATCGCCCCAGGACATGCTGGAGGTCCTGGCTCGAAGGAGCCAACAAGACCACATCATTTGCGAAAAGCAGAGATGAAATCCAGTGGCTCCCGAACCAGATCCCCTCCGGCCCGTGGCTGCGCCTAGAAATTCTGTCCATAAAAATAATGAACAGAACCGGTGACAGAGGGCAACCCTGCCGGAGTCCAACATGCACTGGGAACAGGTCTGACTTACTGCCGGCAATGCGAACCAGGCTCCTGCTCCGGTCATACAGGGACTGTACAGCCCTTAACAGAGGGCCTCTGACCCCGTACTCCCGGAGCACCTCCCACAGAATGCCACGAGGGACACGGTCGAATGCTTTCGCCAGATCCACAAAACACATGTGGACTGGTTGGGCAAACTCCCATGAACCCTCGAGCACCCTGCGGAGGGTATAGAGCTGGTCCAGTGTTCCACGGCCTGGACGAAAACCGCATTGTTCCTCCTGAATCCGAGGTTCGACTATCGGCCGAATTCTCCTCTCCAGTACTCTGGAATAGACTTTCCCAGGGAGGCTGAGGAGTGTGATCTCCCAATAGTTGGAGCACACCCTCTGGTCCCCCTTTTTGAATAGGGGGACCACCACCCCGGTCTGCCAGTCCAGAGGCACTGTCCCTGACTGCCACACGATGCTGCAGAGACGTGTCAACCAAGACAGTCCCACAACATCCAGAGACTTGAGGTACTCAGGGCGAATCTCATCCACCCCCGGTGCTTTGCCACTGAGGAGCTTCCCAACTACCTCAGTGACTTCGGCTTGGGTGATGAATGAATCCACCTCTGAGACCCCAGTATCTGCTTCCTCTATGGAAGACGTGTCAGTGGGATTGAGGAGATCCGCGAAGTATTCCTCGAAGTTGTTGGTTTTTCTGTTAATTCCTTGCCTCTTGTAGAGTGGTTTTTTGTTTGTAATTTTCATAGTGCAGCTCAGCTCACAGTTTAAGTTTCTAGCTTTTTTTCTTTCCTCCTTTGGAGTGATTTGGATTTGTTTAAATTTCATAGCTTTGTCTAATAGTGTAGTTTTGTTTTATAGCCTTGTGCCTTTCTCATTTGAGTGATTTTTGTTGTTGTACCGTTTATAGTCTAGCTTTATAGTGTAGTCAGCTTGCAGTCTTTTGTTTTCCTCCTAGTGAGTGATTTTGTTTTCTCCTATTCTTGTGGTGTTCCCACCATTGGTGTGGTTTTCTTTTCTGAGTTTTGCTTTCCTTTTTTGTTTCTACTTAGTTCTGAGATTAGTCAAGTAATTATTTCAAAGCCTGTTGATTTGTCACTGTCTTGCAGCTATTGAATTTCAGAATAATAGCCTGTTGAATTTCGACTTTACTCTGCATCTAAGTCCTCATTCTAGTCCACACCTGACAAAATGTTTATGCTTTGGAATGAAACCCCCCCGGCCATGCTTTTCACTAAGATGTTTCTGCTTGCCATGTAAATTGCACACTGTACTAAACGTGTGTAGCAGCATTGGTTCAAGTCACTTAAAATTAAACCAATAAGAAATGTAAAAAAAACAACAACCCTGCTTACTTTCTTGTGATAGAGCATCAATAACCAGTAAATTACTTGCTACATTATTGAACTAAGAAGTTCTAAGTCAAACTATTATTTAAGTTTCTGAGGTGAAATTGTGTAAAAACAATAGAATTGAAACTGAAAAATAATAGGCTGAACACAAAAGACATGAGAGTGTGGAGTCTGAGGGAAAAAGGACAGGGGCTCAAGCCTCCTTTGGGGTAAATGTGTGAAGGGGCCTATCACTCATGCATGTCCATGGTTGATAGGGAGTAAGCAATATAGTGTGCAGTCATCCTGCTACATCTGCATCTTCAGTGATCCACAGGTAATGGAAGCTTCAGAAGAAGATTGCATGTATTCCTAACAGGTTTTAATTCTGTTGCTGTCAGATGATCTGATGCACTGTCTGGTACTCAGTAACAGACTGACCTCTGAAGTCCTAAAACCCTCGCTCTCCTGCAGGGTTAGAGACTCACCTCTATTAACCTCTGACAGAGACAAACACAGCTCTGTGGAGAAGGAGAACGATAAACTGAAGGTAACATGAGCTGGATAAAGCTTGTCTGTTTGCTGTCACACAAATGTCAAGACAAGACAACTACTTTTTACTTGAGGTGTCTTTAAGATTCCAGTTATTCCTTCATCCAAAACATCCCAAATGGGCATGCTCTGGATAATGGTATGGTGGTCGTAATGATTTAAATAACATTTTTTTCATTGTTTTTACGACGGCTTTAATGTGTTTTCATATGCCTTGTGTGCTCTATTTTTTGTTTGTCACTCTTCATTCTATTTACATTGTCCTGAATTGCTGATTCAGTTTATATAGTGTCTTCACCAAACTAACATTTGCCCCACATAATCAAAAGTTAACAAATATGACTTTATGTTATAATACTTATTTACTATAATGTTTTTTCACCCTGAGAGTTTAAACATACAGGTCCTAATTAGGTATTTTACACTGTTAAACTCCCATGCTTGACCAGAAATGAGCACAGTATTAACGTGCCCTTGAAGCCATGATGTCATGCCCTTTAAAAGTCCCATATGTGACCCAGTCTGGCGAAAATGAGTCGGAAGTCGCAACGTTCTAATTTGAGAGACGGCCGATTACATTAATAAGCATTTCAAATATTGATTTTTGTTTTTGATCTTGTATGAAAGAAAAGGTATTCGAAAGTCATCCTCCAAAGTTTCATACTCCAGATAACTATGTAAAGGTACTTACATTGCTATTTAAGTTGACTTTTAATTTTTAAATCTTGCAAAAAATGCGAGCGATAAACACTCGTTACGGCCCCCCTCGTCTGACCCGAGGATTCCCCTATGTTTTGGGTATCCCCTGAAATGTCAGGATCTCTGCTTTCCAAAGATGGTGGTAGGCATCTTGTGAAACCAATCAAAACGCTTAAATCGTGTATGCAAATGATCAAAATTTGCATACAAGCGTCAGAGGCCTTCGTTCAGGAATACCGACACGTGATTGGTCCAGCTACCGTCCTGTCAGAAGCGCTCTGTTGCTAGCCAGATTTAATTTCTCAGTCCTCATCTAAAATTAGTGATTTGTGTCGATTCCACGTACCATCGTTTTAGGGTAGTGTGTAGTGCTTAGTGTGAAGATGTCACTGTCAAAAAAAAAGAATATAGCCAAAGCTTTGAAGGCTATTGATGGATCCAATTTGCGGTCTGCTGCCAGCCAGCAAGAGTGGATTAAGCTAGTTAATGATTTTTTTGGACGTGATCCTGTGTCTTCCTCTGATGAAGAAAATGTCAGCAGTGATGAAGATGAGACACTGGAACCTGAAACCACCGGTATTCACGACGGTATTGACGGCGAGTACAACAACTTGGATGAGGATGAAAACTTGAGTGAGCCTGTCACTGACTTGGGAGAAGTTCAAAGGGCAATGTCAAGTTGTGAAGCAGTGTCTGTGGGTACAGTGAATGAAAACCGAGACGACGAAATTAAAAAAATATGTGGATTTTCTTGCGATGGGTGCAAGCTAAACAATGGGGAGCCGTGTTTTAAATCATTCAATGAGGACTTCGTTCATGACCTTCGGTTATCCATGGCATCTCTCACGGAATACGAGAAAGATCTCGTTCTAGGGAAAATTAGCTGTCATTTCGAGAACAGTAATTTCACAAGGTGTTCGAAGAAAAAAACACAGCGGGAGCATCAGCATCAGAGGACAGAGCACTACGTGAACGGGACGAGAGTTTGTCGTGAAACATTCAAGTTCCTACATTGGTAAGTAGCTTTAAAAATACTGTGTTTGTGTAAATCTGATTCAGCACTAAGCTATATTTCACCATGTATGTCAAATACATGTTTAACATTTTACTGACAGGATGCTACGTTCTCGTTTTTATTTCAGCATCAGCCAAAATAAACTGACAGCTCTCCTTAAGCACTATAAGGAAAATGGCTTGACCCCGCGAGTTAAGAGGTCCGGAGGTCGTCAGGGAAAAGATAAGAGACTGCTCACACATGACGACATCTGTCACATCGTTTCCTTCATCGTGAACTTTGCGGAGCTTCACGCATTGGTTCTCCCTGGTCGCGTCCCTGGATACAAACGCTTTGATATCAAGCTGCTGCCCTCTCATAACACCAAGGCCACGGTTTTTCGAGCGTATGAAATGGCAATTAAGGCAATAGGTAAGTAACAGTCTGTGTGCTGATAGGATAAGCCTGTTATGGTGAAGAAACATAACTTGACGATATGAAAATACTGTAGGACTATACTACTCTATTTGTTGTAGATATAATGGTTTGAACTGGAGCCACAAACCACCAGGAAACACAGGTAGCAATCATTATTTGTTTATTCCCCCAGAATGATGTGAATGTTGGTATTATAATCAGTCCTGGTTCAGTGCCATGGTTCTAAAAGAAATTAAACAAATTACAATATAATTACAATAGCAAATTAGACATTCAGGTCTGAATAATGTCAAATACTTGGATATTAGAATATTTCAAATAATAATAAGATGAAGATAATTCAATGTATTCTGCTCTTCCTCTCCTGTTCCTCTCCTCTGCTCTTAATCTCCTCTCCTCCTCTCTCTCTGCAAAAGACAAGTGACAGGCATTGACAATAATTGTTAACATTAACAAACTACACATAAGCTAGTTGGCCATAATGCAGGATCGCTGAAATTAAGTGTGTGATCAGTCTCTGATCCATCCTGCTCAGACTCTCCAACGGGGCAGCAGGCCCCTCCTGCATCACTCTGTCACCTGACTGCAGCTGGACCTCTCTCCTCTGTGATGGAGCTACCAAACTCAACTGTTTCTGTCAAAGATAACGTGTTGTGTCAGGCTTTTATACAAGTTAATGGATGTTAACATTAGAGCAGGCCAGTTAGATTACGTTACAGGGTCTCAAATACACATGGCAAACTCAGGTGAGCACCAACACACACTCAGCCTGGTGAAAGTTTGGAGACACAGAGGAGGAAAGCCTCATCCAGGCCTCTATTTATAAAGTGGGATTAACAGTGGGAGGTGCTTGCACCACTATTTCACTTGGTCTACTTGTCAGGAGCCACTGACATGAAGGGGAACAAACCTACAGTTTCTAACACTATTCATTGTATGTATTCATTCATGTATTTATTTATTTATTTATTTTACATCAGTTTATCATTAGGCCTGTGTGCATTAATACAGAATGCAGAAGTGTATTAATACAGAAACTGAGCAAGCTCTTCCCTACTTTGTTTTATCAGAACATCGTGTGGTGAACATTGTCACCTTTCGACGGCTGTGGAATACCCTTGTGCCCTACATCGTTCGGACAAACCCAATGACTGACTTGTGTTGGCAATGCCAAAAAAAACAACTCGGCAATCTACAAGTCTGCCAAGCTGACGGAGGCAGAGAAATCCGAGCGCTGTAAAAATCAGGAGGGCCACCTAATGAAAGTGACCCGAGAACGGTCACTGTATCAAGAAATGGTTCAGAATGCTAGGGATACGGTGAAAGTCAATGGCATTCATGAACTCTGTCCTTGTGACCCATGCTCCCGAGACATGACAATGCACTACTCGTTTGATTTCGCACAGCAGGTGCATTTCCCCTCCAATCCGCTTCAGCCTGGTCCCATGTACTTTCTGACTCCTCAAAAGTGTGGCTTGTTTGGCATCAACTGTGAGGCCATTCCAAGGCAAGTTAATTACCTTGTTGATGAATGTGTGTGCATCACGAAAGGATCAAATGCTGTGGTGTCATTCCTTGACCATTTCTTCACCCGATATGGCATGGGTGAAAAGCATGTCCAGTTGCATTGTGACAACTTTCCTGGACAGAACAAGAACAATACGATGTTACAGTACCTGCTATGGAGAGTGTTTCATGGTTTCCATGAAACTGTTTCATTGAACTTCCTGGTAGTTGGTCACACAAAGTTTGCGCCGGATTGGGCATTTGGCCTGGTGAAGCAAACGTATCGGCGAAAGATGGTATCCTGTCTGGATGATGTTGTTGAAGCTGTCAGAAGCAGTACACAGACTGGAGTAAACATCGCCCAACTTGTTGGACGGGAAAATGGGGAAGTCTTTGTGGAGCAGCGTGATTGGCAGTCATTCCTCAAGCCATTCTTCCAAACCTTCCCTGGTATAACCCAACACCAGCATTACAGGTGTGTAATTTGGTAGCATTTGCCAACATTAACATGAACAAGAGTTGTTGAAGCAGATGCTTATTATTCTAAAGTTCAGCAATTGATAATAATTTGTGTGTGTGTGTGTGTGTGTATTACGTGGGTATTTGTGTACTTTTAGGGACAGTGAATGGATGTTTTACTAATCCTTATTCAATCTTCTATTTTTCAGAATGAGCAGTAACCATCCTGGCTGGGTGTTCTACAAGGACTTCGCCAATTCTGAGGAGCAAGGAATATGCCTGCTCAAAGAGGACGCACCACCACTGAGGAGACCTGCTGTTGTCAAGCCTCCTGGCCTGGACTCGAAAAGACAGAATTATCTGTATGAAAGTATTCGTGAGTTTTGCACAGAAAACACAAAAGACATTACCTGCCCAAAACCAGCTGTGGGGAAGGTAAGCTGTCCCTCTCCTTGCCCAGCAAAGAGAAGAAAAGCTGAAATGTGAAATGTTGTTGTTGTCTTATTTCTGTGCTTCTAAGCCTATCACCTCCACTTGGACCTCATCCTCTTGTCAGTTAAGTTTGTGTAAATAGTTGTTTTTAAAGAATGAATTTAGCATGCACCATATTTCATGACGGTACAATGCAGAGATAATTTTAAGGACAAAAGACAAAACATTCTTCTGTTTCAGATTGTGGCTTTTCTTCACCATATGTGTTGGTCAAGTCAGCTCAGTTTATATGGCCCAATATCACAAATCTGTTTAGAATTTTGTCACAGTTATCATATCAGTTCTTTATTAATGGCCATAAATGTGTTTTGTGAGGTCAGAGTAACCTTAAAGGGATAGTTCGGGTTTTTTGAAGTGGGGTTATATAAAGTACATATCTATAGTCGATCTGCTTCCTACCGTAATCACCGATCAGCGCAGCCTCAGTTTGGAGGAGTAGAGAGCCGCTCCAGCCAGACGCTTAGCTTTGTACTGCAGTGAACAGGGTCCAGGTCTGGCTGGAGTGGCTCTCTACTCCTCTAAACTGAGGCTGCGCTGATCGGTGATTACAATAGGAAGCAGATCGACTATAGATATGTACTTTATATGACCCCACTTCAAAAAACCTGAACTATGCCTTTAACAACTAACTTCCAGTCAGTTCACTTTCAAATTAATGTTTTGTTTTTTCTCTTATTTTTCTAAACAAAGATCACAATGCATTTCATTATTATATTTTATAATTGTAAATGTAAGTCAAAATGTATGAGTGTATGTTACAAAATATGGGATTTATCTGGGGGGGATCTCCATGAGAAAGTTTTGACATGTTTTAATCAGTTATTTAATGTAATCAGTTGACTTGTCTTAACATATATGAAATGTACACGCACACACACACACACACACACACACACACACACACACACACACACACACACCCTCTGTACAAACTTTTCAAAATTTTCGTAATTCTTTGATAAATTGTCTTTTCTAAAATATGAATTTAAATTAATATTTGAATAAATAATAATGCAATCATTTAAGCTTCAGTTTGGCTTAATAGCACTATCTAAGTATCCAAATGCCTTTGGTGAAATTTTGCTGTAAAAAAATGAGTGCATCTCTTTGGATGCTAAGGATTTGTAAAGATATCAACAAAAACGGACAAAAAAACTTTAAACACGATTTTCTCAGGTTTTCCACTGGAAAAAGATGGTCGGTGACCAACTCCCAGAATGAGGAAAGCAAACGATTCCTCCATGGTCTCTGCAGCCCACCCACTGGTAAAACGGCGCTCCTACAGGCTGTTCAGATTCAGCTCCTTTCGTTACATGACGAAAGGAGAGATGTTCATAGGCCGGCCTCCTCTGTGCAATGATAGGAGATATCCGAGAGGGGGGCGTTCATCCCCAAGGTGAAGTTCAGTGTGTCCAGTGGTAAGATAGCAGTGTTTTGCAATGTCGTTGCTCAGAGCTAGACACGCAAATTGCTCTGTTGTTGGTTGTATAAATCAACATAAGTGCCTATATTCTGTCCCAGCTACAGAACAACAGAAGAGACAGTGGTTGTGTTTCATTTTTAATGACAACTTGCTGGCTACACTTCCTATTGGTTTGTGTGTGTGCTAACCACTTCACGTCGGACTGCTTCAGTGACGAGGGTCAGTACAAAGCTGGATTTGCCTCGACACTGACCCTCGTAAAAGGATCAGTCCCAACCATACGGGACCCAGCAACTGCACCCAAGCCACAGGTAAGTGTCGCCACGTTTTGATAGTATTTACAGCTGCCTACAAGTATGGTGAAGTCAGCTTGAACTAGTTAGCTCCACTTCGGTCGCTATGCAATGGCGTTTGAAGCAAGTTTAATGTTAATAATATTACGAGGGAGCTTGTGTAGCAGGTAGAAAGCGGCAGTCTGATAAAATGTCCCTTGTGAGTAGCCACACTTTACTTCCGGGTCTTAGAGGTCCCATATTATAAAGCTTTTTCAACAAGTTAACATGTCTATGAGTTCAAGAAAACGTGTTTCTGAAGTTGTTTGGTGGAAATGGCTTTTAGGAAGAGACTCTTGCCTACCACTATTAGCCTCTGTTTCAGCCCCTTTCAGAATGTGCTATTTCTCTGTCCATGCAAATGAGCTGCTGCTGCTCATTACATATTAATGAGCTGCTGCTCATTTGCCGACGCCACATTCAAACTGTTACCATGGTAATGGGGAGAGTGTCGGCAGGCTCTGACGTAGCACCAGAGCTACCCCTCGCAAAGTAGCAGACATGGCCGCAATGAGCAGACCTAGCTATTCAGTAGTTCAGCCATACATGTTCGAACCTCAATCGGATCCTGAAGAAGGAGGGGAGGCTCCTGCAGAATCTCAGACTCAGAGAATTCAGCAGGACGCTTCTGAATGGTTTGTCAAAAAATGCCTTTCTATTTGTTTTGAAAACTTAGCTAGCGGCTATCTCTAGAAGCTATGCAATTATATAGTAAGCCTACACTACAGTTGTACGTAAACTATATTTTGCTACTTCTTCACAAAACATGAAGTTATGTCTTGCAAGTTTCAAGGTACCAAATTGTCATCCAACGCTCATTCAAATCTAAAACGTGAATGCTGTCATTGGTAGCAAATACCTGTATACCAGATTTGTTATTTCTTTAGCTTTATAACGTTACATGCACAAATCATATCATTATTTTATTTGTTTGTTTAGGTGCACATGTGGAAATGCCGTCAGAGCCTGAGAACATGCTGCCAGGAGGTGCCACAGGTAACATCTTTACCTACACTTATGTTTGCAATGTATGATTGCAGATAACATGCCACTGCAGATTCTTACCTTGTGTTATGCATAACAGGTTACAAGACGACTGCAGCAGCTGGATGAAAGGCCTCCATGCATGATAGACCATCCAGGTTTAGAACCTGTCTGCCTAAATGTGTTCTCACTGCAGAACGCATACAACATTTACAGGGCTGACTACGGTCCTTTACAGCTACGGGGGATAGAGCGGTGAGTTTTATCATACACCATAATAAAGTAAATATAGTCAGCCAATGCCACCAACTCAGATCATATTTTTTCTTGAACATATAGCCAAGTACTTCCTAAGCAAACTGTATATTACCCATGAATTCACATCAAACATTTCACAGATAAAATAAACATTTATTGACTGCAGTCATTGTACATAGAAACACAGAATAAGTGAAGGATTCACGTAATCCAAATTAGAATAATGTGAACACAAATGTTGACATTATAGAACCTGTTGACTAACAGTGTTCAAAGAAAGAACAAGAAAAGAAACAAAAAAAAGTGAATCACTAGTGTCATTTACTACATTATTCAACAACTGTTCATATATTTACATTTTACACTTTGAATTTTGTAGTTTCTCAGGTATTTAAGTTAGTGTTTTTTGTTTCTTTATTGTGTTGAAAGTACTGTTGCAGTACTTTGTGTCATGCACAACATAAATGTTTATTTTTTGAGTGGGAAAAATAAATCAACACTTACGGAATGTCGCCTCAGTCTTCACTGGTTTGACTCTGCATTCTCCCTTCCTGGACTTTGGGAAGCTCATTTTGAAGAGAGGATCCCCTGATGATGCTGTAGCTTGTCCTCTATCAGAATTTTCGTTGTAGTGCAGTGCAGCCAAGTAGAGTCTTAGACAGTAAAAAGAAAATCCAACATGAAAACAATTGCAAGAAATAGGAAAATGTTCTCAACAAGTAATCAGTTTAATTTACCTGCACAGCATTCCCAGGTATGGATAGACCACGTTTTTCAGAGCAAACCGGAGGACAATGCTATGGAACGCCTCCAAAGAGGATGTCTGGTGGTGGGGACTGAGTTTTGCAATGTCCTTCAGCACTGTCTTTTTGGTCAGCTCCTTCTCCAGGTGGTAGAAAGCAGGAGTTGCTGAAAGACAAAAACATATTACATCATATTATTGGTAATGACCATACATACAGCTAATCAAATATAAGCAAACCAGTTGAATGAAACAAACCTGCAGAGAGCCATTTACTCTTGTCCCTTGTTACTCGAATTGTATGGAGGCATTTTGGGAAGATGGGGTCCTCACACTGTAAAATGTAATTGTATATCTTACTTAAAAAAAAAGTGACCTTAACTCATTCCAGCTTACTCTGTTGACTATCCTCACTTAAACTTAGTAAAGACAACTTTCTACTGAGGCAAGTAATCAAACTCATCAACTGCAAGTAACCTGTACTTATAGGTATGAGTGAGCAAGACGCATCTGCATAACCAGCAGAAACTCAGCATCATTCGGCAGCTCTCGTTGAATGCATATGCGCAGTTGCCCACTGACGAGTCACGACGTGCTTTGAATGAAGCGGTAAACCATCAACAACAAGGCAGTTGCGGCAGCTAAGTAGTGTCACGGTAAGTTTCACTGGTTTTCTATGTAGCAAACTTATAGTTGTTGTCTTTGCCATATAATTTATCCGTAAGTCCAGGTTTAGAAGTTAACTTTATGTTTAATGATTTAGCCATGCCTGGGACTCTCTAGTCGAAATTATATTGTTTATTTAGTGGCGTATTTTTGTTGTTGCTGCGAGTCGGTCCTTTGCAGTCATGTGAAAGCTAAAGCTAACCAGCCCTTCACGTAACGTGGCTCGATGTAAAACTCTGTAAGGATATTGTAACATTTAGAGATAACTTGAGTTTTAGCAAACACGGCGTGCTTATTAACGGTCGAAAAAGCAACTGTGCTGATCTTTTAGGGACACTCTTCAACTCGGCAAGCATGTAATTCATTCCTCAGTTCTTTATTAAGAAAAAAAACTGAGTTTGTCGTTGTCCATGGCCCCTTTCTTTAACATGGAGGAGATGTTTTAAGTTTACTGTTGTCCCTTTTTATACTGGTTGCATAGGTAGCGCGTATGTTTCACGTTTATTAACCAGTCAGTGACAGTAAAGTAATAACTATTAACTGAGAAGTCACAGACACACTTAACCACGCATGATGCGCATGAGAATATCCATAAAACCATCCGGGGCAGGATGAAAGTGTCACTCTTAAGAAATTCAAGAGCTCATCAGTCATCAATCCTCTCTTCTTTGTCAAGTTTGGAAACTTTTTAATTGAAAAAATAGTAATCAGGCGAGTGTCATGCTTCAGCAAACTCTGTTTACCTGCACACAGCTGATAGCATACAGCTGATGGGGATTGGCTACTGTTATCAGCTGCGGCCCACGTGACCTATCGTCATCCAAAATAGGAAGCAAAAGCATCATGAAAAATTGTGTCCTTATTTCTCATAACCGTAGAAAACAAAACACTTTTAAATGAAAGAGAGTAGAGATGCAACTATCAACTATTTTCATTATAGACAAAAATGACAGTTTTTAAAAATTGCAACAAAAAAAGGAGAAAAAAATCACAAAAAGTTGTGGAAAAACTTGCAAAAAAAAGGATATATATATTCGCTGCTGATTAGTGCTGATGCTTCGAAGCCCAGAAAATGATTTTCTGTACAGCCTTAATCTATGCTTGTGCTACGAGTTAATTACAGTTTAACTGATTGATTTTGTTTTGTTTCTTTTGTAGGTTTCTGAAGACAGATGTTAGGTTTAACACTAATGAACACCATAAAATCAGACACGGACTCAGAGTGTTTTGTCTTTCTTGGCAAAGGGGAAGTACGGATGTCAGCCCTGTTAGTCTGACCAGCAGTCTTCCAAAGATACCTTCCCCTTGCACATCCTTTTATTCAAAAGCAGTGGCCGTGATCTTAATATGATTGGTTAACACAGAATACAGATAACAACATTGTTGTCGTGCGGATGAGCAGATATATGTGTCTTGTGGTTAGCCTCGACCTTCTGTAACATTCCACAGACTTTAAGCAAAGCAGGGTAATGAACTGTAGCATGTGCAAAACTGATAATATTCATATATTTCATAATTCCAACATTTCCCTCCTGTTTATCATTTTGAACATGCTTTATCGTCAGATATTTACCTCCTGTTTATCACACTTTCGGTAAAATCGTCATCATGCTTGTTTAAATGACACTTTCATTTTATAATTACACAGCAGTGCAATCCTCATCCTTATCAGCCTGAGCCAGTGGGTGATATTGTGGCTCACGTTCTTGCATTAACATTTGCATTTGCACAAAGCTTCTAGCAATCATTTTTTCAGACATAGATCGGAGACATGGGAGAATGCATGATGCAAATAGACAAAACAGCAGTAAGATCATCAAGAGAGGGGTTAATGCTTTCAACAGTATCTGCCACCAGTTTCCAGAGAAAAATCCTGTAAACCAGTCCATGGTTGGTCTGGCTCCGAGAGTGTTAGCTAGTACATACTGTTGGAGGTCAGTGAGGTTTTGTAATGCTCGTTGTATGTCTCCTCCATCACTGAATCCATCTGGTATGTAGGTGCAGCAGGTGTCTATTATGACTGCACACACTCCTCCTTGAGAGGCTGTTAGCAGGTACAACACTATCTGATTTTGCATCACCATGTCCCGTATCGTCTTCTTCTCCTTTCCCGTTTTCGTATTTGTACAGTTTGCTCTCGTAACTCCTGTTAGAGTAGGGCTCGTTGGTTTCTTCACTGGGTTTGAGACACTCTGCTTCTATATAGCAGAACCCCTTTGAAGCCCAGACTTCCCCACTACTCTGGTGAGTCAGGGAGTGGCTGTAACTTACAGTGGCTGAGATGGATCCAAGTGGTTCTTTCTGCTATCTTGACTGCAGTAGGCGTTGTCAGTAGCACTTGATATGGTCCCTTCCACCGTGGACTGGACCAGCACTTCCTCTTTATGACTTTTATTAACACCCAATCGCCTGGTTTCACCTTCTGGGCATCCTGTGGGAGGGGAGAAGAATCAGAGGGCAGTAGCTTTGCATTTGACACTTGTTTTTCTTTAAACATTCTTGTCATGTGTTCTGCCAATGTTGTTTCTTCGTCAGCTTTCTCTACGTCTGGTGAGAAAGCAGGTAGTCGGAATGCTCTACCGTTTATGATTTCAAAAGGTGTCAGTCCTTTATCTGTTGGTGTTATGCGCATGTATAACTTCACTAAAAGCCGTTTCACACCGGTGCGATACGAAAATGCGGCACGGATTTGCGGAATATTCGTGCGGCGATTTTCCGCATGTAAAGGATGCACACTGAGTCCGGTGCGAAATATTCGCATTTTTGTGTTCTAATTTCGCACTAAAGGAAAAAAAAGTCACGGTCCATTATCTGGCAGAAAATGGACATTGTAAGCAGCAGCGACGACGATATAATTTTCATTCTCTTAAACAAAAGAAAGAAGAGAAAGTTTTGGGTTCATCCTATTTTGGAAAGGCGAGCGGAACATGGAGAGTTCCATAGGCTCATCCAAGAGCTGCGTCTCTATCTGCCACGCTTCAGACAATATTTCAGGATGTCGATTGTACAGTTTGAAGCCCTTCTCAAGATACTGGGTCCTCACCTCAGGAGGACACGAACAAACTACCGTGAGCCAATCGATCCTGAGCAACGGATGTATGCATGCTGTATGTTTAAGGTAAGAAAGTCATTTAGGCTATATTAACTGTCTGTGAAGCGTAACCATACTCTCAATTTGACAGGAGATACATTTGGCTGGGGATATAGCATCCATATGCCTAGCCAAAGTGGATCAGAGCGTGTGCGTAAAGGCGCACGACGGTGTGGTCACAGGCTATATGGACACATGATGACCAGTTTGTTAGAAAGTGCATAAAGCGAAGATATAATATATTAATCAGTGGCTTGGCATATACCCAAATAGCTGGTAGCCTATGCCTAATGATGAACCAACCGTGAAGCATAAACATGTCACCAAGTTTACAGTCGGTCTCCAGCTGGGCTGGATGAAAGTGGCGAACAGCTCACTGACGACATTGTGCGGCTGAGTTCAGGAAATAAATTCAAATAGTAAATGCTTGCCTGTAGGAATGGAGTTAAATAAAACGACCGCAGCCGCCGGCATACAATTAATTTTTTTATATGCCAATTCCTGGTCGTCCTTATATCAATACAGATGTTTTTCGTTTTTATAAATATTAAAGATTATTACTAATGCCTTTTCGTCAGTATATTGTACCTGAAATTATGAGAAGACCTCTAGTTACACTACAATGGTCAGACAAAGTAAATTTACTCAACACCTTCCGTTTAGTTAGTTTGGTTAAACAATGTGAGTGAAGGAGGCCTAGGTCTAATTTTGTATCATGTTCATCTCTTATCTTAACAAACAAAACCAGTTTCACCAAGCTTAGTATTTACAAAAGGTGTATTTAAATTTAAGCACTTGTGTAATGTAGTAGCCTACTTAACCAGACTATTAATGTAATTAAAGGTTATTAATGAAGAAAATAAGATAAACGCATTTAAAGGGCAAATAACTTCTTGTGAGCCAATTACACATCATTCCTCTCAAAATCCTCTGAACAAACATGAAGGCATAATATATACACATACATACATATATATACATATACATACATATATACACATATATATACACATATATATATATACATACATACATAGGCTACATACATACATACATACATACATATATATACACACACTGTATATATATATATATATATATATATATATATATATATATATATATATATATATATGTATGTAATATATATATATATATACCATATACTATATACATACATATATATATATATATATATATATATATATATATATATATATATATATAAATATATATATATATATATATATATATATATATATATATATATATATAAAATAAATAATTGCAATAAAATATAATCTGTGTTATTTAATTATTTATTTATTTTTTATTCTGCAGGTTCCTCAGCACTGGGGACTCTTTCGTAACGATTGCTTCAAGCTTTCGTCTCGGGGTTTCCACGGTTGCTGGAATAGTCAAAGAAACCTGTCGACTGATCTGGGAGTAGCTCAAGGGCCAATACATGCCGGTGCCCACGGAGGAGACCTGGAGGAACACAGCACAGCGATTCAGGGAAAGATGGAACTTCCCCAATTGTCTGGGAGCGTTGGATGGCAAACATATTGTCATACAAAAACCGGCTAATTCTGGCTCCACCTACAGAAATTACAAGGGGACATTCTCCATTGTGCTCCTTGCCCTCGTGGATGCTGACTACAGGTTCCTGGCTGTGGATATTGGGGCCTACGGCAGCAACAGCGACAGTGGCATTTTTGCCAAATCTGCTCTTGGTAGGGCTCTTGAAGCAGGTGCCCTGAATGTGCCACCCCCTGCTCCACTTGAGTCTGCACCACAGCTCGGAGACCTCCCATTTGCTATTGTGGCAGACGATGCTTTCCCCCTGAAGACCTATATCATGAAGCCATATGCAGGAAAACACCTCCCCGAGGACAAGCGCATCTTCAACTACCGCCTATCTCGAGCGCGTCGCATATCTGAGAATGCGTTTGGCATCCTGAGCCAACGCTGGAGGGTTTACCAGCGGAGGATGCAGCTCAAGCCCAGCACAATGGATCAGGTCATCAAAGCCACCTGCGTGTTGTGCAATTACCTGCGTCCAAGTGATGGAGACCACCAGGATGAAGGGGATGTCACAGGCGATGATGATGATGGTGATTATGACCCCGAGCCCACCCTGCATAACCTCAGGCCTCTGCAGGGAAACCGCGGTTCACTTGAGGCCATAAGAGTCCGGGATACCCTCCGCCAGTTTTTTGCATCGCCTGCTGGCAGCGTCCCCTGGCAATACTCCCATGTCCGTCGTGGTGTCTTCAGTTAGAGGAGCACTAACTAATGTTGATAATACTAATGTAACTAATGTTGTAATATTTAACTTACCCACTGTGTGTTTATTGATTCATGTTCTCTTCGTATTCATCAACCAATCATTTATTTGTTTGTTTATTCCTTGTGTTTACATCCCTATTCATTATTTATGATGATCAGTTTTCAGATTGTAATGTTGAATAATAAACTATTGTTGTTGCAAAACATTTTCAAAGCATATTGTTATGTTGAGCAAGCATACAGCACAGCTATAGAAGCTACAGATAAATGTCCTCATAACTTTTAGTAGGTTTGAGTATATAAAATAGGACATTGGAGTAGATGTCCATGTTTCAGCTAGAGAAGTAGTTAAAACTACAAACCAGATCCATCCATACAACACTCTCCCACACAAAGCAATATCCCTAAGTAAAATTTAAATAAATGATTCCATTGCGCCTACTACAGGTAGGTTTACTGAACAGGAAATTACTGGGGTTACAGTCAGTTAAACTTAATACTTAATAAAACACATACAAGGAATCCATATGAAATAACAGTTTAATAACAATAAAACAATAAATCATCAATCAGTATTTAAGTATCAAGTGAAAAATAACATATTGGAAGTTAATTAAGTCAACAATAGTAACACATTTAATTTGATTTAACAATATTTAAATTTAGACACTATATACACTATAGAGATGTAAAGCTGGAGTGACCAAGTTGACCAAATGTTTGGTCAAAGTAAGCTCCCTGAGGCTGGTATGCTGCACCAAATTCTGCCTCATGCAGGAGTTCAGTCATTTTAAGTCTGACCCACGACTGCTTCTCTGGTGCAAGCCTCTTCATCTGAGGTACCAGACCAAGAAGGAAGTGCTGCACCCCATCCTTATCACCCTGAACCTCCCTCTGCCTAGCCTGCTCCCTAGCCTCTTTCCTCTCTAGGTATTTCTCCAGGAAATCTGCCTGGCTGCACCTAGCCTTCTTTGGAGCTCCACCTATCTTCTGGGCCCTGTCTCCTGTCTGAGTGCTGACTCCTGGCTGCCCCTCATCCTCAATGTCCTCAGCTGTCTCTCCTTCATCTTCATCTGCCTCCTCACAGTCAATATTACTGGATACACTGTTGTAAAATGCAACTTGAAGTCACAGCATGCAGTCATTTTCTAGACTTCTATAATTCTAGGTTAAAGTAAAAAAAAAAAGAAGTCACAGTGTAGCTTTAAATCACTATGGTAAATTTGTTTAACATCACTATGGACAGTTACATCACTCTAATCTAATCAACTCTCTCACTGTAGGCTGCCTCATCAGCACTGCTGTAATAGAAATGCCTATCCTAAAACACTGAACATCTATCCTTACAAAGAACCAGTACTGTAATGTTCGTGCCCTGCAATCATCACTTTACCTCCTGCTGTGCAATGTTGGAACTAGAAAGGACATTGCATCGAAGAATTTCCACTTTTTCTTTGACTTGCTGGCCTGGCCACTTTTGGTTGACAGCTCCTCTCTCTTTCTCTTCATGTAGGTGTCACGCAGGTTCCTCCACAGTTTCTTGACTAAAGCAGCTATGGAGAAAAAATACAGTGTGTAGTAAGAAAGGACAGCTTTATTTACATATTGAAGCTGAAAGAAACATTCAGAATCTCCATAAAAATACAAAATTGGGGCCACTCTACGCTTTGAAAATGCGCACCTATATCCCTCAAGAGAGGCTGCAGACGGCAAGCACAATTGTCCTTCTGCCTTTCGCAGATTGATACTGGGATTTCATCAACTGAAAAATATCCTACAAACAGTTGTGGATGATTGATATTGGTAAGAAGAACGCCATAATCTAGCCAGCTGGACACATGCGCAACTTTACAGTCACATTTCAACAACTACACATGTTCTAAAACATGTTTATTTATGGGTTTACGATCGGTGCACACCACATATTTACTGCAATATAAGCATTATGCATTAACATAATTAGAGTAGAGGTGTTTATTTATGGTCTGAATTGCATTATAATCGTATTATGGGCGTGCATGTAAACGTTCAATGTCTATTTGTTTTGGCTAAACATACGTATAACGTTATATAGACTACGATATATAACCTGCAGGATAGCAAATGCAGTATATTGGAGGCGGGGAGGATCAAGCTCCTCAGCACCCACAGAGCCGGCTAATAACAATAGCAATAATGATAATAGTAAATTAATCATTCATCATCTGACATCTGCATTTGTTTGCTAGCTTCACTGGAAGTTTACAACATTAGGTTATTACAGCTTCAACACTTACCATCATCCCCGTAGCCAAGCTTCTGAGCTATCGAAAGCCAGATGTTGTCCTTCACCTCCGTGTTAAGGTAGTCGTCCCTATTTTTATCAAATAAAATAGGGTGCTGGGACACAAGGTTGATAAAAGTTTCGGTCATTTTTCCGATAGATCGTTTTGCTTTGTGTGATCTCAGCCGGAGGCGGGAAGTGACGTTATACAAAGCAAACGATTTCATTGGTCAGGCGTGTAGTTTCGCAGACGGAATTCCGCAGACGGCAAAGTGGTTCCGGAGGTTTTTTTTGCCGCACGAAAGTTCCGCCCTGGTGTGCAAACTCCCATTATAACCCATGAAATCATTTTTTATAAATTTACGTGCGAATAATCCGCACGGAAATTCGCACTTGGTGTGAAACGGCTTTAAGTCTAGGCATTCTGGCCAAGGAAGTTTAGTTTCTTCCATGCACTTTCTTAGACGCAATTTCACTGTACCATTGTCACTATACAACACTTCTGGAATACCATGTTGTGGCACTATGGCACTGTTTATTAGGTCTACCAACCCTCCTGTTGAGACATGGCAAGGCCCATGGCTCAATATTGCTGCAGCTTTAGATAAACTGTGCAGAGTCTGCTATTACAGCTCCTAGTTTCACCCACATCTGTTTTTCATTGTCTGGAGAAGCATTTTGCATGTCCTTCAGAACTTCCTATGTTATGAGGGACGGTTGTGACGTGATGGTGTAGGTTTCTGATTTACCAAACGAACCTGTCGCTGCTGCTTTAGCTGTTTCATCAGCTAGTCTGTTACCGCACGTGACACTGTCTGTGCCTTTTTTATGTGCTGTACACTTGCATATAGCTAGTTTGCTTGGTAGGTTTACTGCTTCTAAAAGTGAGATCAGTAATTGGGCATGTGTGACTGGCTTTCCTGTCGAGGTAATCATACATCTTCGTTTCCACTGAGCGGCAAAAAAGAAGTTGGTGGAGAATGCATATTGACTATCAGTATAGTTAGTGACTTCCTTTCCTTCAGCCAAAATACATGCTTGTGTCAAGGCTATTAGCTCCGCAGCCTGTGCTGAATGTTTGGGTGATATCTGTTTTGCTTCTACAACAGTATTTGGCAGCTGTGTGACTGCGCAGCCGGACATAGTTTGTCCTTTCTCATCTTTAGAACATGAGCCATCAACAAACCAAACATTCCCAGAGGCGAGCGGTTTATCAGTAAGGTCATGCCTTATCCACTGCATAGCTTGGCTAACGGAATTTGTAGCTGATTCTATGCAGTGTTTTCTGGTCCAGGCTTCTACGCCTGGTTGGAGGCCATTAATCAAGGCCAGCTTCAGTTGCTGTTGGTACGCACTATTATCAGCCTCGTTGAAATGTATTCCACTATTTGCTCGGAACACCGTTTCCATTCGCTGTCTAAAATCATCGGGGTCTTCGCCTGGTTTTTGTTTTACAGCCCCTATACGGGTGTAGTCAGCTTTTTTAGCGAAAGTTGTGCGGACTCGCCCAAATAGATCATTTAGCTGGTTGCAATATGCACCAGTTAGTGTGGCATCAGCGGGATATGGTATGATAGCACTTCACTTCACACTTCAGTTCGTCCTGTATAATCCCCTTTAACTTTGGCCCATCGCCTTCCTAGAGACGATTGCATTGCTTCGCCTGCTTCATGCCCGTTCAATCTATACGAGTGTATGACTTCTTCCGTACATCTGACCCATTCATCTGGATCCTGCTCGGGGCTTGGAACCCCTGCTACTGCATTTGCTGCTTCAGGTAGGGTCCAAGGTCTAAATACATACGTTGTTTTCGGCTCTTTGGCTTCTCCGCCGTTCGGGTTTGGGACTTCTATCATTGGGTATAAGCCAGCCTGATATCGTGATGGAGGCCTTAATTTTTCTTTTGGTCGTAGTTCTATGTTATCTGAACTACTTGGCTCTGGGCCCTTTCATCAATTGGTTCTTCATCATGCAGGTCTGGATAAGCTTGTTTTACGCCAGTCGTAATGACGGCAGGTGGCTGAATATTTTGTTCTGCAGCTGTCCCTGGGGCGGCAGCCTCAAGGTTAGCTGGAGGTTGATCATTCCTCTGTCTGCCCTTGGTCACCCCCTCGTTATCTTCTTTACGCACGAACAGTACTTGTGTCTCATCTTTTCTCTTTTGCTTGTTTTTTACTGCATTTGCTTTCCTTTACACGCTTGCTCTAACCATTTTCTCGCGTATTTCAACTCTTCCTCCTTTTTGCGTCTAGATTTTCCCTGTTTTACTGCTACATTGACCTCTAGTTTCCCTACTAGGTCTTTAAATTCTTCTACTCTCAGTCTCCCAGTTACTCCATACTTCTTTTTCCATTTAGGCAAAAACTTATTACAGCCTGGATGCAATTCTGTCATAAATTTTTCATCACCTTTCGCCTCTGAACCTTCAGTGGTTCCGCAACAGCTACCCATTTTTAGGTATTTATTTTTTGTTTTATTGCTTGGTTTAAAAACTCATGGTCTACTTCAACAGTCCACTGATTTATGTTGACATCGTCAGGTTTCAGTCAGTGCTGCTGCTTCGACTCATGAATTCTGTTCTACGTGTGCACACTCGTAACCTTTTTCTATTTTATTCCCTGTGGTCCTTCAGCGCCACTATTCTGCTTGGGTTATTTAAGCATAACCATGCTCACTTGTGCTATTTTATTCCCCGTGGTCCTTCAGCGCCACTATTCTGCTTGGGTTATTTCAGCATAACCATGCTCACTATACTTACTCTTATCTGCAGTCCGGTCTGGTGTTCTCTGTCCGGATCCTGTCAATCCAGCACTGTTCAGTTGGAGGAGACGTCTATATCACCGGCCGAGCGGAGAAATTACTCCCCCCACTTTCCTTCAGGTCACCTGTTTGGTCCTGGCCGTCAACGGCTTCGGTGTGTCATCCTCCTTCTGGCAAAGCTGGGTATGTTGGGATCCGGGTCACGGCACCAAAGAATGTTAGGTTTAACACTAATGAACACCATAAAATCAGACACGGACTCAGAGTGTTTTGTCTTTCTTGGCAAAGGGGAAGTACGGATGTCAGCCCTGTGAGTCTGACCAACAGTCTTCCAAAGATACCTTCCCCTTGCACATCCTTTTATTCAAAAGCAGTGGCCGTGATCTTAATATGATTGGTTAACACAGAATACAGATAACAACGACATGACTTCCGGTGGCAAGACGTGAGGACGCCAGCTCCTGCCACGCGTTGTTCCTTTCAGAAAAAAAAAATACTTTTAACTAAGGTAGATCCTTCACCCAAAGTTATTTTACATTGGCTAAAACTTGCTGGCCATCTCAGATATTCTATGCCGTAATTTATGCCTTCTAAATCAGTCTTGCGCAGCACCGGCGGCAACATGATGGATCCTGAATACCTCGGCAAAATGATTAGAGAAATTGTTCGGGAGGAGATCTCAGCGGCACTCGACAACAAGCTTAAACCTATCCACGAGGAACTAGAGAAACTTGAAGTTATTATCAAGTCATGTAAGTCTAAGGTGGAAGATCTGGAAGCTGCGGCGAACGCCATGGAGGAACGAATGTCGGCCGCGGAGAAACTATATAATGACCTGCTGCTTGCAAACGAGCAATTAAAAGACAAGACAGATGCACTTGAAAATCAAAGCAGGAAGTTTAATTTGCGCATACTGGGGCTACAACATGGGGTTGAGGCTGGTAAACCCACCAGCTTTGTTAACAAACTTCTCTACGAATTGTTTGGTGAAGAAGCCCTGGGGCCGCCCCCTTTAGCCAGCATTGCTCACCGCACAGGTGCTACAGCCAAAGATGGGAGCCGCTGCATGATAACGCGGCTGCACAGTTTTGAGGTGAGGCGCACGATCCAGCGCCTGACGGGTGAAAAGGGGGGCAAACTGTACTTCAGAGGACAAAGGATCAGCATTTACCCTGATATGACTGCCGAGCTGCGGAAACAACAGGCGGAATTCAACGAGGTGAAAGCACTCCTGCGTAAAGCCGAGCTGAGATGTGGCATTGTGCAACCCGCAAAGTTGCTGGTCACTTTCAACAATAAAACCGTCTCCTTCACTCGCGCAACAGAGGCTATGGATTTCTATGAGAAGCAAGTGAAAACCACGCTTACAAAGGCCAGCTCCACTGCGGATTTAACACCTTCAGGCTGATGGAGTGTCTGGAAAGAGACCGGACAGATCATCTCACCCCCCAGCCTGGACAGTTGAAGGTGGAAGTATATGGCCGTGACCAGGTATGAATGTATTAAGGGAAGGGGAGAGAGAAGGGGGAAGAAGGGAAGGGAAAAAAAAAAGAAAAAGGATTTTTTCTTTTTTCTCTTCCTCCCTTTTTTTTGCGGAGGAGTTTTTTTTTTTTTTTTTTTTTTTTTTTTTTTTTTTTTTTTTTTCTCTCTCTCTTTTTGGAATATGACAGAAAACACTAGTGACGATCATAGACTGTGACGATCAACTGTCTTCCTGTTTTTTTGGGGGGTGGGGGGAGTTCGAGAGTCAACAATCACTATCATGAAATAACTTTCCGGAGCCTCACTCTCCCCACCCTCCCTCCCTCCCTCCTTTATGGACTATGACAGAAGACACGGACAATTAAGTGTTTTTAGGAAATATTCGATGTTATTCGATTGAACAGCTGTATTTTTACTTTTTGGAAAGCTTACAAAGTTATTATTATATTTATTTTATTTTATTTTTTATTTAGTTTCTATTTTCAATATTTCACCAGTATGGGTTAGGGTGAAGGGAATTTAAATTAGGAACCGCGTGAGGGGAAATGCCCTGTTTGTCACAGCTCTGCTAGTATTGTGGGGCAATAGGAGTCAACAAGATGGGGCAAATAAGGATTGGGATTGTATAAAGTTTATGCACTTTAGGTTTTTTCCCCATTTTTGTGTTGGGGTGGGAGGGAGGGTGGAGTGTTGGAAGAGGGTTGTGGGCTTTAGAGTGGGAAAACTCTGGCTTAAGAAGAGGGAGGGGAGGGGAGTTGGGACTCATGCTGGTATTAGAGTGAGACCTACATCGAATGTGTATGCTGCCTTCTTATATGTTACTGTACCTATATCCTCTCTTTTCTGTTTTTGTTTTTCTTCCATATTAAAGTAGTTTAATGATGTCAGGCTTATCTATTCTATCATGGAATGTACAGGGTATAAACGAAGCGAAAAAACGTTGTAGTTGTTTACAGATACTAAGGAAAAAGAAGGTGGACATTGCATTATTACAAGAAACCCATTTGATGCAGCAAGATATTAGCAAAATCAACAACACTATATTTAAAGTAGTATCATATTCATCAGCAAATAACAAAACTAAGGGAACAATTATATTATTTCGCTCTAATCTCCAAATTAATATTGTGGGGAAAGGCAGCGACCAAGAAGGTAGGATTGCTTATGTCAAAACTATGATTGAAGGGGACAAAGTTGCTTTTCTTTCAGTATATGCCCCCAATGTATATGATAGGTCTTTTTATTCATCTTTATATCAAATTCTCCAGGAAGTTAATGAATTTAAACTTTTTTTAGGGGGCGACTACAACACTATTATCGATCCTTTAATGGATAAAACAACTAAGACTAATGTTTCCCCAAACACTCTGGCACTACGTAACTTAATTTCAGATTATGGTCTCTTGGATATATGGAGAACACAAAATCCCCAAACAAGAGAGTATACATTCTATTCGTGCAGACATGATTCCTTCTCAAGGATAGACTATATCTTCATCTCATCTCAATTGGTCCATCGGGTTCAGAAAGCCGAAATAATACATATGTCTCTGTCTGACCATCACGCCAATCTGTGTGTTTTCTTATTAACTGCATCTCCCAGCCGTGCAACACGTTGGCGGTTTAATACTAGTCTTTTGCGAAATTTGGACTTTACTAATCAGTTTAGAGAAGGGCTAAGAGATTTTTTATCCATTAATAAAGGCTCGGTTTCGGACGCGAGAATTATGTGGGATGCCACAAAAGGTTTTATACGGAACAATTCCATAGCGTTTGCCTCCGGTCAAAATCGGAAGCAATTGAAAGAAATAAATAATTTGGAACATGATCTTTCTTCCTTAATCCAACAACAACAAAACAGTTTCTCTACCGAAAGGGAGAAAGAGTTATCCATAATCAAATTAAAATTAAATACTCTTCTTACCCAGAGGTCTGAATTTTTAATACACAGAGTTAGACAATCCCATTATTTAGATGGTAGCAAACCAAGTTTTTTACTAGCAAGTAAATTGCGCAATAATGATCGCTTGTCCGTTATATCATCAATACAGTCTGAAGAGGGCATAATTTTACATGACCCCCAATTGATTAATCAGCAATTTAGAAAGTTCTATCAAGAATTATACCAGAATGAAATAGATGAAGCTGAGGGCTTAACAACTGAATTAATGAACTCCTTCTTTGAAAATTTGTGTTTACCCCAGCTTACAAAAGAGGAGTGTAAGCCCTTAGACGATAAAATTACTTTAAATGAACTATTTGAATCATTGAAACAGATGAAAAAAGGCAAATCGCCCGGATTAGATGGCATCCCGCCAGAATTATATCTTGAGTTCTGGTCGGATTTAGGACCAATTATGCTTGATATGATCGACGCATCTCTCCAGAAGGGATTTTTCAACAGGGACGTCAATACAGCTATTATTTCACTTTTGTGTAAGGCAAACAAAGATCCAACTAATTGTGCGAGTTATAGGCCAGTGTCATTGTTAAATTCTGATGTGAAATTATTTGCCAAAACCCTAGCCAATAGATTAAATTTAGTAATTCCTAAACTCATCCATCCTGATCAATCAGGCTTTGTTAAGAATAGGTTTGCATCAGATAATGTCAGAAGATTACTGCATATTATACACGCTTCTCCTAAATCGTGTCCCCTGCCTGCAATATTATCTATTGACGCAGAAAAGGCGTTCGATCGTCTTGAATGGAGCTTCCTGTGGTTTGCACTGGAACATATGGGCTTTAGTGGACAATTTATTCATATGTTAAAAGTTCTGTATAATAATCCTACAGCGATGGTGTTGACGGGGAACCAGTGCTCCTCTCCATTTCCCATAGGCAGAGGAACTCGCCAAGGCTGCCCCCTCTCTCCACTTTTATTTATTTTATCTTTGGAACCGCTGGCACAAAAAATTCGCCAGTGCCAAAATATAAATTCTATAGTGGTGGGGAAAGTGCATAACTCCATTTCATTATATGCAGATGACATTTTATTATATTTCAGTAATGTGATTCATGATTTGCCTCACAGTAATAAAATAATTTCATTATTCAGTAGTATTTCAGGTTATAAAGTAAATTTGAATAAATCAGCACTTTTACTTTTGAAGGATGTTTCAGAATACTCAGATTTGCACACAGAAATCCCAGTAGTTTCGCAATTTAAGTATTTGGGGGTTGATATTTTCTCTACTCTTGACAAAATTACTAATAAGAACTATAAACGACTATTTGACTTAGTTAAAGGGGATCTGGAGAAATGGTTCGATCACAAATCATTGTCATTAAGTAGCCGAATATCAGTTATTAATATGATGGTCTTACCCAAGATAAATTTTCTGTCCAGTATGTTGCCCTTACCTTTGCCGGTCGGCTATTGGGAAAGGACCCAGAGTCTTGTGGCAAAGTTTTTGTGGTTGGGAAAACGACCTAGAATTGGGGGTACGGTACTTCAGCAGGGCAAACAGTTAGGGGGATTTGGGCTGCCCAATTTTAATTTATACTATTTATCATTTATGCTCCGCCCTTTAAGAAACTGGTTCTTTCAAGATGTGAACCCTTCGTGGCTCCAGATGGAGCAGGATATTGTTTCTCCTTACAAATTGGAAGAATTAACCTTTTGTGGTCTACCCTCCAGATACTGTCAAACAAAATTTGGCCCTATAGTTGCCCATTCTATACGGATCTGGCGGGAAGTGGAGAAATTGGGTGGCTGGGAGATGCAGTGGCACACGCAGACACCAATTTTTAGAAATCAGCTGCTATGCTTGGAGAGGAAACCAATTATTTATTCCCCATGGTCTAACTCTGGTATCCGTATTTTATCCCATATTATAGACGACAGAGGACTTAGGTCATATGAAGATCTCAAGAGCTTATATAATCTACCCAGATCTTCCTTTTATTTTTATTTACAGTTGAGACATGCTATCTTAGCTCATGGAGTTCCATGTAACATGCCTCTTCTCGAACATCCCCTTCTCAAGCTTTTAGGCATGGAATCTAAATCCAGAGGTCTGGTATCCACTCTGTATCAAAAAATACAAGAAGCTAAAGGCCATACACTGGGGGTGACCAAAGTGTGGAATGTTGATTTGAACGAATATAACCAAGTTATTGATTGGAAGAGAGTATGGGGAAACATTAAAATTACGTCACGGAATTTCAATTATCAAATGATTCATTATAAATTTATTCACAGATTTTATTTAACCCCCAGGAAACGCTGCCAACTTCAACTTTGCTCCACTCCCACCTGCCCCTTGTGTAACTGTAGCCAAATAGGAACTTACTGTCATATGATGTGGCAATGTCCGGATGTGGAGCTTTTTTGGTTTCAAGTAGCATCCCTGATGGGAGATATAATTGGGATCAGCATACCGTGTAATCCGATTCTTTTTCTGCTAAACGATGACTCGCAATTAGTACTTAAGTTTACTCAGAAGAAACTACTTTTCTTAGGCCTGACGGCAGCCAAGAAGATGTTAATACAGAGGTGGAAATCGCCACACACACTCAATATCTCTCGATGGACTGCCTTACTGTACGACATTACTTCTCTGGAGCTCTCGATTGCCCGATCGAATGGGGCTATAGCGAATAGCATCGAGGTCCTGTCTAAGGCATTGGAGAAGATTAGACTTAAGTTACATAGACAAAATTGGTTAGTCGATAGGGCTTAGTCCCTCATGTATGAACTATAAAAGTGTATGAAGATGTCTGGGTAAATTTGTGCATAGGGATTTGGGAGTTGAGGGGTACCTGTATGGTATGTTTGGTATGTATGTATGTTGAATATTTGGGGGACACTACTGGCAGTGTGAACTGATAAGATCACCCTTATCTCAGGATGGTCATTTCTATTTTTATTTTTTATTATTACTTATTTATTTTTTGTGTACTCTTTGGACATTTGTTAGTAGAAGAGGAGAGGTACAAGGGGACTTGACACTTCTGTGTTAATTAATTGAACTGTATGTGATGTACTTCCCCCTTTATGTTCAGAGACTAAATCCAGCACGGGGAAGGGGAGGGGAGGGAAATAAGCCAGAGGGGTAGGGGTGGTATGGGTGGGATAAGGGTGGGACAATAGCCCACACTCATTTTGTATATGATGTATGGTGGTATATGTACGATGTACGGTGGTATATATATATATGATTTAAGGTGGTGTATGTATGTCAATTAAGTAACTGTGAATTTGATTTAATGTGGGCATATTGTAAAACGGGCGGGGGGGATGAAGTAATAATAAAAACTTGATCACAAAAAAAAAAAAAAAAAAAAAAGAATACAGATAACAACATTGTTGTCGTGCGGATGAGCAGATATATGTGTGTTGTGGTTAGCCTCGACCTGCTGTAACATTCCACAGACTTTAAGCAAAGCAGGGTAATGAATTGTAGCATGTGCAAAACTGATAATATTCATGTATTTCATAATTCCAACAGACACCTAGCTATGCATTGGAAGTGTAAGTACTGCTTGTTTTCTTCTGAAAAGAGGGCTCAACTATTCAAGCACTACCACTTAAAACATGGAAGCTACGCAAGAACTACTTCAATTCCATACCTCCACACAGATTGTCTGTGTTCATTTAAGTCATTTAATGCCCTTAAAATGCATTTAACAAGAAATCACTCCCATGAGGTACATCATGGGCAGATGAATGAAGCTGATGAAATCCCTGTGATATTCAATTGTCCTCTTTGCAATTTTGAAGAACCCTCATTTTTTTTCCATTTGCGCCAACATCTTAAAAATAAGGCACTGTGAAGTGTCCATATGAAAACTGCATTTTTGAGAGCAATGTCTACTCAACATTTAATGCTCATAAATGCAAAGACCATCGGCTTCCCAGTCAGAAGTGGTTAAAGCCTGACATTGCCATGCGCAGCACACCTCCTGATTCAGATTCAGGCGTGTCACAAGATGTGCAAGACGTTGGGGATTTTTCTAGTGATCCTACAGACCAAGACAAAATTGAGGCAGAAGCTCAAATCGAAAATTTGGATCGTTTACAGCATCAACTTGAGCATAATTTAGCCTCACTTCTTAAACTGCAGGCAGTCTTGCATTTATCTGAAATGGCAGTACAGGAGGTAATTCAACATCTAAATCAGCTTGTTCTTCTCTCAGAGCCCCTTCTGCGTAATGCCATTCAGCAAATTCTCAATGAACATGGTGTCAGTGACGATTCAGTCGTGAGAAAGATTGTGAATGCTGTCAAAGAGAATAACTTGTTATTGAAAATTACTGATGCTGGCCAGTCACTCTCCACAGCCAGTAAAAGAGCATCATATTTTCAGAGGGAATTTCCTACGGTCATGCCAGCTCGAAAAAGACTTACAATCACTCTCTTATGTGCCAATTCTGAAAATGTTACAACAACTATTAAACAGAGCTGATGTTCTAGATAAAATTCTTACACGAGTGCACCATTGATGGATAAAATACTTTCAGAGATGGCACTAACTAACGCGGGAATGATTTTTTTAAGACTGAGACCTTAAGGATTGTGCTTGGCCTTTACATTGATGAGTTTGAGATTGCCAATCCTCTGGGCACTTCCAAAAAGAAAAACAAACTCTGTGGTGTTTATTGGGTTCTTGCCAATCTTCCCTCAAAACATCGCTCCTGTCTTCACTCTATCCAGCTAGCAATATTATGCAGAGCAAGTGCAATCAAACAACATGGCTATGCAGCTGTCCTTCACCCACTTCTTCAAGACCTGGTCACTCTTGAAAAACACGGTGTCTATGTTGAGCAGTTAGGCGAGTGTGTGAAAGGAACTGTGCTCTATGTGTCAGCTGATAACCTAGGTGATCATTCTTGGTTTCCAGGAGAGTTTCACAGTGCAGCACCCCTGTCGATTTTGCATGGTAAAGAGGAGTGACATCCAGCAGAGAGGTCCGATCAGGAGCATTTGATTGCAGAACCAGCCAGGATCATGACAGACAAGTTTCTGAAGTTTTAGAGAATCCAAATCTGGTGAAAGAGTATGGTGTGAAAGGTCCTTGTGTTTTAAGCGACAATTTGGAACATTTCCACACTGTCAGTGGGTTTCCACCTGACATAATGCATGACCTCTTGGAAGGTATCATCCCTGTTGAGATGTCTCTGTGCATAAATGACTTGATCTCCAAGAAGTACATCACCCTTGAGTCCTTGAACAAATTCATCAAACATTTTCCTTACAAATTCACTGACAGAACTGATCAGCCCCAGATTGTCCTTGCATAGAAGCATAAATTCTTCAAACAAGTCATTCAAAACACAAAAAACTTCAAAAACGTCCCACAAACTCTGGCTGTCCAGCATCAAAGAATGATGGCATACCATGTGGACTCTTTCTCATTTTTCAAGCCATCCATCCAAATGGACAAGGTGTCACTTTCTTTGGTTTCATATCTACCTGAGAATATTCAGAACTTGTTGAAACAGAGGTATGCATCTCAGAACACTGTCCTTGTAGCATCATCTGTGAGCGTTGCTGGCATCAAATACACTTCAGATATGATTGTGTCTGTTGGTGCTTTTTCATGCCTACCCGATTTTAAGCAAATTCACAACATCTTTGTCATTAACAGTGATGTTTTATTTCTGTGCAAACATATGACATCATGGTATAATCAGCATCTGCGTTCTTATGAGCTATGCAGTCATGCGTCATCAATGTCAGTCAACATGATCTCTGATCTGAATGACCCGTTTCCTCAGGCAGCCTACAGAATCAGGGGCAGAACGTTTGTTACCCTTAGACAGTATATTTTGTGCTGATTGGCTGCTGAAGATTTTGATGTCAAGTATCATGAAGTAACTTAACTGATTTTCTTTTATTGTATTTTTTTAAATCCTCTGTAGAATCGCAACCAACAATGGAGATGAGGACTACACTAAGGATAATTGTCCATGTAAATGACATAAGGAAAATTACACTCTCTGGGAAACCATACATACTTGACTCTCTTGTTGAACAGCTTGAGGAGAAACTTGGGCTTCAGTATAAATTCTCCCTCCAGTATGAAGATCCTGATTTCAATAATGCCCTCGTCAACCTCACTGACATTACTGACCTGCCCGACAAACCCACCCTAAAGATAATCGCTCTGGTTCCAACCCCCGCACCAAGCACAGCCAGCACGGATGACACAGAGATCCTCTCTTTTTCCTCCGCTGAAAGTCCGTCATCTCTTACTCGGTCTCCATGGCCAGACACTTTCGAAATTCCTTATATTCCTGTGGACATCGAGTACAGATTACGCCAGGAAAATCTTCTGTATATGAGGGACAAGACATATCTACAAGTACCCAGGGACATGTAGCACGAGATACTTGAAAAGCTTGCAGAGGCAATTTACAGCTTCAAGGCATATCCCAGCGATCAAGAATTCAATGATGTTGCAACTGCACTGATTCAAAAAACATCCATGCCTCATTGAACCAGGCTCTGCCAATGGATGTAACGGATGAAAAAATAGTATTAAGTTCAAAATGGGCAACTACCGGACCAAACTGCGTCGAGCTGGATGTACAGTTGTGGCTGTAAATGAAAGGAAAAGAAAAGGCCAAGCTCCTCACACAAGCATCAAAAGACCCAAACAGTTTGAAATACATTTTCTACCCAATTTCCCTGATGGTAAATATGAGACCAGTATAGAGTCCAAACTAAAGGAACTTGTAGAGATCAGGAAACAGCATCCAACTGCTGCTCTGATAACCAAAAACATGGACTCTACTTTTGCCTTGAGAAGACAAGAGTTGGTGAACTTGGAGCATCCAGTGAAGGACACAATGGAAAGGTGGCCAGCACTCTTTACAGAGGGTCAGGTAATTTAAAACTCTTCCTATCTTTTATGCATTAAGTTTTTTTAGTTCTCATATAATTCATTGTTTGTCACATCTTTTATTAACTTACAGAATTAGCTTCAGCGTCCTGCTAGTGAAAAGTAGTCCTAAGAGGTCCAATATCACTATATCTTAAAGAAGCATTTCACCGGTGGGAACATTGATCTTTATTGAAAGAGGGTCATATTTGTAGTCAAAATGTAACATCATTTTTGAATTTTGTGCTTATTTGACTGAGAAAAGGCAGAAAGTGACTTTAGGGCGCATTTGTATGAAAGACAACAACTCCCACAATGCACCACAATGCACAGCTCTGCAAGCCACTCCCACTAATCCGGCACACCACACATATCTCCGTCCGCTGTAGATATTTCGTCGCGAAGAAACTGGCATCTCTGGGATTCACTGCAGCAGACAGAGTCCAGTTCGGTGTCCATAGGCGCACAGCGAGAGCACCGGTGGCACCGCCAGTCCGCCCCTGCTCGAGCCAGTCCGGGCTCCTCGTCCGGGACAGGCAGGTCTTCTGCCGCGGCTGCAGCAGCCGCCGCAGCCGAGGCAGAAGACCTGCCGCCTCCATCTCCCTCAGCTGCTCGTCGCTGTATTGTGGCTCGTACAGGTAGCCGCGAACATCTGACTCGAGCATCACGGTCTCGAAATCACTCTCTTCGTTGTCTGAAATATCATACTGCATATCATCTGCCATCGTGGGTCAAACCTGGCTCCACAGCGTCTGTTCGCTTAGCGGCCAACAAAGATGGCAGCTATGTATTTTCGTTCTGCAAGTGAAGTCCCGCCCATTGGTCTGTGATAGGTCTGTAGCGTGAGTGGGTCCCACCTCTAGCCCCCACCCTTGGAAAAATGAGCGAAGCGTTTGTAGTCTTCCCTCTCAACACAGATATAGGACTTCCTGCTTTCAATGACGTAAAATGACGATTTTTACATCATTGAAAGCAGGAAGTCCAACACTGAAATCTCTAGTTCTCCTGTCTCAGGGCAAACTGAGGGAATGATGCACGACCATTCAAAAACATGACTGTTTTCCTGAAGATACAAAGCTCAATGCAAATCGGTGAAGTGTCCCTTTAATATTAATTTGTCATACTTTTCCTTCAGATTCTGGCAGAGTTCTGTCGCTTGTCAAGCAAAAACCTGAATACAGAATTCTTCAAAGAACTTGACAAATACACCCCTCCCTTCTTTGAGATTTTCAAGAGTAAGGGGGAAGTGTTGGCCAGAAACTTCAGAAGTATCTGCAACAAGTCAGACCAGAGGTAAGTTTCTCAGATACAAAGTAATTATTTTTTTATGATGTGGGGGAACAAAATACACAACCCCATTGTGTGTGCAGAGCTATTAATTGATTGTTCTTTACCACAGGAGTGATGTGTGTTTGACATGATTTTTCAGTACAGATATTACTGCGAAGCGAATGGCAGTCCTCCGTGGCCTTCCTGTGATCCTTGGAGATGAGAGCAAAGGCTTCTTCAAGACATGGTTTGTAAATCATCTTCATTACAATTTTTTGAATTCCACATCTTTGGATGTCCACTCTATTTAATTCTGCTCCTTATGTTACTTTGATAGCTTTAGTTTTAGTTACTGTTCTTCCACTCAGCCTGAATCAGTGCTACTGTACTGTACTTCTTATGTGACTCACTGATGACCTATCCCCAATCAGAACACTTTGCACTCTGCTGTCTTTCAAAAGAATTCAATCGCAGTTCTCTAGCGTCACCCCAAATGTCTTCAAGAACAAAAAAAGTACAATGAATTTCTCTTAGCTGATTTTAAGTACTTTCACTTCGCCGATTTTAAGTAGAGGGGTTCTACAGATATCTCTCATGACCGTATTAATTGCAACACGTAGTTAAACACAAAAATGTTATGAACTTTCCGTTGCAACAACATCAACACTTATTTATCGCTGATGCTCTTGGGAAATGCGCTCGCTATACTGTCACAGGAGGCTGATGAGTGGACTGCCATAGGTGTGACAGAGGCAATCTGATGTGACATCTGATATGTAATTTTGGTGTTATTGCTGCTATTGTTGTTAGGACTGTGAAGACCCAGACATGTCTCACCCCCATTGGGATCCTGACCATCATTCCTGAGGACAGACAGGCCTCCCCTGACTCACTGCACCTTGAGTTTTCAGGTACTGCAATCATTTTGGAAGGAAGAATTGTCATGGATGACATTGGAAATCTTCCACATGCCAAGTGCTTTGGACTTACTTACGCTCTGAATTTGGAGTACCCTCAACAACTGAAGTACGCCTTTGACTTCATCCAAAGGGTGCTTCCCTCACTTGGACATAAATTCCTAAAACCAAAAATACAATCACTCAAAAATCTTCCGATGCAATGAGTGAATGTGTTCACAATGTGAATGTGACGTGACATTATGGGTCATATTGATACCTTTACCCTTATTGGAAAAGTGATTTTTATTTCTTGTTTGATCCTTTTTTGTGGGAGGGAGCCTCATGGCACTTTCAGACTACTAAATGGTTTTATGTTCATGAGGAGAAACATGAACACCTACATTCCTTTTAGCTTTTCTTTTTCCTTTTGTGTTAATGCTGACATGATTGTGGTGATGTTGATTACCAGCATCAGGCTCTTTAGCCAGTTATCTCAGAGTTAATATCTGTTGAAAGACATATCTGTTGACTTAATATCTGTTGAAAGTCAATCTCTAGTGCAGTTCTAAATTCATCCACTAAGAATTTAAATCAGAACGCTCTGAGCAGGTTTCAGCGGGAGCTGTCTTAGGCCCCGTCCAGACGACAACGCCGTTTTGCAAAAATGCACACGTATTGCATCGTTTTGGCCGACCGTCCATATGGATCCTGAAAATGCAGCACCTGAAAACACACTTTTTTGAAAACGGGTCTCAAGGTGGAGAAATCCGAAAACGCAGCCCTCCCGTTTTCATGTGGACGGCGAATCCGCATACTTTCCAAAACGATGATGCCATCGCTCCACCCCGCGACGTCTCATAACAACAACAACAACAATGGCGGCCTACATGCTCATGTTCGTGTGGCAGAAGATATTGAGCCTTTCTTGCAATTTACATGCCTTGTAGTTGAGTGTGAGTCACAGCAGCAGTTCGACCTCATTACCGGTCCAGACAAACGATTCTGGTTTCCTTGCACTAGCCATTTTCATCTTCTTCTCGCTGTGTTCAGTTTCTCCGTCTACTGTCTGTTTACAGCGCGCAAGCTTAATGCGCATGCTCAGTGTCTTCTTCTCCGTTTTTGGTCAATGTCAAGCGCCACCTATAGGCCTGGAATATGAACTACAGCGTTTTCGGACGTTTTCAGTGGATCAGAACAGTTTAATTATTAAACTTTGTTTTCCATTCAAACTGTTGTCTGTTGTCTCTTCATTTCAATAACTTATCACTTTTGGTTCAGCTTACTTGAACATATCAAGGCAATCGGTTTTTCTGATATTTTGCTAGTAATGTGAACGATTAAACTTGTAAGGATAACTTATTTTTTTGAGTACTGCTTAATTAACATGACTCACAAGTTTAAGTAGTCTAAATTGACATTGTATTGTCAACCTAACTAATGATTTTGAGTTAACTATACTCAAGTTTACTGCCATTGTATGAGTTGTCTGAATTTATATTTTTATAGTTAACCAATTAATGATTTTGAGTTAACTTCACTCAAGTTTACTGCCATTATCTGAGTTGTGTAAACAGTTATTTTCAGCTATAACACCTCAAAATGAATTAGCTACTTTACTTGGAAATTTTAAGGCAATCGGTTTCCTGACTTTTAAGTAAAGTGAAATTATTACAATTTACAGTGCATGGGTATGAATATTCTGAACATGATTCAAGAGGGAATGTCCATTTAGCCACTCTCTCCGGCCCCGTTTTCGATGATGCAGCTGTCCAATAGACGTGGTTTCTGATGGCTGGCATCCACTTCTTTACTTTTTGGCAGTCCTTTTTTTGCTGATTTCATCTAGTTTCTTTGAAATTCCTGCAAATCAGAATAAATACTTTTTTTCAATAACAGTTAACCCAACATGAATGTGTTGTCATGAAGCTTTATGTGTAGACTTGACAGGTATAGGCGTACAAGCTGCTTTCTGTATGTAAAAAAGCCCACCAATACATTCAGCAAATATTTATGCAATTTCTTGCAATGCAAGGAAATATACCTTTCTCTGTGTACCAGACGTCGTAGAATTGTGTGATGTTGTTCTCCCTGAGGAATTTCTATATTTGTGGGTGGCGGTCGGTGACGATGCAATCGAGGGTTACACCACGTGCACTCAACGATGCCGGTCTCCTCTTCAGGCCCTCTTTCCCCATGTTTGAGCTTCCACCAACCTCATCGCTCTGCCAAAAAAATCACAAGTATGGATCCATATTTAAAATGTGTGTCATGGCAAAATTGAAAACAAGAAAAAGAAACAGTAAAATTTCATTCGTCCCAACCCACCTGAACCTACTGGAGATCGACAACAGTGTTGGTGTTGAGGTCCATCGTGGTATAGCTACCAAATTTTGCACAGTGCCCTGTGAAAACATTGTCACAATATTGTATTGAAGTCTGGTATGTGTTTACGACAGTATTCTTATTCATTTCCGATAAAACATATCCTACTCTTAGTGTAGCAGGAGGTCACTAGGACCAAAAGAGCAGAGACCAATCAAGTGACAGGAATTGGAGGAGGGACTGATTGGCAGCAGGTGTGACTGCAGCAGTCACTCTTCAAATCCTTTGTGCACACCAGGGCTGTGACTGTTTGATTCCCTGTGGCTGTGGTAGGACGGACTTTTAACATAGTTTTATACTCATGTTAGCATTTTAATTGTTAGGGTATGGTAGGGGTGCTTGCACCCTGAGGTATTTGTATTTTAATAATTTTAATTGTGGGTCTGCCAAACTTGCTTTTAGGACTGACGTGACTGCCAGCAGAGGTGTGTAAAACATACAGCTTTTAAACCTCTTGTTCTCAAATAAACTAACAGTGCTTTTGTTTGTTTTTAGGCAAAGCACTGACTGCCGTTTATTTTAGTTTAGTATTATACATATTTTAGCTTTATTGATTTTATTGTTATTTAGGATTGGAATTGGAGTTTTAACATTCTGTCTCCTTTTGGCTCTAGTGCTGCGGCTGGCGAGGTCCTCCATTCACTGGTGTGGTTGATGCTGGGAGTTCACTTTAGATGGCGATATGGTTTGTGGTTGCACATTGTAATGTGGTGTTTTATTTGAAGTGTGTTGGGTTTATATTTCTTTTGAATACTTAGTATACTCCCAGTGTCCTAGCAGTGAGTGGTTGGTGTCGCAGCCGTAGTATGACTGTCTGTCCTCTTGTCTCTTCTTGCCTGTGTTCTTAGAGTTTTAGTTGTAATAAAATAAATGGCATGTATGACCCACACTGGCTGTTGTGGCCTCTTCATTGAAGCCCCTGTGTACTCTACTCTTTCATAAAGGGTACATTAGCATTTCCAAAAAAATACTTGGAGTCAGCCCTCATGTCACCACCGAGTATGACTTTGCTTTCTTCGCTGAGCTGCTGCAGCATCACCTGCTGCGATTTTTTTCCATGTGTGCACGATAGCTGGTTCTATAAACATTCTGGCATGCCGACGGAATGTGTCATACAGAAAAATCTGCAGATGCATTGCCTTGAACACCTGATGGCAGACAAAAACAGGTTTTTATAATATTAAACATTATCTGACATTCAACAATGGAGCAAGTTATTCTTTACTCATTCTTCATTTATCCTAAGTTTGAAGAACGAGACTCCACTGATGCCTCTCCGGGAACCATCACCTTATCACGGTGGAGAAGTTTGCGTGTCCCAATGAACCTGGGAGCTAGGTTGCTAGGAGCCATGTGCTCCCGGTAGGGTCTCCCAAGGCAAATTGGTCTCAGGTGAGGGGCCAGACTAAGTATGGTTCAAAATACCCCATGAGAAATAGAGGTGTTAGGCGAGAGACCCTGCCCGGAGGAAGCCCGGGGCCTACGTCTGGAGCCAGGCCTGGATGGAGGGCCCGTGAGCGAGCGCCTGGTGGCCGGGTCTGCCAAGGGGCCCAGCCGGGCACAGCCCGAAAGAGCAACGTGGCACTTCTCCCTCCCCATCCCGTGGACCCACCATCCGCAGGAGAAACCGCTGGGGTCGGGTGCGCTGCCATATGGGTGGCAGTGGTGGTGACGGGCCTCGGCAACCCAGACCTGGGCTGCAGAGGCTGACTCTGGGGACGTGGAATGTCACCTCTCTTGGGAGGAATGAGCCGGAGCTGGTGCATGAGGTTGAGCGTTAGCAAGAGTTGCCAAAGGTGTGAGGCACCGGGCGGGTATGGAGATACTCACAAGTCCCCGGCTGAGCGCCGCCGTGTTGGAGTTTACCCCGGTGGACGAGAGAGTCGCCTCCCTACGCCTAAGGTTTGGGGGGAAAACTCTGACTGTTGTCTGTGGATATGCACCGAACAGCAGTTCGGAGTATGACCTTCTTGGAGGTCCTGGCTGGGGCCCTGCAAGGGGCCCCAGTGGGGGACTCCGTGGTCTTACTGGGGGACTTAAATGCGCACGTCGACAATGACGGAGATACCTGGAGGGGCGTGATTGGGAGGAACGGCCTCCCCGATCTGAACCCGAGTGGTGTTCTATTATTAGACTTCTGTGCTAGTCACGGTTTGTCTATAATGAACACTATGTTCGAACACAAGGATTCTCATAAGTGTACGTGGTACCAGAGCACCCTAGGTCGAAGGTCAATGATCGATTTTGTTATCGTATCATCTGATCTCCAACCGTGTGTTTTTGACACTCGGGTGAAGAGAGGGGCAGAGCTGTCAACTGATCACCACCTGGTGGTGAGTTTGGTCCGGTGGCAGGGGAAATCCCTGGACAGACCTGGTAAACCCAAATGAGTAGTGCGGGTAAGCTGGGAACGTCTGGGGAAGGCCCCTGTCCGAGAAGCCTTCAACTCCCACCTCCGAAGGAGCTTCTCTAGCATCCCTGTGGAGGCTGGGGATATTGAACCTGAATGGACAATGTTCAAAGCTTCCATTGTTGTAGCTGCAGCTGTGTCCTGTGGCCATAGGGTCTTAGGTGCCTCAAGGGGCGGCAACCCTCGGACACCATGGTGGACACCGGTGGTCAGGGAAGCCGTCCGACTGAAGAAGGTGTCCTTCAGGGACATGTTGTCCCAGGGGACTCCTGAGGCAGTTTTGGGGTACCGACGGGACCGAAGGGCAGCAGCCGCAGCTGTGGCAGAGGCAAAGCAGTGGGTGTGGGAAGAGTTCGGCGAGGCCATGGAGAAGGACTTTCGGGCGGTGACAAAGAGCTTTTGAAAAACTGTCTGCCACCTCAGGAGGGGGAAACAGGGAACTATCCAAGATGTGTACAGCAAGGATGGGACCTACCTAACCCTAACCCTTCGACTGAGGAGGTCATAGGGCAGTGGAAGGGGTACTTTAGTGACCTCCTAAATCCCACTCAGCCACCCTCTCTAATGGAGACAGAGCTGGAGGATGATGGGGTATCATTGCCGATTTCCCTGGGTGAAGTTACTGTGGTAGTCAAACAACTCCAAAGTGGCAAAGCCCCAGGGATCGATGAGATACCACCAGAAATGCTGAAGGCTCTGGGTGTTGAGGGGTTGTCTTGGTTGACGCGCCTCTTCAACATTGCGTGGGGGTCGGGGTCGGTGCTGAAGGAGTGGCAAACAGGTGTGGTGGTCCCTCTCTTTAAAAAGGGGGACCAGAGGGTGTGGGCCAATTACAGAGGTATCACACTACTCAGCCTGCCTGGGAAAGTCTACTCCAAGGTGCTGGAAAGGAGGGTCTGGCCGATTGTCGAACCTCAGATTGAAGAGGAACAATGCGGATTCCGTCCTGGTCGTGGAACAACGGACCAGCTCTTTACTCTGGCAGGGGTCTTGGAGGGGGCCTGGGAGTACAATCTTCCAGTTCACATGTGTTTTGTGGATCTGGAGAAGGCGTACGACCGGGTCCCCCGGGATGTTCTGTGGGAGGTGCTGTGGGAGTATGGAGTGAGGGGGTCCCTTCTCAGGGTCATCCAATCCCTATATTCTCAAAGCGAGAGCTGTGTGCGTATACTCGGAAGTAAGTCGGACTTGTTCCAAGTGGGTGTTGGCCTCCGCCAGGGCTGTGCCTTGTCCCCAATCCTGTTTGTGATATACATGGATAGGATTTTGAGGCGCAGTCATGGTATGGAGGGGTTACAGTTCGGTGACCTTAAGATCTCATCACTGCTTCTGGCAGATGATGTGGTCTTGATGGCATCATCGGCTTTAGATCTACAACGCTCACTGGATCAGTTCGCAGCTGAGTGTGAAGCAGCAGGGATGAGGATCAGCACCTCTAAATCTGAGGCCATGGTTCTCAGTAGGAAACCAGTGGATTGCCTACTTCAGGTGGGGAATGTGTCCTTGCCCCAAGTGAAGGAGGTCAAGTACCTCTGGGTTTTGTTCACGAGCGAGGGGATGATGGGGCGTGAGATTGACAGGAGAGTCGGAGCAGCGGGTGTGGTGTTGCATGCGCTTCACCGCACGGTTGTGACGAAAAGGGAGCTGAGCCGGAAGGCAAAGCTCTCGATCTTCCGGTCAATCTTCGTCCCTACCCTCACCTATGGTCATGAGCGATGGGTCGTGACCGAAAGAATGAGATTGCGGGTACAAGCGGCCGAAATGGGTTTTCTTCGCAGGGTGGCTGGGGTCTCCCTCAGAGATAGGGTAAGAAGCTCAGCCATCCGGGAGGGACTCGGAGTAGAGCCGCTGCTCCTTTGCATGGAAAGGAGCCAGTTGAGGTGGTTCGGGCATCTGATGAGGATGCCACCAGGGCGCCTTCCTAGGGAGGTGTTCCTGGCACGTCCAACTGGGAGGAGACCTAGGGGTAGACCCAGGACCAGGTGGAGGGATTATATTTGTTCTCTGGCTTGGGAATGCCTGGGGATTCCCCAGACAGAGTTAGCCGATGTGGCCGGGGAAAGGGAAGTCTGGGGCTCGCTACTGAAGCTGCTGCCCCCGCGACCCGATTTTGGATAAGCGGTTGACAATGGATGGATGGATGGATGGCTCCACTGATGTACACTGCTGCAGAAAGCTGTACATTCCCAGCTGGTGTATTATCCAGAAGAGGCTAGCTTTTCCAACTTCGGGAATATTCACAGTGGTTGCACTGTTGTTCTACTGATAAAAATGTCCCAAGCCTTTTGGTTTTTACAGTGCATACACGCTTGCACACAGCACACACCTCAAACAGCTCCATCAGACAGGTCTCGTACACTATATACTAGTGTACGGCATATATAGTGTACAGGTCTCGTACACTATATATGCCCCCCCCCCCCCCCCCCGAGATGCGGCATCTCGGGGGGGGGGGCATAAAAAGAGATAACAGTTTCAGCAATGACCAAACAATGTCATGAAAGTAAAATGTAGCAGGACTGCTTAAATACACACCATCGGTTTCAGCAAACAAACTGAAAACTGATTATATACATATAGACAAAGATATTTCTGTAACTCACGACATGACTGTTGTCTCTGTCAAAGCTGTGACCGAGTCTTCAGGGTCATAGATTGGATCCAGCCCTTGATACGCCATAATTGAGCTGCCCTCGAGAGAATCCTCCTCCTCCTCCTCCTGCTCCAGGCGAGGTCTCTTAGACGGTCGCTTTATGGGGGTTGAGCTTAGAATAGGCAGTGGGGCTATGAAGGGATCAGTGGACGTGCCAAAATCCTTGCAGGACACAGTAGCCTGGACAGCTGTAACAAAAGTATGTTTTATGATAACAGGGCATTCTGAGGAGTAAAACATGACAGCACTGTTACAGTACAAAGTCAAGCACTAAAGGCTGCAACCGCTCATTGTTACACTTGATCAAAAGTAATTTGCAATCTAGAACACTATAAACCTTCACTTCTGTAATGTGAATGAAGAGTCCTAAAAGAGAGCTGTGTGCCAACACTGCGTCCTTGAGGTGGCTCAGTCCAGCAGCCAACATCCCTTGTAGTGCTAGCAGGTAACACTGATGATGACAATGATATACTGGCCTATAAAACAAAAAAAAGAGAAGCAACATCAACTTTATCTTACATGTATAGCTATGCCAACAGCTACATAAAGCATAAAAAAGGATCACTCATACATAAGCTCCAGGAGAAGAAGGTCATTACACAGACCGGTTGCCTTGGAGTGTTGACGTAGCGTTAGCTTGGAAGCTCGCGATTAGCCTTAGCTTATACTATGTGACACTGCTTGGTTAGTTCTTGTAAAATTGCAAAATAAACACAGCTAAATACTTGTACATGAAGACATTTCCTTTGGACACGCATTACATAATGTGCAAGATCAGAAACGTACTACATACAATGATTCTGCTGTAGCACTAACGTTAACTTGTGTGGTCAGAGAAGCTAATGTTAACATTAGCGGTTAGCTGCTAACCTTACCTTGTTCTCAATGGCAAAACACAAAGTACATCAAGCACGAGTTCAGCCTAATCTACAGAAACACACAGCTAATTATTTTTATACTTACATGTCCCTCGTCTGCAGGTATTCCTCTTAAAGTTGGAACTGCTACACCTTTGAGTAAAAGTCTGCCGACTACTCCTGCCTTGTATTCGCCCAGGTTGGAGAAACAGTCAGCCTCAAAGTGGTTCGCACACACGAACAGTTTTTTCGTTGCACTTGGCCATGGTGCTTTCAATCGTGTAATGGTGGATCTCCCAGACGGTAGCTCTACCTGGTGGGTGGAGACAGGGTGTGGTGAAGGGAGGGGGCAGTGGGGTAGCCATATGCAAATGATCGGTCGACGACGCAGGCAACCAAAGCCGAATCTGACTCGTGTATTTGGAAACTGCAGGGAGACACTCACAAAAATCTGTATTTCACTCAAAAAAGCACGGATGGTCTTTTTTCAAAGTTTGTAGGCGTGTGGCAGCACCATAGACCAAAAATAACACACCAAATCCCAGAAAAAGTCAGTTTTTCATAATATGGGACCTTTAATTACATTGATCAGCACCCCAGCTTTCTCTCTCCAGGAGCACGAGGTGAGAAAAAACTTAAGAGCAGTGAACCCCAGGAAAGCTGTTGGTCCTGACGGTATCCCGGGGGCGGTGATTAAAGCATGTGCAGACCAACTGGCATGGATCCTCACCAAAATCTTCAACCTCTCACTGATGCATGCCACCGTCCCCACATGTCTGAAGGCCTCTATCATCATCCCCATCCCCAAAAAACTGCCATAGACAGCCTGAATGATTACAGACCTATCGCTCTGATGTCTGTAATCATGAAGTGCTTTGAGCGATCAGTTTCCCAGCACATCAGAGACTGTCTCCCTCCCTCCCTCGACCTCCACCAGTTTGCCTACAGGGCAAACCATTCTACAGAGGACGCCATCCCCCTCATACTCCATACAGCGCTGAGCCACCTGGAGAACAAGAAGAGCTATGTGAGGATGCTCTTCGTGGACTACAGTTCAGCATTTAACACCATTATTCCAGACATTCTCATCACCAAACTGCTGGAACTACAGATCCCCCTCCCCACCTGCAATTGGATTAGAAACTTCCTGTCAAGTCGCCCACAGTCTGTGAGACTCAGCCCCCACCACTCCACTGCACACACACTCAGCACTAGTTCCCCTCAAGGCTGCGTTCTGAGCCCTCTACTGTACGCCCTGTGCACCTACGACTGCTCTCCAACTCACCCAACCAATCGCATTATTAAATATACGGATGACATCATCTGAGGCGAGGACGAGACAGCGTACAGGGCCGAGGTGGAGGAACTGTCGCTATGGTGCTCAGACAACAACCTGACCCTGAATGTCCAAAAGACAAAAGAACTCATCATGGATTTCAGGAAGAACAGACATGACCACACCCCCCTCCTCATAAATGGAGAACAGCTGGAGACTGTCACCACCTTCGGGTTTCTGGGCACCCACAAACCCCGCAGACCACTCCGCAGACCTACAACATCAGGGCCCTGGTTAAGAAGGCTCAGCAGCGACTACACTTCCTGCGTGTCCTCAGGAAAAACAAACTGGACACAAAGCTGCTGCTGGCCTTCTATCACTCCTCTGTGGAGAGCGTACTGACGTACTTTCTGGGTGTGTGGTACGCAGGCTCAACAGCCAAGGACAGGAAGGTGGTGCAGAGGGTCATGAGCACTGCCCAAAAGATCATCGGCTGCCCTCTGACCAGCCTGGAACACATCACCACATCCTGCTGCCTCAGGAGAACCAAGGCCATCACAGGAGACCCCTCACGCCCTGCCTACCCCCTGTTTGATCTGTTGCCCTCTGGGAGACGCTACAGGTCAACAAAGTCCCACACCAGCAGGCTGACAGACAGACCCCCCCCCCCCGTTGCTGCGGGAGCACCCTCAATTTCATTGTACCCTCCTGTACAATGACAATAAAGACTGTTCTATTCTATTCTAATTAACCAGCTGGACCGTTATACGTAAGCCGTGGCATGTCGATGTTCTCCCTCTCTCTGCTTCTTGGTCCGTGACTGTGTCAGTGTGTGTGTCTGCGGTCCTTGTCCAGCTTGGTGCCGGTTTCTCCCCTCGTCTCTGACTGTGTCAGCGCGTGTGAGTCTGTTGTCCTGGTCCAGCATGGTGTTGGTTTCTCCCCTCATCTCTGACTGTGTCAGTGCGTGTGAGTCTGCTGTCCTGGTCCAGCTTGGTGCCGGTTTCTCCCCTCTTCTCCGCGACCGCGTCAGTGTGTGTGAGTCTGCGGTCCTGATCCAGTTTGGTGCCAGCTTGTATGACGAACTTTGCGGACGCTGTGAATGGTGTATGGGGGTAAAAGGTGGACTTTGTTTTATAGATTGCCCCTGCTGTTTTGTTTTGTTTAAGTTTTGCTGAGTTTAGTTAGTTTGTTTTGTTTTGTGTGATTTGGTTGTTTAGCTTCCTTGTAGGTTGTTTTGTTTTCTTTTGCTTAAAGTTAATTTTTTTAGGTTGGGTTTATTTTTGTTTTGCCTCACTTAATCTGTTTATTATTTCCCACTGAGAAGTAAAAGAAATTAAGAGAGCTGCATTGCCTATTTGTTTTTTTAGTACGGAGAGTTAACGTGTTCCTCTCTTTTGTGTGCGAGTGCTGCAGGGGCAGCGGAAAGCGAGGCCGGCCGACGGTGGAGAGTTTGGTGATAGAGTCTCTCACCTGTATTTCACACTCCCTCTGATTTTGTGTGCTTGGTAATTGTTTTTTATTTGCATGTCCCCCACAATTTACAGTTGATTCCCTTTTTATTTTGTTTTTGCTGTGTGCATGTGTGTAGGGCACTGGAGTGGGGTGAGTACTCTGTCCCAGTGTGAATTGTCCCTCCGCTGTCTGCCGCCCCGGCCGCCCATCCTCAGCACTCTCTTAGTTATTTTAATAATAGCCCTAATAAATTGTTCCCTTTTTAATATTACTAATTGATGTTGGCAGCCCTTTAATTAAGTTGTGATCTCAGTGGGAAACATCCTTGTCTCTGTCCATCAATCCAGCAGCTGCGGGCCGAAAAGGAGCAGCTATTGCAGGAGCAACTAGCAGCCAACTCTCACACTTCGGGCTCAGACCCGGGTCGTCCCGCTAGTTCACAAAACTCTGTTTCCAAGGACCCTCTCCCTGTTGAACGGTTGCTTTATATGTCCTATCTTTAGGGGAACAACCGGTATCCCAGTAGAGGATTGGAATAAGGAGATTAGGGGGACCTTGAGAGCTAAACAGTTGAGACCTATTGATCAAGCTTATTTCATATATGACCATCTAGAGGGTGACGCTAAAGATTAAATTAGATAGGCAGAGAGGGAGGACCCAGGTTTTTGCTATCCTCCAAGATCCGTATGGTTGTTCTAAATCCTATGTGTCCCTGCAACAGAGTTTCTTTTCAAGAAGGCAGCTAGAAGGAGAGTCACTCTAAGAGTTTTCCCATGGTTTGTGTTGCCTTGTGGAGAAAGTGGACCGTTGTGCCCCTAGAGGAATGCGCGTCTCCCCCACTCTTCTTAGAGACCAGTTTATAGAGCACGTGTCTGACGCTGATCTTCGATGGGAATTAAAGCGAGTAATGCATCAACACCCAGATTACACCCTTCTAGATGTCAGAGCAGAGGCCATACTCTGGGAGCGGGAGGGCAGACGTGATGAGCCTCGCGGTAGGAGTTTTTCAGTCCCCTCTTTTAGTGCCATGCAGATGTCTGAGAGCAGAATACCTAGTTCAGGTAACTCGGAGATGACAGAGTTGAAACAGATGCTACAAAAGCAACAAGAGCAGCTTAACCAGTTGTGCCAGGGTCTCCTGGCATTACAAGCATCCTCCAGGCATCCTATTAATCACAAACATCTAGACTCTGTTATATGTAGCCGTTGTCATAAACCAGGTCACTATGCTAGAGAGTGCCATAGCCAGCGTGTTGCTTCCCAAGTAGCCCAGCAGCCCAGGCCCCCACATCCCACCTCAGTGGCTTAGGATGTGGGAAACTTCTTCCCCCTGATGTGAAGAGCCAACCATCAGGAGGGGAGGACGCAGTAGGGGTGGGGGAAAAAATCGATTGACATAAGAATCGGGATTCTAATCATCCACAATTCTGAATCGATTCATAAACTTCAATAATCGATTTTTTATTAACGTTCCCCCGTCTCTCTGTGTGCCCCCACGGGCTTCCGTACACAGCGTTGCAGCAAGCTTTGGGAAAGAAAGACAAGGAATTTGTCTTCAAAATAAGAGCTTGACATTGCACCCCATTGGAGTTTAGAACTCGGTTCTTAGCGGGGGGCTTTTAATTTGAAAGTAGCGATCGTTTCTAGCTAGTCGCTACAACAACAAGCTAACAATGAAGACAGCTTCAGAGACCGAGGAGACGCTAGCATCTCCTGGACCTCAGCAGCTGTCTAGTTGCTCATCTTGAAGTCCACGGATGAAGTGATGGACTGACTGCTGTGATCAGCTGTTTCCTGGTTTAAAAACTCCTCAGCTGTGGGGCGCACAACAGTGCCGGCCATCCACACCTCGCCCATCTCACGCAATTTCCGGCATAACGACGTCTCGGATTTAGATCGGAATGGAGTTGGATAAAAGTGTACCCTCCGAGGTGGCAAATTGGCGGACCAGGACAGACCCCCAATTTACCGGCTTCTGTTTAAATCCGCGGACCGAGCCGCAAAAAGGATGGTTAAATTGGCGGCTTGCTGCCCAGTATATAAGCGGCTATTAACTATGCAAACAAGGGCCGCCATGCACTGCAGGCACAATGTCAAACATAAGTGCACAAAAAGAAGGTGCAGGTCATAACATCCACACACAGTGTAGCCAGCACCTTCCTTCCAAGCAGAGAGACAGCAACTTTTTCAAAACCCATATTCATCTAGTCAAAACACACTCTTTAAGGGCTTGCTTTTTTCATTCTGCATCATATTGCGCTATTAAAGTTGTGCTGTTGCGCATTTCATGGAGGAAGTTCTCATTTCTTATATAGCATAATGTGACCATAGATAGATGTTACCTTTTGTCTTAAGTTTGCCTTTGTGTGATTACATCATTGGAATCAGTTTATTTAAAAATGTGTTTTGTTTTGATGCCATAATTTGCCTTAACACACTATGCATTGTATCAATTTTTGAATCGAGAATCAGTTGAATCGAGAATCGGTTGAGAAGGCCTTCTAACCGAGCAGCATCACTGGATTGGATGCCGCCCATGACGTCGCCCGTGACGCACATCGGGAATTCCGTGAGATTGATAGCTGTGTTTACTGTGTCTCTCTCCTTTTCCGTCTATCTTGCTGTTTATTCGTCTTCGATTTCTTAGTCTTCATAGTCACACAAGTTTTGTACCACAGCTAACGCTAGACTCTGTGTACCTGTACGTATTTTGTTAAACTGAGCTTCTTTTACTGGGTAGTTTGTTGCTGCCCGGTTAACTTCCTCAGACTAGCTTAGCTCATTGCTTCTTTGCCTTTCACCACAGTCAACACAGCCTCGATAAACAAGTGTTACGATGGCCTGTGCTGACTGTTCTGCAGTTACTGATAGGGTGTCTCTTCTGGAGAGACGTGTCCGTGAGCTAGAGCAGCTTCTTTCAGCTAGAAACACGGGCACCGCAGATAGTGTTAGCCCCGGGCCTGATAGCAGGCCTGCTAGTCTTAGCACTAGCTCAGTCTCGTCGGCAGCTGCTCTGGAGTTTGTCCCTGCTCGGTTGTGGTGTAGGAGAGGGCGTAGGAGCAGGTCACCGGTTGTGTGGGGTGATCAGCAGTCACCCCTCCCAACTGCTAGCCAGTTTTCTGTCCTTGCTAGCCCAGTTGCTAGCCCAGCTGGCTCGCGTGCCTCCCCAGCCCCGGCCGACGGGGCTGAACTCCACACGCTAGTGATAGGGGACTCCATTACCTGCAACGTTAAGCTAGCGTCGTAAGCCACTGTTTATTGTTTACCTGGGGCCAGAGCTTCCGACATAGAGGCTAATCTTAGGGTGCTGGCATCACGCAGGGCTAAACAGGGAACTCAGGCACACAGCACCACACGCTACAGCAACATTGTAATTCATGCCGGCGCCAACAATTCGTGAGAAGCAGTCTGAGATTACAAAAGATAGCCTAGCCAGGACTTTTCAGGCTGCAAGAGAGATGTGTCGGCATCAATTAATTGTCTCCTGTCCCTTACCCAGCAGGGATACAGTTTCGTTGATAACTGGCCCTCTTTCTGGGGTTGCCCCCACGTGCTGAGAGCAGACGGCCTTCATCCTACTGGAGTCGGCGCTGCTGTTTTGTCTGGCAATATAGACAGGTGTTTGAAGCAGGTTTGACACAAGGGATGTAACACTCAGCAGGTCGCAGGTCTCTACAGAGCCTGCTAGTCACTGCATGAAAAGTGGGATTTTCGTCAGTATGCGGCACTGTAGATTGTCGTGGAATTTCAGGTTTGCGACAATTCAAGGCAATTTGCAGGCAACACTGAAAACTGACGTAAATTGTCGGAAACTGACGTGGGCCTTGCTTGGCAGTTGTCCCCCCATGACCCCCCTCCCCCTGATTCTAGGGGAGGCTTTAACATGTAAATGAAAATGCTGGGAGCTATACAAATGCAAATCAGGGTAGCAGGGGGAGTTTTACCCCAGGTGACCTTTTCCTAAAAGGTATTAACTTCATTTTAAGAAAATCTCTGGTATAAATAGATGAGGCTCAGTATAGCCTAATTATAGACTCTTACATTTTAGCTTGAATTGATTTGTTTAATTAAAATATGCTAGATTAATTACTGTGTATGTCATTAGCAATGGCCAATGTTATGTAAAAAGATTATTTATTCCTTTTTTTCTCTCTCCTGAGACCAAGTTAAAGATAAAGCGCCAGTTGTTAAGTTAAAATGTGCATGACATATGAGATAAATAAGATATTGAAATATATAAATAATTTCTGTTTAAAATGTGTGACATCAAAATATAATTTCATGGGTTCTGAATGTTCAAAAGAAGTTAAAGTAATTCTTATTTCGTGTGAGAGTTCATGACCTCTAAGAGTTTTTACACTTCCGGGTTGACTGGAGCGTCACTGACGAGGAAGAAGGAGCAGAGATTTGATGGCCTCGAGCAGCTAACAGTGGACTGTGTGTGTCCGTCAGTGTCGTGTTTTATTACTAACGGACTGTGAACTATATTCGGACGACGTGCCTTGAGTGTGTGAGCTGGACTCTCCATCGCAGTCGAAGTGTTTGTGTTTTATTGGACACGAAGCAAGTTCGGCTAAGCTAGCTAGCAGGAGCTAAGCTAGGCTAGCAGGAGCTCGGTTAGCGGCCCGGCCTTGTCGAGAGGAGGCCTGCGCTGACGGGAGGAGCTCTGCCGGGTCGCCGCGGAGAGTGTAGCCGACGGATGTCGTTTCGCTGCCGCAGAGGGACACGGAGGTTTATCGCTGCGAGCATTTTGTTTTCACAGACTAACCTTGCATCACACCGAGGCGTATTAGCTCGGAGCTCTGTCTGCAAGTCCAGATTTACATGATGCTGATAATGACGCCATCGTGTGTAAGTAACGTTTACTGTTTTCTCCTTCATGGTTTAATTTTACAGTGACTTACGTTTTCATTATTCATACCACTTTTCATTTAATTGTTTTCCAGCTGCCTGTAAGATAGTAACGTTACGCAGGAGCTTCAGGTACAAACAACCAGATCTTCCATCGCAGGCTGAAGCTGTGAGGAGTTCAGCTCGGAGTCGTTCGAGAACAAAGAGGGTAAGAGTTGTTAGATTAAATCCGTTTTTGGTCAATGTGACTATTATTCGGGTGCATTAATAGATGTCTTGCGTCCATACTCAGTGCATCGCGCAGTACTGATCGTCTTTATTGATTGTTTTTACAGAGAGCTAGCTGAGGATAAGGTGGAGCTTTGAAAGTGCGCCGCCATGGACCTGATGTCTGAGGGGGAAGACGGCACAAGACGGCGGGTGTCTGGATGGAGCCGAGAGCTCACCGAGCTCTGTGCCGCGCTGCAGTCGAGATTATAGAGGCGATTCCGAAGTGCAGAGCGACAACCGACGTCTGCAAAATGGACCGAATTCAGACAGAAGGCCGGCAGTTACCGACAGCTCCGAGGCGGCAGACAGACACTTCACGGTGCTGCAGGATTTTAGGCTTCTAGTGAGCTTCCTGTTGTTGTGTGGGCGGATTATATTTTGTACATAGTTGTGATGTGTTTGTGTTAATAAAGCTCTTTCTTTGAATAAACAACACCTTCCTGGCATTTTCCTTTCCTCAATAAATTCATTCATGTCTTTGATGAATATTATATATTATATGAATATATTTGATAAATAGAAAGTAAGTAAATAAAATTATATATATATATATATATATATATATATATATATATATATATATATATATATATATATGGGGTGGGGTTTACGTTTATAATGACTCAGGTTGACCAATAGTGACAGATCTGACAGATCTGCCAGCCAATCACGAATGATTTTTCGTGTTTAAAAGTAGTGGTTTCATCCAATACTGAGGGAGGATATTCAAGCCAGCCCACACATTCTGTGACCAGGCGTGGTTTCGCTGCGATTCATATGCAAATTAGAGGCGTTCGCACCTCCGGGAGCTCCACTGACGTCATGGTTCGTTTCCGACAATTTGTGGCACAGTGAACGCGGTGTTTGCAGGCTGTAAATTGCCGTTAACTGCCGAAAATTAGGGAGATTTTCGGGCGTTTACGGGGACGAAAATCCCACTTTTCATGCAGTGAGTGTTATTGTTAGTGGTGGTATGGAGTCTATTAGCCTAGTTAACATGGTTGGTCAGGGACATGGCACTGAGTGCCAGACTGATAGCTTAGTTCATAACATTGAGACTGTCACCTTCCCTCGCCACTTTTTCATTGAATCATCCTCTAAATGTGTAAATCATAATAATCTAATTTTGATCTCCACATCTGACAGTGGGGAAATGTCTCAGCAAGCACCTTACACAGTCTTACATAATAAAATACCAAAGCTAATCACTAATGCATCCCGGCATCCCTACCTGCACAGGCAGCCAAAACCTACTACTACTAAAAGGTACCTTGTTCCAATTCCTAAATTATCTACCATAAGCTCCACCGAACGACCGGTCACTGGAAACTGCTCCAATGAGCTTAAAACCCTCAAATTTGGTTTTATCAATATTAGATCACTCTCAACCAAAGCCTTATTGATTAATAATTTGATCACTGAGCATAAGCTGGACATGATTGGTTTATGTTAAACATGGCTGAAACTTAATACCTTTCTGCCATTAAATGAAGCCTCTCCTCCTGACTATAACTATGCCCATGTTGCTTGGGCCTCTAAACAGGGGGGAGGTGTTGCTCTAATCTACAAATCTATTCTCAGCCTAAGCTCCAACCAGGATATTAAATTTACCTCATTTGAGACTCTGGTGTTAAAACCATCATCATCAAATAGTAACAGCCTTGTCCAGGGAACAGGCTTTCACCTGGTTGTACTGTACAGGCCTCCAGGGCCTTACTCCCAATTCCTAGAAGAATTTGGTGAATTTATTGCAGATCTTGTGACTCGCTCAGATAAAATCCTAATCATTAGGGACTTCAATATCCACTTAAATAAGCCCTCTGACCCTCTAGGGAAAGCTTTTTTGAGACTTCTTGATATTTCCAACTTTATTCAGCTTGTCTATGAACCCACTCATTCCAGTGGAAACACTTTGGATTTGATAATTTCCCATGGACTTGATGTGTCAGCCCTGAACGTGGCTTCTGTCTCCTCTGCTGTGTTGGACCACTTTCTCATTACGTTTGAAGCGTCATTAGCCTGTCCCTTTGTCAATGACACAAATGTTTTTACTTCTCGTCATATCAGCCCGGCAATCACAGTGACGCTCCGTGATAAAGTCCCCAGTGTCATGGCTCCTTTTGTGACTGCGACAAAATCTGTGGAAAGCCTCACAAATGAAGTGAACTCAGTACTTGTTTCGCTCCTCGATTCTGTGGCACCGGTCTCTACCAGGACAAGATGACCAAAGAAATCTACTCCCTGGTCTACTGAAGAAACCCGAAATCTCAAGCAGGCCTGCAGGAAAATGGAATGAGCATGGCGTAAATCTAAATTGGACGTTTTCTATCTTGCCTGGCATGATAGTGTTCTAAACTATAAGCGTGCTCTAAATACTGCTAGAACTTTAGGTTATTTACATAACCCCGGTTCTCTGAGTAATATGAGTGAGATGTCTCACTATGGGATGCACGCCTCGCTGCAGCCCTCAGAAGCATTAATCTCATTACGCCAATCCTGATTGGCTGGTGAAAACGTGTCCGTCCGCCTCAGGTAGTCCCGTCTACCTTAAATAGCGCATGCGGACAGGAGCACATCATTCAAGATAAGCACCTCTTCTCACTCGCCCAAGCAAGAAGGGTTGTCTGGTGAGACATCTCACTCATATTACTCAGAGAACCATTCTAAAAAGTTCTCTTTCATAATATTTCGTTCGATGTCTCACTATGGGATGTGGTAGCTCCCGTATTGCCAGACAAGCTTATCTCACGTCCACCAACTTACAGGGAAAAAACACTCTGTTTCTATCAGGACAGCAAAACCGCACGTGCTACGCACGGAGCGGAGACGTCCAGCATATAGAAACGGTGCAGCACAGATGTCCTGAACAGAGACTCCCCTGAATAAGGCCCAGGATGCGGCCAAACCCCGAGTCGAGTGCGCTCACAGGCCCACAGGTGGCTGCAAACCCTGACTCGTATAGGCCAAAGCAATCGCCTCCACCACCCAGTGGGATAAGCGCTGCTTTGTGATAGGTTTCCCCTTATGAGGATTAGCCCAGGATACGAACAGCTGATCGCTCCTCCTGAAACCATTCGTCCTGTACATGTAAGTGCGCACCGCACGTACTGGACACAACACATGCGACTGCTGCTCCCCTGGTGAAGCAGCAAAAGCCACAAGATCAATAGGAGAACATGAGCCCACTACCTTAGTCACAAAGGCCGGGTTGGGCTTCAAAATCATCCTTACATCTCCTGGGAAGAGCTGAGCGCATGACGGATGAACCGAAAGCGCATGGATGTCATTAACTCGTTTAGCCGAAGCCAGAGCCAGTAACAACACTGTCTTGAGAGACACGTGTTTCAAGTCTGCTCCCTCCAGTGGCTCAAAGGGAGGGCCTTTAAGCCCCTCCAGAACCACAGCCAGATCCCATGGTGGTACCAGTGGTCTGGACACGGGGAGAAGCCTACGCGCTCCCTTCATGAAATGGCAAACTAGCGGGTGCTGGCTCGCGATTTGCTTTCCAAACCCCACGTGACAGGCGGCGATTGCTGCCAAGTGCACTTTAACCGTGGAGAAGGCTTTACGTTTGTCAATCAGATCCTGCAAGAATGACAATATCACCCCTACTGGACACTGAAAGGGAATGTGGCCGTTTCTGTGACACCACCCCTCAAACACTCTCCGCTTACAGTCATACAGAGACCTAGTGGAGGAGGCTCGAGCACTTTGTATGGTGGAAATCACACACTGTGTGAGTCCCACAGCTGACAGGTTGAGCCGCTCAGGGGCCAAGCCCACAACGCCATGCGTTCTGGGTGCGGGTGGAAAAGCGTTCCTCCCCCCTGTGATAGCAGGTCCTGTCGCAGCGGGAGCTGCCAGGGCTGAGCGCACAGGAGCCGATATATCTCCGCCAGCCAGTGCATAGCGGGCCAATGCGGAGCTATCAAAATCAGCGCGTAGCCGTGTTCCCTCACTCTGGACAGAGTTGGGGGTATCAGGGCCAGCGGAGGGAGCGCGTAAAGAAGCTCGTGCGGCCAGACGTGCGCTAGTGCGTCTACGCCGAGGGGAGCATCCATGCTGCGCAGGGAGTAAAACAGCGCGCACTGCGCATTTTCTCTCGACGCGAACAGATCCACCGCGGCCCGACTGTAACGGGCCCATATCTGTTCCACAATTTCCGGGTGTATCGTCCACTCCCCGTATACTGGCGCCCCCCTGGACAACAGGTCCGCGCCTGTGTTCAGGACTCCTGGGACGTGCGTCGCTCTCAGAGAGAGGAGACGGCCGCAGCTCCACAGGATCAGTCTGCGTGCCAGCATGTGTAACTGACGGGAGCGTAACCCCCCTTGACGGTTGATGTATGCCACCGTTGTTGTGTTGTCCGTCCTCACCAGGACATGATGGCCCATGAGAGACAGGAGGAAATGTTTTAAGGAGAGGAGCACCGCTAGCATTTCCAGAAAATTTATGTGAGACCGCTGGAGGTCCACACTCCAACAGCCCCTCACAGATTGGCCCTCGTGAATTCCGCCCCAGCCCGTCAGGCTGGCGTCCGTAGTGACCACCTTCCTGGACAGGATGGAGCCCATGGGCACCCCGTGTGTCAGAAATGACGGGACTCGCCAGTGGCGCAGCGCCCTGGCGCAGCCCGGCGTGACCAGCACTCTCCGTGCGCCATGACGCACGGGATCCAGCCCGCATGAGGCCACCCAAAGCTGGAATTCCCTCATGTGGAGCCGGCCGAGACGGACTACGAGGATGGCAGACGCCATCAGCCCGAGTAACCGGAGACACAATCTGAATTGAACAGATTTGCCTGGATGAAAAAGCGCGAGACATGCCCTGAAGGTTTTCACTCGTTCCGCCGAGAGGCGCGCCGTGAAAGTCACCGAGTTCAGGGATAATCCCAGAAAGATTATGCCCTGCGCTGGAGAGAGCATGCTCTTTTCCGCGTTTATCACGAAACCTAGATCGAATAGGTGTCGTATGAGAATACGCGTGTGCGCTCTGGCCTCCTGCTCCGACTGTGCCAGCAGCAGCCAGTCGTCCAGATATGTGGTCAAGCGGATGCCCTGCCGTCTCAGCGGGGCTATTGCCGCTTCCGTGCACCGCACAAACACCCTCGGGCTCAGAGACAGGCCGAAAGGGAACACGCGGTACTCGTAACAAATCCCCTGGAAAGCGAATCTGAGATACTTTCTGTGGGGAGGATATATCGGGATGTGGAAATACGCGTCTTTGAGATCGACAGAAGTGAACCAGTCGTTCTGTCGCACAAGGCGCAGCAGTGATGCATGCGTAAGCATCCTGAACTTGTATTTCCTGAGATATTTGTTCAGAGCACGTAGATCCAGGATAGGGCGAATACCCCCCCCCCCGTTTGGGGACCAGAAAATACCTGGAGTAAAAACCGCTCCGACACTGTGCGGGAGGGACGACACAAATTGCTCCTTTGTTTAACAGTGAAAGGATTTCCTCCTGTAAAACGTGAGCTGACTCTCCCTGAGCCTGGGATTGTATTATACCGGCGAATCGCGGAGGAACAGCGGCAAACTGCAGTCTGTATCTTCGTGAAATCGTTCGTAGCACCCAGGGCAGAGCTGCGAACGCGGCCCATCTCTCGCGTTTGAGAGAGAGAGTGGACACACAACGCAGCTCCTCCACCGTGAGAGGCCCCAGCCGCGGTGCGGTGGCGCCCTCTCTTGGCGGAGCAGTGAAAACCCCCCGGGGCGGAGCGTTGCATTTTCGCCCCGGGGGACAGCGCGGTGGCGGGGACTTCACCGTCCCCGGCCCGGGGAAGGCCACGGCCTTCCGCCGAGGGGAGACAGCGGGTGTCGCCACCGTGCTGCTTATTTTGATAGTTTTGGCTTTTTTTATTAGCTGCGCCCTTGGCCCTCGGCCTGGATGCGGCAGCTGGACACAATTTATTTTTCTTACGAAAACATGTGTGTGTGTGCGTGCTTGTGGACATGAGAGAGGGGCAACCGCTGAACCCTCTGCTGTCAAATGCCCGTCTCTCCCGGCTGTGCCAGCGGAGCTGCGGCCGAGGCCGAGGGCTTCTTGGACGAGCCGGCCCGACCAGACAGGGGAGGTGGAGCGGGCTGGGGTTTCGGCAGCTTAGGCGTCTTAAACTGAGAAACTTGGGAAGCAGCCTGCACGAAGCTCATGCGCTGTGCAGGCGGAGAGGGAGCTGGGGCTTTTCGAGGGAGACAGAGCTGGAGAGCTTCGTCCTCCTTCTTCTTGGCTTCACACCGCCGTTGCATCGAGGCCAACGCGGAACCAAAAATCCCCTCCGGGACAATGGGCATGTCTAGGACATCGTCCTTCTCTCTGTCCGACAGGTTGGCGAGGTTGAGCCACCGCGCTCGTTCCTGCAGAACCATAGTTCCCATCGCTCTTCCTGTGGCCTGGACCGCGCAGCGTTGGACACGGAGACACAGGTCGGTGATGACCGGTATCTCCTCCCACGCGACTGGGTCTTGAGTTTGCGCAAAATCCTCACATAACTCCGCTTGATAAGCCGTGAGCAGGGAGAGGACATTGAGCGCTCTGGCCGAAAGCGCCGCTGCCTTGTACGCCTTTTCAGTCAGAGCTGACTGAAAACGGTCGGACTTGGATGGCAGGCTGGGGCTCCGGGAGGACACTGCTGACAGCTGTGGGTGAAGGTGCGCTGCAACGAGTGGCTCCATCGGAGGCATGCAGAGCAGACCCCGGCTCTCCATCGCCTCACAGTCGAGGGACGAGGCTCTGGGAATCGGGCTCCTGCTGCTGTAAGGGCGGTCTCTCCACGAGCGCGCCACCTCATCCAGCAGCTCTGGGAAGACAGGGAGAAGTTGCTTCGTCGCACTCTTGGCCAAGGGCAATTTCTTCCCCTCGTAGCGGGATCTGGTGGTCTCAGCTACGACAGCGGGCCAGGGGATGGCCAGCCGGGCAGCCGCGCATTTGCACACGTCGAGCATGTCCGAGCTGTGGATGGGAGAAGCTGGTGTGCTACTCTCATCTCCATCCCGAGAGGCGACGGAGGCCGCGGGCTGCGCAGCCCGGGCCGGAGTGATGAAGATGTCGTCCTCCTCTTCATCCTCTGATATGAGGAGTTCCGAGGCACAATCATCGTCATAGTCCCCTAAGTCCAGTTCCAGGACGTCTTCCTCTGGCGAGGGATCCGTGACTAGGTCGAGCTGGGAGCCCCAGCTGGCGCTAGCCTCCGGCATCGCCACCGCAACGACCCCCGTCTCCTCTCCGGCTCGGACGGCGGCGCCATCGGAAGGGAGATAGGGGTCATGTCCAGACAAGCTAGCTTGGCGGGCTAACCGTCTGCGGAGACTCTTGATAGTGAACACCGCACAGTGTTGACACGAGCCGGGGACGTCGATAGCTAGCCGGGTGTGTTCCAGCCCCAGGCAGCTCGAGCAGACCTGGTGTGGATCTTTGCTCGATATCTTATTCCCACAAGGACAGAGCCGGGCTCCAGAGTCTCCGTGTCCTCTGGTGTGAGGGGTTTTAGCCTCCATTCCTCGCGAGCTGGTGTGCAGGCAGGGAGTCGAGGCAGTTAGCTGGTGTGCTAACCGTGAAGAGGTCGAGAAATTAGCTGGTGTGCTAACGCTCGGTGCTCGAACTGCCGTGGTGGGGCGTCGAGGACAGTGCTGACCAAGCCGTGGAGGGGAAGGAAAGCACTGGGTTCGATCTGGTGTGATCGACGAAGCAGAAAATCTATATCCAGAACTAGTAGCGCCCGGCGACAGAAGCTGGGTAAGATCCGTCTGCGGACAGTTTAGCTAGCTAGCCCTGGACGTGAGATACGCTCCGAGTGAGAAGAGGTGTTTGAATGACGTGCTCCTGTCCGCATGCGCTATTTAAGGTAGACGGGACTACCTGAGGCGGAGGGACACGTTTTCACCAGCCAATCAGGATTGGCGTAATGAGATTAATGCTTCTGAGGGCTGCAGCGAGGCGTGCATCCCATAGTGAGACATCGAACGAAATATTATGAAAGAGAACAGCATATTTCTCCAGCCTAATAAACAATAATAAACACAGTCCTAGATTTCTCTTTAACACAGTGGCTAAACTTACTCAAAAACCACAGTCGGTGTGCTGTGCACCCTTCAATGCAAATGACTTCTTAGATTTCTTTTGCAATAAAATCGATGAGATCAGAATTAAAATTAATTCATCATCTCCGTCTTCCTCCTCAAAGTTTGTTAAAAAGTATCCTGCTGCCAATTCTCTGTTAGTCTCAGCTCTAAACACTTTAGAAAATATCTCCCTTAAGATATTGTCCAAAATTGTCTCATCCTCAAAACGAACTACCTGCGTCCTGGACCCCTTTCCGGCAAAACTGTTTAAAGGACTATGGCCAGCACTGGGACCTACAATGTTAAACATTGTCAACACATCTCTTATGACTAGTGTTATCCCTTCCAGTTTTAAGTCTGCTGTGGTTAAGCCTCTACTGAAGAAACCACACCTCGGCCCAGGATCACTAAATTACTATCGACCAGTATCCAACCTTCCCTTCTTCTCTAAAATCTTAAAAAGAGCTGTGTCCCAACAACTTTCAGGCTACCTACTCCATACTAATCTCCTGGAACCTTTTCAGTCCCCTTTCAGAGCCTGTCACTCCACCGAAACCGCCCTTACTAAAGTGGTAAATGACATTTTGCTTAACTTAGACTCTAACTCGACCTCAGTGCTCATGTTACTGGATCTCAGCGCTGCATTTGATACTATAGATCATGGCATACTGTCAGACCGACTTGAAAGTCAATTTGGTATCTCTGGCCTGGCCCTAGCCTGGCTAAAATCGTATCTGTCCAAAAGAACACAATGGCCCTCATTTATCAATCTTGCGTGAAAACGGGTGCAGATCTGTGCGCAGAATTGGTCTTACGACAGGACACACGTGTGATTTATGAAAGGTTCGTATCTGACCAATTCCAGCGTACGAATGGTCGGCTCTTGATAAATGCGGCGGCTGAATTTGATCGTCATTAACATGTTACGCCCTTAAATATTCCTGGTTCGGAGGCCTCGCCCACTGAGGTCGAACATTGAGAGAAGAAACACTGGCAAGAAGAGAAACTTTTCCGAGATGGAGATCGGCATCCCGGCAGCGCCGGCACATCAAAGGCTCCATTCACGAATACAATGTTGTGCAAAACTGAACAGGTCACAATAATATGGCACACTTTCTCTGGGGTATACAGCAGAGTTCCCCCTGCTGGTCCGAGACGGAGCCACCTGCCCTTCAGCAACCCGAAGCAGCTCCACTGTGACCCGTGTGCGTGTGTGCGCACTATTGAATCTGCGTTCCTGCTCTGTAGCAGGTTTGCCAGCGGGGTTATTCGGTATTCCGTTAATTAGTTGTCATGTTAGGCTATTTTTATATTTTATTTTACAAAAAAGTGGTATCAGTAAAAACGTAAAAAATAATTGGTTTTGATCTGTTCTAAATATGTGACTGCTTATGCTTAATGACAGCTGAGGTTTGTTTAATAAATATTTTCAGACTCAGCCAGATTTCGCTGTGCTGCACCGCAAATCCACACACTCAAATTTGCGTACACGACCTCAGACCTGACGTGAGATCTGATCGTAGCTTCCGCTCACGTCCAAATTGATAAATGCCGAAGTTTGCGTGGAAATGGTCGTACGCACGTTTTTCTGCCGTACGTTCGTTTGATAAATGAGGGCCGATGTGTTTCCTACAATGACACTTCATCAATTTTTAGTGCTGTGAAGTATGGAGTTCCCCAGGGTTCTGTTCTGGGCCCTCTGCTTTTCTCTTTGTATATTTCACCTCTCTGCCAAATTATTCGGAGCTATGGAATACATTTCCACTGCTATGCGGAGGACACTCAGCTGTATGTGCCGTTAAAAGCTGACGACAAATCTCAAATCACGAAACTAGAGACCTGCCTATGTGGAGTGAAGAAGTGGATGTCAGAAAACTTTCTGCTCCTAAATTCGGAAAAAACTGAGATGCTGGTCATCACTCCAGCTAGCGAGAGACACCATGTTGATCAGGTGACTGTAACTCTCGACAACTGCGTTATTTGTCAAAGCTCAACCGTCAAGAATCTAGGTGTTACTTTTGATTCTACACTCTCTTTTGATCAGCACATCAAAGAAATTACCAAGATCGCCTTCTATCACCTGGGCAATATAGTTAAAATTAGGTCCTTCCTGGTTACGGGGGACGCAGAGATCCTGATTCATGCCTTTGTCTCGTCTAGGCTGGATTACTGCAATGCCTTATTTTCAGGTCTTCCACGTGAGAGCACTAAAAGTCTTCAGATGATTCAGAATGCTGCAGCCAGAGTCTTAACACGTAAGAGAAAATTTGATCATATTACACCAATATTAGCATCTCTGCACTGGCTCCCAGTGCAAATAAGATCAGACTTTAAGGTGCTGCTGATGACATATAAAGCTGTACACGGCCTTGCCCCGTCGTACATGTCAGATCTAATTAAACCATATATTCCAACTCGGGCATTACGCTCTCAAAATTCAGGACTCCTGATGGTTCCCAGGATTAAGAAGAAGTCAGCTGGCTGCAGGGCTTTTTCCTATCGGGCACCCTTCCTCTGGAATAACCTCCCAGCTGACATCAGACAATCTGGCTCTGTTGACGCCTTTAAATCTAAACTCAAAACTCACTTCTTTGACGTAGCCTTTGATTAGCCCTTGATATCAAAAGTAAGCTTCTTCAGTGGGTCAGTGTCAGTCTCAATGAGTTCCTATAGTATTAGATTACATTGTGGTGCCGACGAGGAACAATTTGTTTATTCTGATCAATATTGCATTTCTCTAACCTTTGTTTTTGTTTTCTGTTCCCACAAGCTGTGTCACTCTCTACACTCTCTATAGCTTCCTCTTCCTCCTCCTCCTCCTCCTCCTCTTCCCTCTCCTCCTTCTCCTTTCTCTTCTTCCCCTCTTTCTTTCAGGCTCCCTTTTGATGGACCATGGCCTCCTGGGACCATCTACTGTTTCCCGGCTCCTGCTGCCTTGAAATACTGACTGATCTGGATCGTCACACCCCGGGCTCTGCTGGATCCTGCTCTCCTCTGCTTCACCACCTCCTCATATCTATATTCATGGTGATGCCTCGTCCTGCTTGGTCATCTCCTGGATCCACTCAATTTACATATAACTTGTATCAGACTTTCTGTTGATGTAACTTGTAAACTGTGATTTGTTGCTCTTTTCTGTACACGCAACATCTATTGCACGTCTGTCCGTCCTGGAAGAGGGATCCCTCCTCTGTGGCTATTCCTGAGGTTTCTTCTATTGTTTTTTTTTACCCTGTTAAATGTTTTTTTTTTCCATCAATATGTGAAGTTTTTCCTCACTCGAATCGAGGGTCTAAGGACAGAGGATGTTGTTCACTGTACAGATTGTAAAGCCCATTGAGGCAATGTGATTGTGATTTTGGGCTATATAAATAAAATTGATTTGATTTGATTTGATTTGAATCGAGAATCGGTTGAATCGAGAATCGATTTTGAATCGAATCGTAACCCTAAGAATCGGAATCGAATCAAATCGTGAGACACCCAAAGATTTGCATCGCTAGGACGCAGGCTCAGCTGCACAAAAGTCAGATGCTAAGACTATGGCCCCCAATCTAGTAGCACCCTGCCCCAGGGTAAGAGTTAGCCTTGGAGATGTACCTACTAGCCTCCTTCTAGACACAGGGTCTATGGTTACAACCATTTTTGAAAGTTTCTTCACCCAGCATTTCCAAAATGCTCCAAAGTCATGCTGCTGGCTTCAATTGTGTGCTGCTAACAGCCTCGAAAATCCCTATGTAGGCTATGTAGAGCTGGATGTTACTGTGTTTGGTAATGTTGTACCACAGCGAGGTATTCTAGTCGTTAAAGATCCACCAGGCCAGGCACCACCCTCAAATTCTTCTGGTGTTTTGGGCATGAATGTTATAAGAGAGTGCTACCACCAGTTGTTTAGTAAACATGGCTCTGACCTTTTTGATCGCCCCTTTGTGCAGCAGGCTCCCCCATCATGGCAACAGACTCTACAACACTGCCACCAGACCCAGGCTCATGCAGCTCGAGTCACGCAAGGGTTGGCGCAGGTGAGAGGTAGGCGTCCCATTGCTATCCCAGGGGGTACGGTTAAGTGGGTGACTGCTACAAGTGCTTCTTATTTCAGTGAGTCCTCAGGTGCTGCCTTGATTGAGCCCCTGGATGACAGTCAGTCCCTCTCTGAATGTGTGCTCATCTCCCCAGCCATGGTTACCATCACTAATGGCACAGTGTATGTGCCAGTGGTAAACGTAGGAGAGGTAGATGTCCTGTTAGACCTCCGCCATCCCATAGGGCTTTGAGTCAGGCTCAGGTCATTAGCTTGCCAGAGGGAGTCTCCACTGTAAAGCAAAACTTGGGTGGGGTTATAGCTACGGTTTCAGCCCAAGAGGCCCAAGCCAGCTCAGTCAGACAGCACATTGAGTCAATAGATTTATCAACACTTTCGGAGCCCGATCAGGGAAAGGTTAGGTCCATGCTACTTGAACATGAGACTGTGCTTGCAGCTTCTGACCTCGACCTTGGTTGTACTAACCTGGTGACGCATGACATCCCTCTACTTGACAGTGTTCCCATTAGGCAGAGGTACAGGCACATTCCGCCCTCTGACTATGATGAAGTTAAGGCCCACATACATCAGTTGTTGGATAGCCAGGTCATAAGGGAAAGCTGTAGCCCCTATGCCTCCCCCATTGTCCTGATAAGAAAGAAGGATGGCACCTTGAGATTGTGTGTAGACTACAGACTGTTGAATGGCAAAACACGAAAAGATGCCTTCCCCCTCCCACGGATTGAGGAGTCACTGGATGCCCTTTCAGGAGCACAGTGGTTCTCCACTATAGATTTGGTTGGCGTCTACATCAGGTTCCAGTCACTGAGCAGGATAAAGTGAAGACGGCCTTTTGCACCCCTTTTGGCCTTTTTGAGTTTCAGAGGATGCCATTTGGTCTATGCAATGCACCCAGTACGTTTCAACAACTGATGGAGCGAATGTTCGGAGACCAACACTGCCAGTCCCTATTGCTCTATCTGGATGATGTCATTGACCTTTTCTCCACAGTAGATAAACACCTCAGTCGCCTGGATTTGGTTATGGGGCGTTTCCAGAAGGAGGGATTAAAGGTCAAGCTTGAGAAATGCAACTTCCTCCGGCAGCAGGTGTAGTATTTTTAGGGCATGTAGTTTCTGCCTCAGGTGTCTCCACAGACCCCAGGAAGATTGCTGCTGTGGCTGACTGGACCACTCCAGGAACTGTTCGGACCTTAGGTCTTTTCTTGGTTTTGCCAGTTACTACAGACATTTTGTCCAGGGTTTCGCCAAGCTGGCCACCCCTCTCCACAAGATGGTTGCTGAACTGGCTGGGAAGAAGAATCGTCGAGGAAAGGGGATTGCTCTGATGGATTTCTGGACCTCCCAATGTGAAAACAGTTTCAGAGAGCTCAAAGAAAGGGTGGTGTCATCACCAGTGCTAGCCTATGCTAACTTCAAACTGCCTTTCATTTTAGAGGTGGATGCCAGCCATGAAGGTCTAGAGGCAGTCCTTTCCCAGGAGCAGGATGGCAAGGTCCGACCCATACCGTTGGTATGGGCAGTGGGCAGTTGTTGGGCAGTGTGCACTGCACGGTTAGGTGCACTGCACACATTACTAGTGGAGCTCTGACATTTCAAGCAGAGAGGCAGTAGTAAACTACACTCTTTGTTGTTGGGGTTTTTTTTGTTTGTTTTTGTACAAGAATGTACATTTGATAATATATGAATCATCATCACTCACACATGGAAAAAAATAATTAATTACTTTTCTTTTTTAAGTTAATTGCTCTTGGGGGCCCCCTAGTGGTCACGGGGCCCTAAGCAGCTGCTTAGTTCGCTTATGCCTTGGGCGGGCCTGTCCAGCAGATACTTTTCAGCTACAATACCACACCTCGCCAAACCACAGGCTAGTCTCCCTTTTTGTTGATGTTTGGTCGTGAGCCCCAGCTGCCCATAGATTTTCTGTTAGGTCATGTGGAAGAGCCCACCGCAGGGGAGGTGTGTGACTAGGGATGAGCGAGTACAGCATTTTCTGTATCTGTTAACCATATGAATGATCTGTATCTGTATCTGTAATCGGAATGGGCGGGACCTAACCCGGAAGTGGGCGGGGCTACAAAAAATGCAATATTGGTTTCAGTGGGGGAAAGGTGGGTGCTACTGCCACTGTTTTCATTGTCACTGATTTGACCCTCACTGTCCTGCAAGGTTAAGCAAACTCTGACTGGTGGTTCAGTGTCAGCTGAAATACTCTCTGTATCACTCATTGTTCTGTATCACTGATCATGAGAGAGAGAGGGAGAGAGAGAGAGAGAATGAGAGAGTGTGTGTGTGTGTGTGTGTGTGTGTGTGTGTGTGTGTAGCTTAATTTGTAAGATTATTTATACCACTACCTTTATTTTTTTATGAAATACAGCAAGAAAGTGTCAGACACTCAGTGTGTGACGTCAAAAAAACTGGTTAGAGCCAGCTGACGGTTTAAAAAAAAAAAAAAACTCAGAGGACCGGCAGAGAGAGGGAGGGAGAGAGAGAGAGAGAGAGAGCGTGTAGCTTAATTAATTTGTAATATTTATACCACTACTACCTTTATTTTTTTATAAAATACAGCAAGAAAGTGTCAGACACTCAGTGCGTGAAGTCAAAAAAACTGGTTAGAGCCAGCTGACGGTTTAAAAAAAAAAAAAAAATCTCCGACAGGCAGAGACGCAACGCGAGTCACATTCTACCAAGCACCACGTCTGAACGAAACCACGTTTACCAGAACTCTACTGGTTAATAAGTGAGTACAAACCAAAGTAAAAACAAACCTGAAGCTGAATAAACCCTAAATGTTAACGGAAAAGACCGCGAACCTGAATGACTGAGGGAGAGACAGAGAGCTGTTCTGTGTGTGAGTGAGCAGAGCGGGACACAGAAACACATCTGTATGTGTGTAAGGGAGGGGCGCTGTGACTACTAGCCTATCACAGACACAGTCAGCTACCCAATGAGGATTTTCATTCAATCCGAGCACAGATATTGACTCGTATTACTCGTATAATACTCGTACTCGGCAAAAGTACTTTATCCGGCTCAACTCTATGTGTGACTGGGTTCTGGAGCATCAGCGGCATCTGCAGGTGGTAGTGGAAAATGCCCGGGAACGGATGAGGCAAGCTGCCTCCCGACGAAAGGAGAGGGCAGACAGACAGGCGGAAGACAAGGTGTTCCCAGTTGGACAAAATGTCTACCTCCGGGATCATTCTCATCGAGGGCGGAATAAAATCCAGGACGCCTGGGCCCCTGAAGTCTTCCAGGTGGTGAAAGCTCCTGAGCCAGGAGGTGTAGTATATGCTGTAGCCCCACAATGCAGACCAACAGAGGCATGTCATGTTCACCGTTCCCAGCTCAAACCAGTACTTGACCCTGGTTCCCATCCTGCCCTTGTAGTCAGGTCAAACGCACCAGCGACCAATTCAGACACGGACTGCCCCCGGTGGGTGGTGGTCAGACATCTTCCTGGGTCAAATAATCCTCAGCCAGTCAGAAGACAGACTTCAGCCGAAGTGGGTCAACAGTTACCAGCAGCAGCTCCACCTGTGGTTTCTCCCAGTACTAGTTCCTGCCCAGCCTCTGGCCCTCCGGTGGTAAGGCGCTCAGCTTGTGAAACGGCTGGTACACACTCAAATCCTCACAATTTGCCAGTGTCAATGGGGGATAGAGCTAATGGGGTTGCAAGTTCCCAGACTGTCAGTGCTAGTTCTATAACAGCCATTTTTAGACCTTGGTCTTAATTAATTGTCGGGTCGCCAATAAAAAAAAGCTGGGGTAGAATGTAGCAGGTAGAAAGCGGCAGTCTGATTAAATGTCCCTTGCAAGTAGCCACACTTTACTTCCGGGTCTTAATTGACCAGCTGGACCATCATACATAAGCCGTAGCATGTCGATGTTCTCCCCCTCTCTGCTTCTTGGTCCGTGACTGTGTCAGCATGTGTGTCTGCGGTCCTTGTCCAGCTTGGTGCCGGTTTCTCCCCTCGTCTCTGACTGTGTCAGCGCGTGTGAGTCTGCTGTCCTGGTCCAGCTTGGTGCCGGTTTCTCCCCTCATCTCCGCGACCGTGTCAATGTGTGTGAGTCTGCGGTCCTGATCCAGTTTGGTGCCAGCTTGTATGACAAACTTTGCGGACGCTGCGAGTGGTGTATGGAGGTAAAAGGCGGACTTTGTTTTATATTGTGTACTTTATTTTTTTTACAGTGGTTTGAATTATTTGTTTTGTTTCGTTACAGATTGCCACTGCTGTTTTGCTTTGTTTAGGTTTTGCTGAGTTTAGTTTAGTTTGTTTCATTTTGTGTGATTTGGTTGTTTAGTTTCCTTGTAGGTTGTTTTGTTTTCTTTTGCTTAAAGTTAATTTTTTTAGGTTGGGTTTATTTTTGTTTTGCCCCACTTAATTTGTTTATTATTTCCCACTGAGTTGATTCCCTTTTTGTTTGGTTTTTGCTGTGTGCATGTGTGTAGGGCACTGGAGTGGGGTGGGTACACAGCGTGAATTGTCCCTCCACTGTCTGCAGACCCGGCCGCCCATCCTTAGCACTCTTATTTATTTTAATAATAGCCCTAATAAATTGTTCCCTTTTTAATATTACTAATTGATGCTGGCAGCTCTTTAATAAAGTTGCGATCTCGGTGGGAAACATCCTTGTGGCAGAGACGCACTTTTTGTATCAGAATGCTGCAAACAAGCAGTTTTATTGACCTTTTATCCGACTCTCTGTCGTGGCCTGTGGAAGTACTGAGGGACGACGACAATAACAACAACAACAACAGCGGCGAGACCCGATGGAGGCGTAAATGGAAACACAGAGGTCGCCGCGGGGGTGTACGGAACAGGCTATGGTCTCAGGCCCATCGACCACCTTTACCCAGCATCCTGCTCTCAAATGTCCAATCTCTAGAAAATAAGTTGGACGACTTCAGAGCCAGGATAAAGTTACAGAGGGACATAAGGGACTGTAACATCCTCTGTCTGTCGGAAACATGGCTAACTTCCCTCGTACCGGATACAGCGGTTACTCCAGCCAAGCACTTCTCTCTCTTCCGCATGGACAGAACAGAAGAGTCCGGCAAAACAAGAGGCGGAAGAGTCTGTTTCATGATAAACAACTGGTGTAGTCCAAAGGAGACCAAAATCCTCTCGAATTCCTGCTCGCCCTACTTGGAACATCTGACGATTATGTGCCGCCCTTTTTTCCTTCCCCGGGAGTTCACCTCAGTCATTTCCACGGCTGTATACATCCCACCAAAAGCAGACACCGACAAGGCTCTGTCGGTGTTACACGACGTGACCATTGGATTACAGAACAGACACCCGGACGCTGCCCTCATCGTTGCAGGGGATTTTAACAAGGCAAATCTTAAAAAAGTTCTGCCTAACTTTTTCCAACATATCAAGTGTCCCACCAGGAATGACAAGACGTTAGATCACTGCTACACACCCTTTAAAAAAGGGTACAAATCCATTCCTATCCCAGCTTTCGGGAAATCTGATGAAGCTTCCTGATTCTGGAATATAAACAAAAAATGATGCGGGAGCCGGTAGTGATGCGAGAGGTCAGATGCTGGACAGCCGAATCAGAGGAGATGCCACGCGACACGCTGAGTGACGTGGACTGGGAGATGTTCTGAGAGAGTGCAGACAATGACGTCAGTGTGTTTACGGATGTGGTTACGAGTTTTGTGGCCACGCTGACATACAATGTTGTACCCATGGCGATGGTGAAGTCTTTTCCGAACCAAAAACCGTGGGTTGACAGATCCATCCGCGCTGCATTGAAAGAGCGCACCACCACTTACAATGCTGGACTGCTGTCGGGTGACACGACGGAATACACGGCTGCATGTTACAAACTGAGGCGGGATATAGCAGATGCTAAGCGGCGCTACAGGGACAAGATGGAAGCACAATTTCAGAAAAAGGACACACAAAGCATATGGCAGGGATTACATGAGATCACGGACTACAAAGGGGCTCGCCCCTGTTTGGTGAGTGCGGACAAGACCCTAGCAAACGAACTGAACTACTTCTATGCACGTTTCGAAGCTAGCAATGCTAACGCTGGGCTGAATAATGCAGATAGAAGGAGTTCTTCCAGTGAGGCAGCACTCAACCCTGTTTTCTCTGAGCACGACGTAAGAAGGGAGCTGAAAAGGGTGAACACCAGAAAGGCGGCAGGCCCGGATAGGATCTCAGGACGAGTCATCAGGACCCTTCTAGCTTCATAGCTGTTCATAGACTACAGTTCCGCTTTCAACACTGCAGCAGCACAACTCCAACACCATAGTGAAGTTCGCGGACGATACGGTTGTGGTGGGCCTGATCACTAACAACGATGAACGGGCCTACCTAAAGGAGGTGTCAGACCTGACAACGTGGTGCAAGGATAACAGCCTACTGCTAAATGGAGAGAAGACCAAGGAGATGGTGGTGGATTTCTGGCCACAACGTTGCAGGACCTACAACCCTCTCTTGATAGACGGGACACCAGTGGAGAGAGTGAGCAGTTTTAAATACCTCGGAGTGCACATTTCCGAAGATTTATCATGGACTGTACACACGGACACTGTGATGAAAAAGGCAAGACAGCGCCTTTATCACCTTAGACAGCTCAGCAGATTCAAGGTCTCCCAACGGATCCTGATTTCCTTCTACTCTGCTGCTGTACAGAGTATACTGACTGGAGCCATATCTGTCTGGTACGGTAACAGCTCTTGTGGGGACCAACAAGCCCTGCAGAGGGTGGTGAGGACTGCTGAGCGGACCATGGGTACCACACTTCCCCCTCTGCATGACTTATACTCCACATTCTGTACCAACAGAGCTAGAGGGATTATCAAGGATCCCCATCACCCCTGCAACAAACTGTTTGTGACCCTCAGGTCAGGCAGATGCCTGCGCTGTCATAAAACACACACAGAGGATGAGGAACAGTTTTTTCCCTGCGGCAATCAGAGCCCTGAACTCTGCACTCTGAACAAAAGAAATGTTTTTATTGTATTGTATTTTATTGTATTTATTATATTTATCATATTCTATTGTATTTTACTTGCACTGCATTATATTTTTATTTTTACTTAAATTGAGAACAGAAGTACAGTACATGTCACAAAAACATTTCACTGCACATCCTGTATGAGTATGTGACAAATAAAACCTTTGAATCTTGAATCTTGTCTCTGTCCATCAATTTCCTATCTGTATCAGTAAAAGAATCTGTGGCATCTCTACTGGGTTGACTGAAGTATTTAAAGGACCAGTAAGATCAAAAGTTGTTAGTGAGATCGCGGGCCTTGCCACGGTCCGGTCACACTTGGTTGTCACAGTAAAAAGTCTGGAAGCGTGCAGACTGGAGACAGAGACTATGAGAACAGTGTCCAAGAGTTTGAAGACAAACACAGCTTTCGCTAGCTGTTAGCCATTAGCTATATGGTAGTAAATGTAACAACACATATGAACAAACTAAGTAACATATTCAGACACTCTAACCATTCAGAAACGTCCTGCTGCAGCTGTAGAGTCTGAATTTCTTCAGGAGCCTCTCCTTCTGGGTCCGATTCTGGGTCAAACTAGTATGGTTGAACGACAGCATCTCGGCAAGCCATAGCGATACATTCACCATAAACATTAGTGGCATCCTCTCCCTGAGAGGGGCGTGTAGCAGGCAAGGCAGGCGTTGACAGATGGAGCTCATTAGCATTTAAAGGTGCAGGCACAGAAACAGCAACTTTTGAATTTAGCTGAAATTCAGGACCACAGATCGGTTTGGGGCAATATATTTCAAATACAGTGTTGTTGGACCTCTGACAGCTGTGTGAAATAGATGAAAAACAGTATAATATGGGACTTTTAACTGTAATTTCTGTGTGGGGAAATCATGAGGATCAAAGAAGGTGAATAAAACATCCTTGATGTTAGACTGGATTATGAATCTCATAAAAAAAAAACCCTGCTAACCTGTTTACCTATGAAAATGTGCCAGATTGGAAAGTAAGCATTGATAATGTTGATTCTGACCTAACAACCTGCTAGTAAATACACATACGTTGTGGCTGCGTGCATACACACACTCACACATGTGCACACATAAAATATCAGTTAGCTTTGGGGAATTTGTGAGGGATTATCAACATCAAAGTCAATAGAAATGTCAGCCCGGCTATCTTTGGAAATGCCAGCAACCCTTTGCATATCTGTACCACACAACCAATAGCACACACACATACTGACACACACACCTGCCCCTAGCAGAGAAGGTGATTAAAGCTGCTCTGGCGAGTGTGGCTTTTGATCTCCAAACATACTGATAAGCACTTAAAGGCAAAGCCCAGTTAAGTAGCAGAAACAGATGACATCACGCCCAATCGGGGTCCCCCACATCACCTCAGGGCCCCTCCCAGAAGCACTATCAACTAGATTAACAGGATTAAGCAAATGCAGCCAGCTAAATTCGGCACTTGGGCTGAATGTATTAGTAATATTCAGGCATTTTCAGGTCATCTCAATGAGGTGCATGGATTATTAGGAAGCACAGTCAGGAGTCTGAGGTTGTTGAGTGTTTCTATTGAATTTATGTGTAGGTCTAATGCCAGAAAGCAACTAAACATGTTTTTGGTCTCAGCGTAATAATAATTAGTGGCAGTTCCTGAGGGTATTGAATTGAGTGACAGTGGTTGATCTTCACAAGCTGAAGTAAGATATCTCAGATTTCTCTTTCCCTGTGCACTCAAAATACCAATTTCCCTTAAATATTGAGGATAGATTTGTTATGAGCACTTCTTTGCCAAAATGATGCATAACAGGTGTGGCAAATCAAGATGCTAATTAAACAGCATGATTAGTGCACAGGTGTGCTTTGGACCGGTCACAATAAAAGGCCACTGGCCACTGTGCCAATGTGGATTTTGACAAATTTCTTGCTCAAAAATTGAAAGCAATTATTCTTATGTGCCTATAAAAATGCGTCAAGCACTGAAAAATGGGAGCAGAATGAAAATAGTTGCAACTATATTTATGTTGAGTGTATTTATGGTGTTGGATGATGACATGTACTGACCTTTTCTGCAGTTCATCTGTGAGCTAAAATATTCCCTCTGACCCACAGTTTGGACCAAACACAGTATATTGAAAACTAATGGACAGATTTCCTTGAAATTTGCTGTGAAAATTCATGCTCGGTAGTCAACACGTTCATGTGTTGGTGACCCCTTGATATTTCCTTCAGCACATCAATTAGTTTCCACTTAATCACTCACCATAAACAACATATTGTAATTGGTAATTTACATTAAAAATACATTTACTCAAAGGAAAAGTGCACCAAAAAATGACAATTAAGTCATTGTCTACTAACCTTAATGCCGATGGAAAGCCGGATGAAGTTTTGTAGTCCACAAAACATATCTGGAGCTTCACAGATATACAGTGTTCTGCTAAACCAATAGATGAGGACACGAGTTCCCATCAGCACTGGGGCGAGCAGATACTGACTGAACTTTCATTTTTGGGCAAACTTATTCTTTAATGGTCACTATTTAATACATATATGTGCGGTGTCTCCTTGACCTTTCCTCTAGCACAGGGATGGGCAACTTTAATGATAGAGAAGGCCACAAAAATGTTATCCTCGCTACCTGAGGGCCAGATTGTAATCGCACTTCCACCAGTAGGATACTGTATCCCCATTCATATTCCTGAGTGATATACAATTATTTCAGTGCATTGATGTCTCAAAAATCATTATTCAATAAAATAACACAGGCACAAAGTGCAACAATTATAACAAAAACCAATATTCATGTTTGATGTGCATTTCTACTCTCTGCCCACCCATTCTATGACATGTTTCATATTTATGCCTTGAAGGAACAATAGGAGATTTTGAGCACAGAAAAATATATTTTGCTAGCACATACATTTTATTTTGAAGATGATTTTTCCTTGGGTAAAACATAATTTAATTTGCGGAAACAAAAATATATTCTGTGCTCAATATTTGCACGTTTGCTTTTATGCATTTTAAGGTGCAATAATAACCTCTTCGCCCACTCTTGCTCTCAATCTCTCCTTCTGTGCGCTCAACTTCGCCTTCACACTGGCTCAATTTAGCACTGCGTTAACAAACAGCTAATCTGAATTTAGCGTCTGATCTCTAAGTCTCCCACTGGGTTGACTTTGTGGCACATTTATATGGCTCTGCCAACTTGAGCGAGTATTCGCCATCACTGCTGCACTCTGTCCTCTGCTGCAGCGGCGCAGTTACGCGCGTCTCCAAGTGACACCTCCATACTGATACAAGTCCAGCAGGCTCCATGGTTGTTTGATATAGTAAATAGCTGCCCGCAGTGTCTCCACCTTGCTGAGTCATTTGTCTTCCAGCTCCTGCGGCAGATGCTTTCTGAGCCACTCGTGGCCTTCATTTACCCACCGCACTTGAGCTGCTTTTGAAGATGAACGCAGGCTTGAAGGAGTAATCACACACGCCGAGGAGTCCGTGAAAGGAGAAATACGAGAACCGCGTGTAAGGTAAACTTTGGCCGTGCACAGGGTCGAGGTATGCGGCGTCCAGAGAAGGGGCAGAGAAGTAGCCCTATCTCTCTCATCAAGAAACAAATTGTTTGCAAAATGTTCCTTCCAACGACACTGTGAATTATTGATATTTGGAAATTGACTCTCAGGCCGCATTGAGTGAGGACGAGGGCCGCATGCGGCCCGCGGGCCGCCAGTTGCCCATCCCTGCTCTAGCACATCAATTAGTTTTTAATTCATATCATAAATACCATATTTTACTGGGCCATTTACATTAAGTCAACATTTACTAAACACATACATACTGTTACAAGTTTAGTTGTGAACACAGACTCCTTTAGACTCTGTAGCCCCAGTCACACTGGCGTTTGGATGTGGGGATCCTGTGCCAATTCTCCGTCTCCGCCTCTGTGTGAATGTCTCGGAGGCAGCGAGGGGTGAAAATCCTCCTCTGGAGGTAGTATCAGAGGCGCAGTATTGGCGAATTAATCCAGTGTGAACGGATAAGCTGGCTGCATGTATTGAGGGCGTGTCGATCGGACGGTCTGATAACTACACAGGTCCTTCGCTCAACTAAATAAGGAGAAATGTCCAGTAAAGCAACGTTACATGACCAAACATAACTGTAACTGTCTTTGGCAACTTATGAGGGAAGAAATACCGCAGATATACGTGGAGAAGCGTCTGTCCTCCTGCCTGTCCTACTGACTCTTTGTCACATTTCTGATCGAAAAACAGCGTCTGTCACCGGCAAAAAACTGTAACTCCACTGTGACAATAATGCGGCCACAACCAAACCAGCCACAACACAGCTCATCACCCACAACCTGCTGCAGGTGCCCTCTCAGCCCCCTACCTGCTCCACCCTGAGCAGAAGACAAACAGACAGAATGGATGACTTTGTTTAAAGCTCAACACCAAACACAGAACACAACCCCTGTATGCATGTGTCCATATATGAGTTTGTTTGTTTGAGGTTCAGAAGTACTATGAAACTAATTAATGTATTTGAGAAGTTAATTCATAAGTTTGAGTTAATTTGCTCAAAACATATTTACAATGTGTACACAGCTGGCTGTGTATAGTTATGGTTATACAATTGCTATTTGCATAATGACATGTACATGCAGCAACAGTAACCTGTTGAATCTGCCTATGATTTTATGCATTTACTCTGGTCCGGGTCCTGCTGGCTGACCAGTCAGTTCAGTGTCATGTGGCTGTGAGAGAGGAAGTGTTGTAGTGTGTAGTGTCCCCATCCAGCTGTCTGATGTCATTAAGAGTAGTCCAGTCACCACCGACCAACCCTCACATTGCATCCGTTTGTACTTTTCCTTTCTCTCATTTTGTTTTTAATGTTAGCTCATCCACTTCTAGAAAGAACTCTCAGCATTATTTGTTAATGTGCTATGAATTATTTCTTACAAGTCCTTCATATTGTTAAAAAATATAAAAAGTCGAAATGCTTTGACTTGAAGGCATTTGACTGGAGGTTTGGCGTGGGTGGGGTAAAGGGAATAATATGATGTGGTTTGGGCTATAGACAACTATCTATGTAATGTTATATTCATAATCCTTTCATAACAGCAGTTACCGGTTAGTCACGCAACAAAGCCACCGGTAACTGTCCTTCAAGAAATTCTATAAATCCCCTCGACACTGCAACTGACCTCCTCCTCGAAGTTTTCTTACGCTGCTCACGGCCTTGGTCCAGAGCTGTTAATTGTGAGGCTGCTGGTTAGCAGTGGTCAGCAGCAGAGTTGAGGCAGAGCAGCCAGAAGACAACAGAAAATACTTTCTCAATAAAATGTGATTCACTCAAATCAGTGAATACAGATTTAAAAGGGGGCGATAGAATGCATAATTTCAACTGAGCGGAATTTACCGTTTTCACACACCAACAAGATTTGGAACTGTGTGTCTGCTGTGAGAGTTTCTGGAGAGATGCTGGGAAAACAAAATCCAGCCAGCATGGTTTACAGTTCAAGCGAATTTGCCATGGCACTGCACACAGCAGTGGTCCAGCTCCTTGGTTAATTAAAATGGACAATGAAAAATTGCTTTACAGCAGTGGTCGGGCTGGGTTCAAATACAGTCTAAGTCATTAAAATCTCAGCTTCCTCATGTGTTGTTATAAGGGCAGAGCAAGGAGTCTCAGCAGTCCAGTAGACTTGTAATGCTTTGAACAGATGAAACACTGTCAAAATGTCTATCAAAAAACCGAATTGTTTAATGGAAGTATTTAAGATCTCATTTGGTCCATGCTTTTCAACATGTACATAAATAATAAGGCATCATGTAAAACAGGAGCAATAGAGATAGCAATTTTCATTAAATATGATTGAGCCGAAAACAATAATATTTAATGAACATGAAGATACCTACAATTTTGGTAGTTCTGGTAAAATAATCTATTAAAGAGCACAAGACATGTAGGTTTGATCTAACTTCTCTAGGAAGTGTCAGTGGGTCACTAAAGATTATATTTATCCTCAGGTGACTTTCAATATCAATTTTTTGCTGTTTTGTAAAAAACATGTCTCCAAAACTCCTTTTTATGCACTAAGAAAAATAACTGTAAGTGTATAATTTAACCAATCAAGCTTGATTTTCAATGATTTCTTCACTGCAGTAAGATATTTTTTTCAACCTATTAAGGCACTGTTGAACCCTGTTCACATCTGGTGGTGCTAACATACAAGCTGTTTTTGGATAACTTATCTGGATAAAGAACAATATGTTAAACACAAAGTATATAGTGGTGGTCGCTCAAGAAAGGGAGTTGTTGACTTCAGTATTAAAGAACGACCATTGTTGATGAAAATCTATGTACCAGGCTCAGAAATTTTGACAATTTCTAATTTTATTTTGATTATGTTTAGTCTTGTTGAGAAGTGAGCTGATGAGCAGTTGGCACCTGGCAGCCTCTACCATCAGTGTACTGTATGAAAATGTGTGTGAATGGGTGAATCTGACAAGTTTTGTAAAGCGGCTTTGAGCAGTCAGTAGATTGTAAAAGTGCTGTAGAAATACAAGTCTTTTTACCTCTCTTTCAGAAGTTATAGTGACAGGTGACCAAAATAAGTGCATCATTCCCTTAAAGCAACATTATTTAACTTTTTAAGCTTAAAATAACCTCTTTAAAATGATGTTGATGGTACAATGTCTTGTAATAGAGTGAATGGTGTCTCTGTCTCAGTGACAGGGTCGGATCACAGCGTTACATACATGTTTACTTCAACATACAAGTTTTCAACATATCACATTATAATGACATAATAAATTCTGTTACAAAGTGTTACAGACCTGGGACCTATATTTACAATAGCACTGTTGCACTCAGAAATTATAGGTAGCACCAAATCGCACAAAATTCCAATTTCTACATAATGTTGCTTAAATAGACGTGGATTTAAACATTACTCAACCACTGCACAGCTCAATAAAACATGCAACAAAGTACTAGTGTTTTTTAAAGACTTTTGAATGCAGAAATGTTACAAAATATACCTTTAATCCAAGATGTAAATGCACAGAGGACAAATTGTGATCAAAATACAATCAAGTTGGCCAGACCACATCTAGAGGTCATCACTTCAATCCAGGACACCTAAGTTGAAGTCCTGCGTAAAACCAAAAGTCTACCTATTTTTAAGTTGTGTTACCTAAAGGGATAGTTCGAATTTTTTGAAGTGGGGTCATATAAAGTACATATCTATAGTCGGTCTGTTCCCTACCCTAATCACCGATCAGCGCAGCCTCAGTTGGAGAAGTAGTGAGCCGCTCCAGCCAGACGGTCAGCTTTGTACTGCAGTGAACGGGGTCCAGAGAAAAAGCAAAATTAACCATCTAAAACAAGGCTCAGCTTAAAAAATCTATAACAGTTCAAGTGTACGTTGTATAGGGAAAATTCACACCGCTTTACATCGCCGTCAGATCGACCGTAGAACCTCCGTATCCCTACGCATTAGCAAACTGGGCAACAGGTGATCTGCCAGCTGCGAAATACAGTGCGAGGCCCAGTTGCTGGACAAGAGGTTTACTTGCGAAGGGATACGGAGGTTCCACAGTGGAGAAAATGTAGTCCCAAAAGAATGGCTAGTTTGACAGCGATGTGAAGCGGTGTGAATTTTCCCTATACAACGTACACTTGATAGATTTTTTAAGGTGAGCCTTGTTTTAGGTGGTTAATTCGCTTTTTCTCTGGACCCCGTTCACTGTAGTACAAAGCTGAGCGTCTGGCTGGAGCGGCTCTACTTCTCCAAACTGGGGCTACGCTGATCGGTGATTATGGTAGGAAACAGATCGACTATAGACTATATGTACTTTATATGACCCCACTTCAAAAAACCCAAACTATCCCTTTAACTGAAAGCTGAGTTGGACAGATCAAGGTTCGTTTCATATAGTTTTCTTTTCCGCTTTTTCTGTGAGGGTCGCGGGATGTTGCCCATCCCCCTGAGGGGTTGCGGGGCTTACTGGAGCCAAATCCAGTTTTACTCATGGGCGAAGGCCAGGGTACACCCTGGATGAGTCGCCAGCTCATTGCAGGAACCTTACTGATGGCAGTGGTTGCCACACAAGGTGCCAGCTGCACATCAGGATCAATTCTGGGGTTCAGTCTTGCTCAAGAAATTGAGCAAGAGAAATTACAAACTCCAAATCTGGAGATAAGTGTTTTCTCTGGATGGTGGCACCAGAGGAAAGGCCAGAGGGTTACCAGAATTGTCAGGTATATGGTATTATGAACAAATGCAAAAGAATATTGAAGAATCGTTTTTATAATCAATATAGATAATAATTAACATGAACATTATGCCTGTATACATGTTTTGCTGAACTTGAGCCAGTGATCTGGCTGGAAGAAATCACCCTAAAACCTTAGTACCTGGCCAGAACAATTGAATTTTTTAAAACTGCTTACCCAGTGGGTGTTTCCAAAAGTAACCAGTGCGCATTTTTGAGGTATTTTGTACATGGTGTGCAGGTCGTCTACTCATGAATCAGGAAGAAAGCCACAGTTTAAAGCTTTCAAATGAGCAGGCTCATTTTACATCTGGATAATGAAAGGAAATTGTGCTGGAACTTTTTAGACTGATTTCTCTTTATAAATGGTCTAATCCACATATATGAGTAATTGGCTGGTTGAGTGAGTGCACGGATTTGGGCTGCGGTATTGTGCCAGTGGCCCAGGTCTCAGGTTTCAGCAAGAGGGAAATGGATGAATGAATTTCCTGTCATTGTGAGTGTCCAGAGCCTCGGGGGGCTGTGCTCCAAACAAACACAACACTCAATACCATTCATGATAAGGTGAACAAGAACAAAGACTGAATAGGACACCTCCACACCCTATATAAAGTGTCCATTTACCAACAAAAGGACCAAACACAAACAAAAACTAAGGGGTTAAAAGCCATAGCTCTCCACTTCCTTAACTAACTTTCTCTGTACATTTCCAAATACAGATTCGTTAAAATTACACTATAAGACTGAATCTTGCACTGATTGTCTGATCTGACTGTCTGAAAAATGGAATCAAATGTTCTTAAATTGTGCCTTAAAGTTGGGGTTGGTAAGAGCCAACCCCAAAGCCACTCCCCCCAAACCATGAACGTGCACTCTCCGATGACTGGTGAATACCGCCAGCGTCCAAGTCCAAGTCGTCACAAGCAGTGAGGAGCAGAGTGCGTTGTTTACATGACAACATCTAACTACAAGTAACTGCTTCATGTCTAATTCACCTGTAAACAGCTAATATTATCATATTGAACATAAACAACATACAAATCCATTGCTAGTACTGGTAGCTGTCAAGCTAGTTTGTCAGCATCCAGAAATGGTTCTGAAAGTGTGTTTTGATGTTGTACCTTATTGCTGGTCAGCTAGCAACAGCTGGCTATGGTTAGACATCAAGATTAGTGGTGGGCTTGCTACATGTTTTCTTTTGTTACCCTCAGTGAATCACAGACTAACGTGAATATTGTATTGGACTCATGGTGATATGATGTTTTGAATGTTAGAGCCTCCAAGATGAGAGCATCATCGATTCTGATGACAAATACACACCAGAGCGAGGAACATCATCACGTCAGAGAGGATGATAGGAGGGCGACCAGCAGTGTCGGAGGAAGTGGAGGCAGAGACTGTGGACATAAAGTAGACGATCATGTGGCGGCAGGAGGAGCGTGCTCTGGGCAGCCCTTGGTTAAGAATACATTTTATGCCAAACAACGCCACCCTGGGGATTTCACCCAGGGACCCTTTTTGTTCTTTCAAAGGACTACTTCTAAACTAAATAAGGCACTCAGGTATGTTTAACAATTGAGGCAGAGACAGCATTTCTAGTTACAAAAATAATGTTTAATAGTTCAATTAAAAAGTCTTAAAGCTTCAACGTTAAGAAGTCTCTCACTGGGGGCAAAAAAGGGGAGCCAATCAGGGCTGAGTCTTTCTGGGCAGATGGGTCCAAAACAAAGGGGATCCCAGGAACACTATACATGAAGTAAATGAAACTGAAACAAAGTCAACCTAAAAGTGCAAAACACGAGAGGGACACCGCCACTGGGACACCAATCCACCACCCTATAGTCCATGGGCCAAAGGCCAAAATTTGACCTTTCGGTACCACTCAAGGTGGCAAAACCTAGTAACATTTTTTGAAATGGTACATGTCCATAGATGATATTTTGGTATGATAACCCATCCTAAGTGGTAGCTTTGTGACAGTTATCAGCACATGAAGTTAAACACCCCCTACAATAAATAGGCCTCCAGACGCGGGTGCATATCCTACTTTATGCTCATTTTTCAGAACTTTACTCATCTTTTATGAGGGTGTGTTTGGTAGCATTTTAAAGGGTAGCTTCGTAGCTTTCATTTAAACCAGGTTTTGGGCCTGGTACAAATACAAAGGTCACATGGGCTCTTCAAACTGTCAACAACAACTATTTTTCCACAATTTTCACCTAAACTGTAGTCTTTGTGACATGTAGGAACAACACTGACAAAAATAACAAACACTGAAATACTCACAGGACTGTAACAATTCAGGAAATGTATAATCCTCCCATATTATCCTACTATGAGGGGTGATTGTGGGCCTTAAGGTGGAACATGGGCCCAGGAGAGAATTGTCAATAATTGCTAATTATTTGGTATTTTAGTCTTTGTTTAGCAGGCAGATCAGATCAGTACATTTCTATCCTAATCATCATCGTCGTCGTCGTCGTCGTCGTCGTCGTCGTCATCATCATAGTCCAGGGTCAAGGCAACTTCATCTTTAACTCCATCCTCCTTTTTCTCTCTCTCTCTCTCACTAACGTGTTCCATGACTCAATATTTGTAGGTGTCACAAGCTTCGAATTGTCATCTGAACACTGTATGAAACAGTCCGTCTGGCTGTTTTCACCATTATCTTAACTGTGTATAAAGGCACACAGCCAAGGAGACAACAACGCTGCAACAGAAAATATTGCCTTTGACAATTCAAGGAAAAAAGGAGATAGGCTGAACAACTTAAAGCCTGAAACACACTGGGCCAACCGCTGGCCATCTGAAGCGTTTGGGGAGACTTGGACAAGTTCGGGAACAAATCTGTTCAGTGTGTTAAGCTGAGTTGGAAGCTTTCGGGACCGCGTGGACAGCGTCCGCTCCGATTCAACTTGCGAAGTCTGGAAAATTGGCTGTTGGCCGTCTGAGCCTTGGATACTCTGGTTGGTTGTGTGCTTACTTTATGACCATTCTGATTGGCGTGCTGGCGAATCAGCGCGGTGTGCTGAAGGGGTGGAATTGTGTGTGCCGCTGAACTCTATGGTGTGCTGTTTTTCTATGCACTTTCATGTTTTGGATTACTGGCACGAGACTAGTGCCACCCAATCTTGCGCAAGCGCAGAACGTACATGCTACTGTGTAATTGGCAGCTGTCGAGGCGATAAGTTTCAATGCAACATTTCTGCCGAACGATTCAGATGAAAGGCAACAGAGTGGTCTGATAAAGGCAGTTGGCTGTTGGTTTGAGTCTGACTACATTATTTACTCAGTTTACCGTGTCTCTGCTCCCGCGTCTTCATTGTTTTTGTCCCTCGAAGGTTATGAAAAGTCATCCGCTGGGCCACCAATTAGATGCCAGGTAGCCCCGAGCTATCCGGGATCCGTAATCCCTAGCAAAGGGATTACGGAAAAAGCCTGGAAAAAGCAAGACAGTGCAGTTAGTTCAGCCTACCGTCAGTCCAGCTGGAGTTTATTAGTTAGCTTCAATGTCTGGTCTCTGCTGATAATTGGCCGCGCCAACTTCTTTTTGGCTCCGTTTGCCAGCGTAATCTGTAGTCGGGCTGGAAATAGGTGAAACAGTCTGAGGCCAAGATTGTACAGTGTTGACATGGTGTCACGGTACTTGGCTAGTTACTTGAGGACCTCCGGAGTGTTGTCTTTGTAGATATGCACCGGCGTTCCTCGGTATTGGAGGCTGCCTCGTCTCTTGTGGGCTTCCCGTACAATCATCTTCTTTGCCTGGAACCGGTGGAGACAATTTATTACCGGCCACGGCCGAGACCGCGGTTGTCTAGTTCAAGGGATGACAAGAGAGTCTGTTGGCCAAGTAATTCAACAAGGAGGTCCGCAAAATTGTTGTCGGTCGCGGACCTTCAATAGACTCCAGGAGTCCGATTATCCGTGGCGTTGGTAGAGTGCGCAGCAAGTCGTGCAGAGTGCGGTTGAAACGTTCGCACTGACCATTACCCGCTGGATGGTACGGTGTAGTACGGGATTTTTCAATGCCGTACAAACAACATAGCTGTTGGACAAGGGTGCTTTCAAAGTTTCGGCCCTGATCGGAATGCATCCGTACTGGGACGCCAAACTTTGAAAACCATTCAGTGACAAGGACATGAGCAACAGTCGAGGCCCGCTGGTCACGGATAGGGATAGCAAGGGTGTATTTACTAAACACATCGGTAAGGACAAGAACGTTCTCCAACCCATTTTGGGTTGGCTCCAGCACGGTATAGTCCATCGCCAAGATCTCATTTGGCTCCGAAGCCAACAGATGTCCCATAAAGCTACGGGCAGGTGGCCCACAATCCTTGGCCACTAAGCACCGTTCACAGGCCCGACACCAGTGTCTCACGCCCTCAGACATCCCTGGCCAGTAACACCGTTGTCGCAGCAACTCCAAAGTCCTCTCGATGCCTTGGTGGCCATGGTTTTGATGCACCTCCGTAAGAACTGTCTTCTGCAAAGCAACAGGCAGGAGTACTTGCAGAACCGTTTCGCCCCCATCTGGGCGCAAGACTTGTCTATAAACAACTCCGGCCTGCTCAACCAGTCTACCCCACTGCTTGAGCAGAACCAAAGCGCGCTGAGACAGTTGCTGGCGTTCTTCACAACCCGGATATTGCTTCTGCCGCCAAAAAACCAACACTTCAAGGATCACCGGGTCGGCTCCAATGTCAGCTGGCGGATACTGTGGCAAGGCCCAGACAGCCGACTGACATGCTGGAGGCCGTTGGGCCTGAAGGGCCTCTTTTAGAGGGTGTGGAAGTGGGGTACCGGACACTATTGCCCCCAAGTCTGCGTCCATCGGTGGATGTAAGCGGGACAACGCATCTGCGTTAGTGTTGTTTTTACCAGGCCGATACCGAATTTCGAAATGAAACGATGCCAACTGTGCTGCCCAACGCTGTTCCAAGGCTCCAAGTTTAGCCGAGGACAAATGGCTAAGAGGATTGTTATCCGTGAATACAACACACCTGTGGCCCAACAAGTACTCACGGAATTTCTCCGTCATAGCCCATTTTAATGCCAAAAACTCTAGCTTCATGGAGCTGTAGTTGACTGGGTTACGCTCTGGTGGTCTCAAGCTTCGACTAGCAAATGCTATGGGCCGCACTTTCCCTCCCTGCTCTTGTGCGAGTACGGCGCCCAGACCTCCGTGACTTGCGTCGACCTCCAAGATGAAGGGAAGAGAGAAATCAGCGTATGCAAGCACAGGGGCGGTGGTAAGTTTAGATTTTAGGGCGTCGAAACTCTGCTGATGCTCTATCAACCACCTTTCAGAAACACGGGGTTCAGACCGCCTGGCCTTTGACCTCTCAAGTTCAGCAACAAGGCGATGGAGAGGGGCAGCCAGCTTGGCGAAACCCTCCACGAAGCGGCGATAATAACTTGCAAACCCGAGGAAGGATCGAAGCTCCAAGATGGTGGTCGGGGACTGCCAGCTGGCTACCACCTCCACTTTGCCTGGGTCAGTTGAAACGCCCTGGGCTGAGATGACATGCCCCAAATAATGCACTTCTTGCTGAAAAAATGAGCATTTAGACAATTTGGCCTTCAAACCCTCTCGCTGTAGCCGCTGCAAAACCACTTCCAGTCTTTCCAGATGTTGTTGGAAAGTGGACGAAAAGACCACAATGTCGTCGAGGTATAACAGCAGAGTCCGACATTGCTGGTCCCCGAAAATGCGCTGCATTAGCCGCTGGAACGTACTTGGTGCGTTACATAACCCGAATGGCATTCTATTCCACTCGAAAAGACCGAAAGGAGTGCAGAATGCCGTCTTGGGGCGGTCAACTTCGGCGACCGGAACCTGGTTGTACCCGCTGGCTAAATCCATGGTGGAAAACCAGCGGGCACCAGTAAGCGCGTCCAGCGACTCCTCGATACGAGGAAGCGGAAAAGCATCTTTCCTGGTCCGGCTATTGAGTTGTCTGTAGTCCACACATAAGCGTAGGCTACCATCTTTCTTCTTGACCAAAACAATTGGCGAGGCGAAGGGGCTGCAGCTCTCCCTGATAACCTGCGTCTCAAGCAACTGATTGATATGCTCCTTGACCACTTCATAATCTGATGGTGGTATGCGCCGATAGCGCTGGCGAATTGGTGCGTCATCCAAAAGGGGAATTTCATGGGAAATTAGACTAGTACAGCCTAAATCACCCTCATAGGATGAAAAGACGGAATCATATTTCCAGAGAAGAAGACGCGCCTCATTCTGTTCGTCAATGGGCAAGGCAGACAGATCCACCGCACCTATTTGGTCCTGAAGCGTCGGAGTCGCAGCTTGTGATGCCACCGTGGCCAAGTAAGATGGGACCTCCTTCACCCCAGAGGGCAGACTCACTACATGAACCTCACTCAAAGCACCAACGACTGTTCGTGGGTAAAGTAGCACATCAGAGGAGCCCACGTTTACGACTGGGATGTAGGCGGTGCCACCTTCAACTCTAACCAGTGCTGGAGAGGCCAGCAGTCCGGCAGGGAGGCCCTTCTCCAAAGGCTCAAAGAGTGCAGTAGTCCCAGAATACTGGGCTGAACATGTGGCTGAAACAATTTGCATTGTGCCACCAGAAATCCGACAAGCCTTCTTGCCAAGAACTTTGACTCTGCCGGTGACCTTGAAAGGGGGATCCAAAGAGGTTCGGTGGCATTTCTGCAGCGCCTGCACCACCGATTGGGGTGCCCCTATGACCGTGGGCAAATCAAACAAGGCTTTGCCATATTGCCCAAAAAGCGTGCTGTAACACCGGCGTAGGATGTTCATCCCCAAAATGCCAGGGGAGTAAGGTGATCCACCCACCGGGGGGTCCTTGACCACCAGTAACCCACACCCTGACAACGATCTACCGCAGAGTGTGACTTCAAGCTCCAAGTACCCAAGATAGGGAATGGGCAAGCAATTGGCGGCTTGAAGTTGCAGCCACTGGCAAGGTTGGAGCTTCCCCTGCACTCCAGCCTGAAAGTGCTGTCGGAAGAAGCTTTCCGAAATAGTGGAAACCATTGATCCTGTGTCCACTAACCAAGGAATTTTCCCTCCCCCCATGACTACATCCATGTGCGGACAAGCAGAAACTAGCTTAGCTCCCCCCTCAGTGCCTGAAATGTCTGATGAGCCGCTGGTTGCCCCCCCCGAACTTTGGCTCCACAGTTCGGTGGGTGCTAGTTTCCCAGATGCTGCGCTGGGCCTTGCTGCCTACTCGGCCAGGAGGGAGGAGGCGCAAGGGGCCGGGGATGAGGAGGGCCACGCGGCCCCCCGCACTCCCTGGCAAAATGGCCAGGTTGATGGCATCGCTTGCAGATTACTGGACCATAGTGAGGAGGGTGATTATGCTGAGAGTTATTCTGCAGCTGAGAAAGAGATTCGGTGAGTCTATTTAACTGCTCCTGTTGAAGCTTCAACATCTCTTTCACTTCCAGCAATTCGGAAGTTGAACTTGGGCTTACCGCTGGGGGAACACCCTGAACACCATACTGCAAACCCATAACTGAGGGGACTGAGTGGCTACGGCCGCGCGTGCCCCCTGGTAGCCCCTCCTGCTCCCACCTGATTGCCTCTGCCCTTACCTCCAGGAGGGAGGCTGCAGGCAGTCTGCGCACTAACTGCTTTAGCTCTCGCCGGAGGGCACCATCGGTGACATATTCGACAAACTGGTCGCGCATCAAAAACTCGGTGTTCAGCATCTCGCTCGGAGCCTGTTGTTTTATGGAAGCCATCAAGCTCATCAAAGCAAGGGAGAACTCTTGGAGTGTCTCCCCTTCCTGCTGTCGCCTTGAGAAGAACGCCTCCTGCAAGGCAACATAGGAGTCGGTACAACCGTATAGCTCTCTCAATACAGTAATAATCTTAGCCGGATCGCTTCTTTCTGCGGTCGAACGATATTTTATCTCCTCACGCGCCTCTCCCTCTAAGTGGTCAAAAAGGAAAAAGGCTTGGTCAGCTGTGGACAGGTGACGGGCCCTAATGCACGCCTGAGCTTCCTCAACCCACTCTTCTAGCCCTAGGCCTGATCTACCCCTAAATACAGGACACTTCCTGTCTCTAGGTACTAAGATAAGGTCCCTCAACTCCTGCATCTCTCCCTCCATGTTCTCTGCTGCTAAGATTTAAACTCGGACACCAATATTATAATTACAAAGAGGAGACTCACTGCTGCTTTGCCTTTAACTCACTGGTTGCCATACACTCTGCTGATCCAACCGAAATCAAGGAAATGAGAAAAAAACAAAATATACCTAGATAAGGAACACACGTCTCCGCCTCAAGTGAATGAGATCCTGCCGACAACGCCAAGTGTGGCAACACGAGGGGTGTTTACTACTTGATGTATTCGATTCCGACAACGCCACCTTGGGTTAGGGCCCAAGGACCCGTACTATAGTTAAATTACTCTATCTACAAAAAGACACACAGATCGGTTCATTCACGGAGAGCAGGAGACGTGGTTCACTTATTTTATACAAAATTTTATTATGATTATTAAATGAACATTTGCAGGTCTGGCACTGTAAAAGAAAAAAAAGAAAGAAAGAGAGCCCAACTAAAAGGGGTACAGGCTGAGGCTTACCGGCTGGAGAGGGGTTATCAGGGGAGTGACGTCCAAAAGAAAAAGGGAGAACACCCCACTCATACAGAAAAACGTGACGTGCAACAAAGAAATCTTGAAGAGGGATCACAGCACACAAGGGGACCACCACCACCAAGGGAAACCACCACCTCCAACACCGGCCTACAGCACTGGGGAGAAAGGAGAACACGATTAGGAGGGCCTGGGATTATGACAAACCAAACATTTCATAATGTGCCAACAGAATATAAATAATCACTAAATAAATGAAGTGTTGAGTTAAATTAAGGATAAATCAATCACAACGGAAATCAAAGAGTCTCTGGCCAGAGATATCAAATTAATAATAACTAGTGATAGTTAAATTGACCTTCACACAATAGGGGAGTTCATACATTTCCTGGGAAAGCCCCCCCGAACGAAAATACTAGAAACTCCCAAAGGTAAACCAATTACCCCAAAGAAAACCACCCAAACTACTACGAAATTACCAAAAGAAGATCAACCATTAAAGGTCCCATATTATGAAAAACTGACTTTTTCTGGGATTTGGGGTGTTATTGTGGGTCTATGGTGCTGCCACACGCCGAGAAACTTTGAAAAAAGTCTATCCATGCTTTTTTGAGTGAGATACAGGTTTCTAAAGGGGTCTTGCCTGCAGTTTCCAGATACACGAGTCAAATTTGCTGCGGCTGTCGACGTCGACGGCCGCACATTTGCATATGGCTACCCCACTGCCCCTCCCTTCACCGCACGGTGTCTCCACCCACCAGGTACAGCTCCGGTCTCGGAGATCCGCCATTATTCTACTGAAATCACCATGGCCAAACTCAAGGAAAAGTGCTCTGTTGTTGGCTGCAAGGACCAGCACAACACACTCCATCGTCTCACACTGTGAGACTCACAGGTGCAGAGGACAAGAGAGCGGCATGGATTGAATTTATTTTTATGATTTATTTTTGAAGTTGGCAAAAAACTGTTGGTGTGTGCGAGCCACTTTGACACTGACTGTTTCACCAACTTGGGCCAGTACAACGCAGGAGTCGTCGGCAGACTTTTACTCAAAGGAATACATGCAGACCAAGGACATGTAAGTACACAAATAATGTGCTGTGTGTTTCTGTAGATTAGGCTGAACTCGTGCCTGATGTACTGTGTGTTTTGCCATTGAGAACAAGCTAAGGTTAGCGGCTAACCGCTAACGTTAGCTTCCCTGACCACACAAGTTAACGCTAGTGCTAAAGCAGAATCATTGTGTGTAGTACGTTTCTGATCCTGCACACTATGTAATGCGTGTTCCAGGGAAATGTCTGCATGTACAAGTATTTAGCTGTGTTTATTTAGCAATTTTACACGAACTAACCAAGCAGTGTCACATAGTACCAGCTAACGCTAACCGTGAGCTTTCAAGCTAATGCTAACCGCGAGCCCCTAGTTCGCGATCAACACGGTCTCCACATGCAAACCCAGAGGCGCGGTCAGTCAAGCAGTACATACACACACCCTCCACCGGGTCTAAGCTTTCAGGATTTTGTGAAATAATGCATTTGAAAATGTTTTCTAAGCTGGAATATGTTGGCATAGGCCGGGGCAATACGAGGGTACTGTTGACTGCTACATAGAGTTTAGATTCTCTGCCCGAGCCGGGTCGGGCTGGGCTCTTGACCAAGCATTTGTGCTTTTTTGTTTTAAATAACTCAGCATAATGAGTATATTTCCAGCTAGGAAACACGCATCTCTCTCCTCCCTCCATTTTTGTGTTGCTGCGTGGTGTACACGTGAGTTATCCTCATGGCTAAAACGTGACTTGAGACGTACGTGACAAGAAGAAAGCAAAAATATATATTTTTACGAATGAAAATGACAATAATTGTAACGCACAGTGACTTGAATAAATAACTTTAATGTGATTACTGGTTTGGAAATATTAACGCTAGATTACTCGTTACTGAAATAAAGTGGTCGGATTAGAGTAATGTAAGGCGTTGCAGCCTTTAGTGCTTGAATTATACTGTAACAGTGCTGTCATGTGTTATCCTATCCATATCTGGGAATGCTGTGCAGGTAAATTAAACTGTGATTACTTGTTGAGAACATTTGCCCATTTCTTGCAATTGTTTTCATGTTTGTCTTTTTACTGTTCAAGACTCTGACTGGCTGCACTGCATCACAATAAGAATGCTGATAGAGGACAAGCCACCACATCATCAGGAGATCCTCTTTTCAAACTGAGCTTTCCAAAGTCCTGGAAGGGAGAGTGCAGAGCCAAACCAGTGAAGACAGACACGACATTCTGTAAGTTTTACAATCTTTTATTTGAACCTCTCAAATTAAAATAAACATGGACACACAGACATCACACAAAAGGTTGAACACAAACACTTAAAATCTGAATTCTTTTAAGATGGTTTTCAAAATAAATAATGAGAATGTATAAATGAGAAGTAATTAGGAGAAATAAGAGACACTTTACAACACTGCAGCACAAGGTGTTTTGGTTCTACTGCAGTTTTCCTGTAAACATGCATTTGTTTATTGCACTGCAGACTGCGGTGATGCACTGTTGGACCTGATCTTCCAGAAGGTTTTCCAGGACCCTGCCCCATATGTGAACGAGGTGCTGAAACTCATAATCCCTGAAGACCTCTCGGACCACACAGATGGGCAGCACAACTCTCACTCTCCGCCCCAGAGAGCACCAGCACCACCTTACAAAGCTTATGTAGGCTATATTGGCTGAACACAATTCAATATAAAGTCAGCACTGAATGTTTACACCCATGGCAACGAGATACTTTCTTTGTTATCATTTTCATATTGATATTGAAGTTAATATATAAAGTCAAACTGTTTCACTTCAGATATGTATTTTCTTCTTATTTCATTCATGTCAACACATGTTTACAAATGTTTCTTACAATTAAAACATCTTTCCTAACTGTTCTGTGTTTTCATTGTTTGATATGTAATTTTCATGGTAATAAGTAAAAGATAATAAACTATAAACAATGTAAGATAGAAGAAGCAGTTATGTACTTTTAATCATAACACTTTTACGATAAATGAATAGTATTTATGTGACTAAAAGCTTACTGCACTATTCCCCTCAGACGTAAAGATTCATAGTCTGCCCGATAAATGTTCAGTGCATTCTGCAGTGCAGATACATTCAGGCAGACAGGTTCCAGGCCAGGGTGGTCCACCATGCATGATGGTGGCTCAGGAAACTGCTGTAGTCTTCGTATAACCTAGAAATAATGAAAGGTAAGTGAGTGACAATAGATTAGAGAAAAGAGAGAGAGCAGAATGACAACGTTGTTTGCCCAGTGTTCACACTTCATTGTGGTATTTCCATACAGCAGATATTCTCAGGTTCTGTAGGCATTTGTTTACAATAGCCACAGGAACACCTGTTTTTATGCCTTTTTTTATTATTCATGGGAAACTATGATCACTAATCATGTCACATTGTTTCTTTGATAATATATATAAAGTTTAGAAACCGTTTTAAATGGTTAAAAAACAATTCTGCTGGTAGAAAGGTGATTGGAAGCAACTGTGGCATACTGAAAACTACAGTTGAAAATTGCTGGCAGTAGCTAATTACAGGTCGTCACTGCAAATAAGAGCAGGTTCTCAATCAACTTACCTGGCTACATAAAGGTAAATAATAATATGATAACATAATAATAACATAAAAGTAATGTCGAGGTAACAAACTTAACTACTAACCACTGAGAAACACCAATGTTCATTCTTGGCTGCTTACTTTCTTCTGGAGCCTCTTGTTCTGGGTCGGACCGCAGTCTGTTGTCCGGCAGCCATTATTCCCAGAAACTCCGCCGTTGCCATGGTCACATGATGCCATCCTCACGTCTTCCGCAGGCAGGAGGAGGTGGGCGGTACCGTGGGCGGCGCGCAGTAGCTCATTAGCATTTAAAGGGAAAGGCACTGAAACAGGCCACCTGGAGCAGGGCTGTGAAACTGGTGTTTCAAGAACCCTGCTGTGCTCAATGCTTCAGCTTTTTTCGACCAAAGCATGTTACTAACATTCCATTTAGACATCAGGGAACCATGTCAAGAAGCAGAAATGACCATAATATGGGACCTTTAACAGAATATAAACAAACAAACACCAAACCTCAGCAGATTAAAACACCCACACACACACACACGCACACACAAATGAAGCAGGCTGATCGAAGGCGGCCGACCAAACCACACCGTCGGCGCAGCACAGCAATAGCAGCAAAGCGGCAACAGCACAGTGTCAGTTCAGCAGCAAAGCAGCAACAGTACAGCGGCAGTTCAGCAGCAAAGCAGCAACAGTACAGCGGCAGTTCAGCAGCAAAGCAGCAACAGTACAGCGGCAGTTCAGCAGCAGCAGCAGCCGCGGTAGTCGGCAGCGAAGCAGGAGCAGTACAGTGATAGTTTTAGCAGCTGCGCTTACTTAGCTTAGCTAGCGTTAGCCCCCAGGACTTCGGTTATCTATGCGGGTGTGATGACAGTCCTATCCAAGGAGGGAGAGGGGCGAAGACAACATGCCCAGCAGGAGAAGACAGCCCCCCATGCAGCCCACGACCAGCCGACTGTAAGAGGGAGAGGAGCGGAAGGGGAGCTTAGCAACTGGCTAACGCAATGAATGAGAGAAGCACATTTTTAACTCACCGATGCTGTTGTTGACAGCGACGAACAACGGCAGACAATCGCCACAATCGTGGTGGAGACACCGGACCTATTAAAGGGATCGTCGTTGTAATTTACATAAAACCGAACTAATATACACATGCAGCATAGCGATGGTGCCTACCTGTGCTCAGCTGGTAACAACGAGTCCAACGACCAGAAAGTGGGCGGGCCGAAGAGGCAGGAAGCAAGAGGTCAGGAGGTAGGAGCCAGCCTACTTTTATCCCCTCGGCATGAGCCACTATTGGCTAATAAGCCAGAGGGGCAGTGGTGCAGCACAGCTAGAGGTGATATGGCTCAGTGATGCCTCATACCACTACACTAATGTTTCTGCGGCTGCAGCTTTCGAAGTCCGCCATCTTCACCTTTAGCCTAGCATTGCTCTCAGCTAGCGTCGCACACCTGTCCTCCAGTGCCTGAATCCTTTGGTCCTGTTGTTCAGCGCTAGCCTCCAGCAAGTCAATCCGTTGGCCGTGCTCCGTCACCACAGCCTGTGTACGGTCCAGTTTCGCTTCTAAAGCCGCAACAGAGTTTTAAAGTCTTGAAGCTCTGTGGTCCTCCAGTAGGCTAGCAATGCTAGTTACACAGGTGTTGTTGCATGTGGTTGAGGTTAAGGTCCCTCCCTCGATGGCCTTTATAGTATTTTTCCCCAATTTTGAAATCATGCCAGCTTATATTAACCTAGTGGCGGACACTGTCTTACTGTAGGCTAGTGGGGTTGATGAAAGAGTAGATTTTTAGAGTAAAGATGCAGGAGCGTGAGATCGCCCTGCCATTTGCATGCTCACCTCATTGGAAGTCCAGTTATTTTATAGTTTTAGTGTCACACACACCTGTGACACTGGTCTAATGTCTTTTTAAAGTTACAAAAACACTGCCTGTACGCCTCAGGCACAAGCTCATACACACAAAGGATAGCGCTCTTTACGTTATCATAAACCCATGGCATAACACATCCCTTGGCCACTGCAAAGCAACTGCAATAGGCTTAAATGTACTGAAATATGAGTCTATCGAGGAAGTCAAAGTAACTCACTGTCCACCACCGATTGTAGCCATGTAGCCATGAAGTTTACCCAATTGCAGTCAGGACATTAAACCAGATAAGGTTTCACTAGAGACACATTCTTCTAGGCTGTAATCCAGCCAATCTCTGCTATCCGACATTCTCCACCAGTACTGAACTTGAAGTACTGTGGGGGCTATGGAACTGCCAGTCTGCCGTCAAGAATGCAGACATCATTTCAGCCTGTGCCTCCCTGCAGACTCTCCACATTCTGGCCCTTACTGCGACCTTGATCAACCCAGAAAACACTGCAGCTCCAGCTGCCCTCTCATCAGCCTACTCCTTATCACACTCCATTTACCCATTTACTCAGATGCCCATCCAGAAAGCACCTTCCCCAACCCTCACCTCTGATGGCCTTAACTGCTTCAGCCCTCTCTCCTTTGAAGATGTTCTCACACTAGCCACATCTAACTGGGCCACCACCTGTTCCCTGGACCCAATTCCCTCCTCCCTTCTCCAAGACATCTCTCACGACATCCTGCCATTCCTCACTCACTTCAGGCATTATTCGAGCTCCTTTCAAGACAGCCACAGTAAAGCCACTCCTAAAGAAACCCACCCTAGCTGACATCGTAAACTACAGACCTGTATCTCTTCTTTCATTCCTCTCGAAACCCTGGAACGTGCAGTCTATATCCAACTGTCCTCCTATCTTTCAGAAAATGACCTCCTTCACACTAATCAGTCAGGCTTCAGGACTGGTCACTCCACTGAGATGGCCCTCCTCACAGTGACTGAGTCACTTTGTGCTGCCAGAGCCAAGTCCTCATTCTCCTCGACTTGTCCTTTGCGTTTGACACAGTCAACCACCAAATCCTCCTCTCCACTCCACACTCAGCTGAACTTGGCATTGCTGACTCTGCTCTAACCTGGTTCACGTCATCGCACTTTTCAGGTTACATGGAATGGCTCCTTGTCCAAAAACTACTTTCTGGGAACTGGTCTCCCCAAGGCTCAGTATTAGGACCACTTCTGTTTTCACTATACACTATATCACTAGGCTCTGCAATCACATTACATGGATTCTCCTACCACTTTTATGCTGATGACACCAACTGTTCCTCTCTTTCCCCTCATCCTCCTCCAACACCCACGTTGTGATGCATATCTTGCAATGTTTGGCAGACCTCTCCGGTTGGACAGCTGCGCATCACTTCAAAATCAACCTTAGAAAAACTTTACTCCTCTTCATCCCGGGGAAAGACTGCCCTCGCTTAGACCTGTCAATGTCGAGGATGTCACGGTATGAGCCTCAGCACTACAACATCACTGCTGTGGCCTGATCCTGCAGATTTGCCCTCTACAACATCTGCAGGATCTGGTCTTTCCTATCAAAAGACGCGACGCAACTCCTAGTCCAAGCTCTGGTCATCTCCCGCCTGGATTACTGCAACTCCCTCTTGGCTGGACTCCCAGCATCTGTGACTAAACCACTGGAGCGTATCCAGAACGCTGCAGTGCACCTCATTTACAATCTTCCCAAATTCTCCCATGTGACCCCCCCTCCTCTGTGACCTCCACTGGCTTCCTGTTGCGGCCCGCATCTGATTCCAGATGATGGTGCTGGACTTCAAGGACCTCAACGGAATTGCGCCTGTCAACCTCCAAACACTGGTCAGACCACACGCCCCATCGCTGAGAGCAAAGCCCACTCAGTGAAGTCGCAACTCTAACTGTTTTGGCACCTAAGTGGTGGAACAAACTCCAGACTGATGTCAGGACAGCATAGTCACTCTCTGTCTTCAACAAAAGACTCAAGACTCATTTGTTCAGACTTCACCTCGACCCCACATAGCATGACTCCCTCCCAACCACCTTTCAAAAAAATTAAAAAAATTTAAAAGTGTATGCACTTGTATGTTGGTATCATAGTACTTGTGCACTCATGCACTTATGACTTATGACAAATAGCAGTTACGATCCTCGGATGAGGACTTGAAAATTGTTTCTATATTTCTTTATACTCAATCGACGGTGATATGTCGTGGTTTCTCTCTTGTGACAAATGTACTCATTGTAAGTCGCTTTGGACAAAAGCATCTGCTAAATGCCCTAAAGGTAAATGTAAATGTCAACTTAACACTCACGAACACCGAGACCAAAGAAATACTTAGGAATCAGGAAAAAGACAGGGCACTGACAAGAGAACAGACTGTGGCCCTCTGAAGTTCTGGCTGGCTCATCTTAATGGCAGTCTTTGCCTCCCACCTTTAATCTCCAACTTCCTACACCTGATTGGTAAGGAAAACAAATCACAATCACCACAGCAAACTTGATTTGACTAATACCGACGCCCGATGCCACACACTTTTTTTTTTTAGGAATTGTTAACTTCCTAGCCTTACAAGAACAAACTCATTAGGTCCTTCCTATCATAAACCATACTTGTTTATCTTCTGGAGCATGCCAGGCTTGAGGCAACTTGAGAGGTAAACTAGAAGCAGCCAACGCCCTGAACTGCCTTCCTCCACCAGGGAACTTTATCCCATTAACCAAGGATTACCCTGAAAAAAAGAAAAAAAGAACGCCTGAAAGGCTGAAAAACAACCCAAATGGATGAGCAGTCTTTAAATATTAAATATTAGGATAGAAATGTACTGATCTGATCTGCCTGCGAAATAAGGACTTTTTGAAAATACCAATTAGCAATTATTGACAATCCTAGCCTGGGCCCATGTTTCACTTTAAGGCCAACAATCACCCCTCATAGATGGATAATATAGGAGGATTATACATTTCCTGAATTGTTACAGTCCTGTGAGTATTTCAGTGTTTGTTATTTGTGTCAGTGTTGTTCCTACATGTCACAATGATATAAAAAAGACTACAGTTTAAGCGAAAATTGTGGAAAAATAGTTGTTGTTGACAGTTTGAAGAGCCCATGTGACCTTTGCATTTTTTAGACAGGCCCAAAACCTGGTTTAAATGAAAGCTATGGATATCCTTTAAAATTCTACCAAACATGCCCTCATGAAAGATGAGTAAAGCTCTGAAAAATGAGCATAAAGTGGGATATGCACCCGTGTCTGGAGGCCTATTTATTGTAGGGGGTGTTTAACTTCATGTGCTGATAACTGTCACAAAGCTACCACTTGGGTTATCATACTAAAATATCATCTATGGACATGTACCATTTCAAAAAATGTGACTAGGTTTTGCCACCTTGAGTGATACCAAAATCTGGTCTGGGGGAAGTCAGAGGACAGCAAGTGAGAAAACAAAATTAAATGCAACTAATCACAAAAACACAAGAAATCAAGGACACTTAATATACCAATTCTCTAATAATTTACACAATACCAAATCAAATAGAACTAGAAAGATTTACATCATCAAACGAAATTCACCTGCAACCTGCAAAGACCAAAATAACCGTAACGCCAACATAAATCAAAATTACAGGTTGCAGTGAAACCAGTTGTTAGTAAAGGAAATAAAGAAAATGCCATAAACAACTACTAACCCCAGAGAAAAGAAAATAAACTTTCCCACTGCGCACGCACACACACACAACATATACACACGACAGATTCGACACTACACAGCTCAATACGGCATTGCAGAGCAACAATTCTGCCGGCAACGCTAAAACAAGACCTGGACAAAGGCTAGCGCTTAGCCAGCTGTAGTGAGCAGCCGGGAGCCCGAGAGACAGCGTTAGAGCACCGCAACCGCGGGTGCCAATAAAAGTCTGTGAGTCAAAGCAGTGTGAATCCAAGCAATGAGTCAGAGCAGCGAAGCAAAGCACTAGAGGTGAGCAGCAAAGCAGCTAGCTGTGAGGCAAAGCAGCGAAGCCGCGAGGCAAAGCAGCGGTGATTTCTTGCAGACAGGTTAGCGGTTGCTATGCCGCTACACAGGTGTCTTTACCCTACAATAAACAAACAGATATGAGCAACTTACGAGTGGCTGGAGGAGGAAGCTTAAGTCACTTAAGTCACACTTAAGAGCGAAGCGATCAGCTACACGGCTGATGTTTTCGGAATGTCGCAACTCATCGGATGCGAGGTGGAGCTGTTGAGGGTAAAAGATGGGCTGTCATTTTTGCTTGCCTAAGTACAAGAGCCGTTCACCTGGAAGTCATTGAATCGATGTCAACCTCGAGCTTCATCAATGCCTTGAGGCGCTTTCTCTCTATATGGAGACCTGTCAAACACCTCAGGTCAGGTAGAGCAGTGGTTCCGAACCTTTTTTCCTTGAAGCCCCCCTTGCCTGTGTCCAAGACAAGCCATCCCCCCCACAACCCACATACACTAAAAGAATAAAGTGATTAATCACAAACTTTTATTTGCAAAAATAAACAACAGTTATATTCTCCTAGTTTTACAAGGTATATAGATACATTTCTTCCTTTTTGTGTCATCAGGTGTATCACACACAAACACACACACACACAGTGACCAGAATAGGCCTACTAGAGAACAGAATAGTCCTACCTCATAGGGGTGTAGGTAATAAATCGCTTAATGAATTTAAATGTGGACCAAGAAATATGTTTCAGTTTGGATTATAGAGAGTTTTGATTGGGTGCATTATTGGGATTTTATGCAGTCCAGGGTATAATTGGCCGTTTTTGACTATTTTTGATTTTACTATTATATTTCACCCTAAAAACTATTTATCTTGCCTTGTTTGGTGTCATTATTTTCAGCACAACCTCACGTGTGACTGTACAGTTATTTTTTCATTTTGACACACTGTATTAACACAATGGACCCAAAATCACAAAAAAACATAAAATCTGAGTAGGAAAAAGTTAGATTTTTTACTGTGAAAACCACAAATATGTTTAACGAACCATTTTTATTACTTATAATGCAAATATTAATTGTTGTTTGCTAAACTTGTGCATACGCTTTTGCAATTTACAAAGTTATATGTAATTATTTACATTTAGATACAGGCGATGCCGCAGACTCAGGTCTGACTCAGCTCTCCTGCCTGCTCCACATTCAGCAGTCTCATCATTGTTTTGACTCATTAAACAAAAAAACGTTACACTCCAAAACACGCAAAATGTCACAAATCTCTCAACTCTCTCACTGTCACTGTCGGTCCCTCTACAACTTCCTCCTGTTCCCCCGCAACCAAATCACCTGTTTTGCCATGTAGTTTTGTGATTGGCTGGTGCGGTGTCTTTTTCCACCAATAGGAACGTGTTTTTTCGCTCACAAACCTTTCCTGCTTGAGGACACTTTCGTGAGAGAAGCCCTTCTTTACCGTCTCTTCCTGCACCAAACGCGCAGCAAACGTGACGTTAATGTTAGCGAAAAAGCGTGCCGTACATTATTTATCATAAGTCCGGTTTTACTTGGCCTATCAACACGATTTAAAAACTGGTACACAGTTTGAAGGCTGCTCCAACACATAATTCGGACCGAGACTCACTGAGGCTCCGTCTCACTGCTACGTCATGTTAAATTTGTCACGTGATTTTGACGTGCCGGCACGTCAATCGACCTCAGAGGGTTGCACAAATATAACTTTAACCTCACAACCTCAGAGCAGACAAAGTTGTGTGCACACCCTGCGATCTCGGACCCCAGGTTGGGAACCACTGAGGTAGAGGAACAAATTTCATCTGAGTATGCAGAGAGCTGCAGGTTAACACAGGCGACCCTGAGATCAAGAACTACCTGCAAGAGAGTGCACATGGACCGTTAATGCACCCCATTCCTCGCACATGGGAGGAGCTTGGGAGAGATTCATAGGGGTGGCTAGACAGATCCTGGATGCACTGCTGGTGAAAGATGGAGCTACCAGACTGACCTACGAAGTCCTAACAACGTTGATGGCGGAGGTAGTGGTCATCATGAACTCCAGACCGCTAGTCCCAATCTCATTTGATGCCGAGATACCTGAAATGCTCTCACCTGCCACTCTCTTAACACAGAAGGCGAGTGTTAATCCTGCACCACCAGGAAACTTTGAGTTGGACTGCCTATGTAAGGTACAGTGGCGCCAGGTTCAGAGCTTGGCAGGCTCCTCCTGGAAAAGGTGGATACTGGAGTACCTGGCAACTCTTCAACCACAGCAGAAGTGGACCACGGAGAAGCCTGACCTCCAGGAGGGTGACATTTTTTGATAAAAGACATTCAAGCAAAAACGTAATGAGTGGCCTCTTGGTCGGATAGTTAAGGCCATTCCTAGATCAGGCACCAAGGTCTGAAAGGTTATGGTGAAAACTCTTAGCCAAGGGGTACTTAAGGAGTATTTTAGGCCCATTAGTGATGTTGTTTTACTTATACCGAAGGTGAAAGAGTAAATAGTGGTAAAACATATTTATACCAAGCGGGGAGTGTTCTGACTCCTGTCAGTTTCTGAGTAACGTTTAGTGCCCCCTACTGGTGTGTCACAGGGTTATCACGCCTTCAAGAACTGACTTAAAAAATACACAAGCAGGCTGTGCTCCACCACAGAGTTGTTGTTGTCTGATCCTTGGAGTAGGTCCATCAGTGAGTATGGTTGCTCTTAGTTTATTAAAGTTACATCATCATTTAATAACATTCTTTACTTCAGAGTGGTGTTGAAAACCTTTTAATTGTTGTTGAGTTGGGAAACCGTGCTAACAATGCTAATGCTAATCAGGATGCTAACTGTTAGCATAGGCTGATTGAATTCATTGTTGGGCCTCGTTTGTGTTGTGTGTGTAAACCACTGCATGGGTTGTTGCCATTTGTTGTGTTTGCACTGTTACTTACCTGTGACAGGATTTCACTGTAAAGATGTACACATGCCTTATTTAATATTGTGTTTTATTTACCTGATTTGTAACCTGAAAAGGAAGAAGTGTGACCAGTGTTGTTGCATATTTAATTTCAATTGTAACATTGTGTATATTTTCATTGTGTTGCAGTTTTACAAAAAAAAGTCTCAGAAGACTGCAGTAAATCTCTCTCAACCTGGAGTCAAGCCTACTGGGTCTTTCTTGTTAGCTATCTGTCTACAAATACAGCTCACATATTAGCCAGGACAGAATACTAACAACATTAACAACTGACTTCTTTCTTTACTGCCACAGTAATTTTTTACTGCCACGATAATAACAATGTCCAAGAGGTTGCCCCCTAACAAAAACTGCAGAAATGGGTTGTAATATGCTGCTTTCACCGTGATTGGTTGTTTTTCTTACACCATGTTTTAACTAAGTATGGTTGTCTGAATCGATACAATGTCGGATGTTCACTGTACACACTATATCTTTAAAATATGCTTTTTGATATGTCATGTATATGAACCACATGCCTGCAATATCAGTTGCATGCTGGATATCAATTTGGAGACTTAATCACTCATGCAGAAGGTGCTAAGATAGCTTCCATGAATCAACCATTCCCAATCCATGCTCCTCCTGCTTTAGGGACAGTGGGCAACACTGTGTCACCTACCGCTGGATAGGACCCAAGCTGTTGCTCTCTGCTGTCGCGTGTGGTCAGGACGTGGTACAATGAGGTTTTTCAAATGTATTTCTTGTTGGTCAGATCCACGTTAGCAACAGTTGAACAGGTATTGTTGACTTTACACTCTCTAATGTAGATTTAGATCTCAGACCCAAATTTCAGCTAGCCAGTGAATGCATTTCATTTACTCATTTACTAATTTCTCTTGAGTATATGAAAGGGCTCAAATTTAACTGAGAAAACTTGTAAATAAAGTGTGCTGCAAGGCTGCAGATCTGGTCTGAAGCAGGCCTAGCTCATTCTGTGTTTTTCTCTCTCCTCTAATGACGGCCTCAATTTTCTATGGCTCTCCTCTGAGGGGTGGTTATATTACTGGGACGCCACCAATAAAGGCTGGTGCTGGTCTGGGATTCCATGTCTTGCTCTCTCCCTCGCTTTTCTTCCCTTCTGAAGTCTCTCTTTCCATTTCTCCCTTACTTCTTTCCTGTCCCTCAGCGAAGGGCTGTGTTTAGGGCTCATCAGAAAGCACAACCATCTCCAATATACGACACAACAAAATAGGTCTTTGGGCCCCATTTTGACGATCTGAAAGGCAAGTCTCAAGCGCAAAGCGCAAGTAGCTTTGTGGGCGGATATCAGGCGCTGTTGCTATTATGCCGGCGGGATAAATGACTCTTGCACCCGGCGCAGATCTACAATGGGATGGTCTGAAGTAGCTGCATTAGTCATAGGTGTGGTTTGGCCGTAACGTGCAATAAACCAATCAGAGTGTCATCTCACATTCCCTATAAGAGCGGGTGCGCTTGTTCCATGGCGGATTGCTATTATAATGGCGCATTTTCCAGGCGCACACCAGGAGCGCTTCACAGCCGAGGAGACCGGCGTTCTCGTTGGGGCTGCAGCATTGTCAGACCGGACCGCACTGCCCGTGATTGCGGCAAGGTATTAATCCCCGTCTTGACCGGCTGGCGATGTTGCTGCTGCCTCTCAGGCGCATCGCCTCAAGTCCCCAAAAGCACCACCTGCTCCTGTTGTGCCCCTTCCTCCTTCCTCCTCCTCCTCCAACTCCATCTCCGTCCACCTGCTCCACTAGGAGCACATCGCGCATTGCCACTCCCGGACCTTCACGGCTACGGCGGGCGCGTCGCATATCAGAGGGAAAAAGAATTAGTTCTTCTGTTTAAATCTTTTCAACTTTTTTTTGTATGGTTTGCAAAAACGGGAACTGCTTCCTTGTAGATGAGAGAAGCAAAGTGTATGCACGTTGAGCACACGCTACATTATGGCCAAGCATGCGCCCTTAAAATAGCATCTGAATAAGCGCCACTGACTTTAGACTAGGTTTTTCCTGGTCTGTTGCGCAAGTGTTTTCTGAAACGGCAAAATAGCACCAGTGAACGTTTGCCCCGGAACACGCCTCTTCTTATCGCTGAACCGCCCCCAGAGCGCAAAGTCATTCCCTAATTTAAGGACGCGCGTCTGTGGAGGGAAAACTCCAATGTGCGCAGAGTGCAAAATAGGAATTACACAAGGGCCAGTGTACAAAGTCACTTGCGCCGAGTGCAAGATAGAGCCCTATGTCTGTTTGCTGAAAGTCACTGACTGCTACTTGTACTTCAGTTCTGTATTTAGGATTTTGAGGTACATGCACTTTCCTTGAGTTTGTCCATTTTGCGCTCCTTTCCTCTCTAGTACATGTCAGAGGCACACAGGCTATTGTTCTTTTATCACACTGCTACTACAGTTTTGAGAACTAACTTCTACACCCAAAACTGCGATTAATTTAAGGCAAAAATGGTCCAACTAAAATCTGATTATCATAAAGTTAGCTAATGAAATGTTGTTGACTAACTAATTGCAATTATTATTTTATTAGCTATTGTCTTTTGACAAAACATTATTGAGTAGATTGATAAAAGGTCAGTTAAGGTGTTAAAGGTTTCTTTTAAGAATGCAGTCATTTCATAATTTTACCAGCCAACCCCAGAGGAAACGAAAATGGGAAAAGAGATCTCAGCAGTGTCTCATTCATTTCTCCTAGATAACTATGAGATCTATGTGAGACCAAAGTGAGGCTGTGGCCGATTTCTCCTGTTTCTCAATTGTTTCTCCTGAGAAACAGGTGCAGAAAATCTCAACTTGGGCTACCTGTCAGTTTCAAAGGAGATCTCATCAAGCTCTCAATGAAGTTACAGAATGTCTCCCCGGTGCTGGAAAGGAGCAAGGTTTAAGCGGTAAAGTCTCAAGTCTCACTTATTACTCCTAAGGAATTTTAGGAGAAATAAATGAGAAATGTTTGAGACCAAAAAAGACGACAACGGGACTGAAATGAGAACTTTCATTCCCTTCACGGCTCCATAGCCATAAATGAGCAAGCTTTGAACAGTAAAATTTTCCTCTGGGACGTGCTTTGGAACTATTGGCTGCCCCATGACGCGAGTCACAACTCTCATGTTCAAAGTGGCTTGTTTTACCTTGCTACTAATTGACTGTACAGGTGAACCTTGACAGCATCACTCCCTTTTGCTGTGTTGCTGTTTCATGTTTACATGACCACAATAATCTGATAACTGGGAATAATCAAGACATGATAATAATCTGATTTATTCTGCCTGATGGTACACATCTAGATTTCAAAAAAGACACATTAAATAACCAATATTAAAGCAGTGAGCCTTGATCAACTGATGTTTTATTTAAAATGTTACAGCAAACAACTGTCTGCTTACATCTTTAGCAGAAGAGTATAATATGGGTGTCCCAGTGGAGTCCAGTATTTAGCCACCTAAAATAAGTCTTATGTAATTATATAATATATATAAATATTTAAAATATGATTATTTATTTCATTTCCAGTCCGGTCCCAAAGCTCCGCATCTCTGTCTATTTTATTTGGCACTATACATTTCTAAGATGACAGTGTGTTCCTGTGGTCTTCTGTTTAGGTGTTATTGAGAGCTGGAGGGACTAAACCCTAACCATAGATCTAAAAAATACAAGATACTGTACAAAGCTTCAGACAGGACTTTTGCTTCAGAGTGGGATTAGCAATACTACAGACCTTTTACTTTGAAGAGATGTATTTTCTTCAATGAAATTATCAAAGCTACTTCATAGATAACATTCCTATAACAAACTATTCATTCCCTTGGAGGTTTTCCCTTTTATTGCTTTTTTAAATTGGGTTACATTTTTGACAAAAAAGTTATAAAAGAAAAAAAAATGTCAAAGCCTCTAAAAAATATTGTCAATTAATTCAAAAACATATAATGTTAAATAAGTGACTGCATACGTGTTCATCCCCTTCCAGCCAGTATTTAGTAGCTGTATCTTTGGCCTCAATCACAGCACTGAGTCTGTGTGGATAGGTCTCAATCAGAATTGCACATCTTTTACTCTATTCTTCTTTGCAAAACTGCTCTGCAGGCAGGTTGCACAGAGATCAGGCATGAACAGCCCTTTTCAAGTCCAGCCACAAATTCTCTATTGGATTGAGGTCTGGGCTTTGAATCTGCCACTCCAGAACATTCATTCAACCATTTCTGAGTAGCTTTTGCTATACGCTTCCAGGCATTGTCTTGCTGGAAAATACATCTTCTCCCAGGTCCTTGTTCTCCTGCAGACTGTCTCAGGTTGTCCTCTGGGATTTCCCTATATTTTGCTGCATTATTTTTTTTACATGCCATCCAGAGCCTGCTGCTGAGAAGCATCCTCACAGCATAATGCTCCCACCACTATGCTTCATGGTGCAGAAGGTGTGTTCGTGGAGATGACCAGTGTTGTGACATAATTGGCCACAGCGTTGTGACGTAATTGGCCTTGAATGAATGAATGAATGAATGAATGCTTTATTTCAAACATGTGAATAGTACATTACACTTGAAGCACTAGACGATAAAAACCCTTTGTATGTTTGAAAAGGAGTAGGAAGAAACAAAGGCTTATTAATGCCTACCCCTTCTCCATTTAGTACCTAGTACTATAGGTTAACTTACTTCCTGTGTTCCTTTTTTTTTTTTACTCTCAACAAAAACAATCACCAACAAACAACACCATAACTGCTTGTGTCAAAATAAATAACATAAATGACAAGTATGGCAAAATGTGCGAACCCTAGTGTTTGTCATACCCCTCTTCTTCCATGTACGTTGTAAATACCATCTGTTTGTACCGCTGTTTGAATTTGCTCATGGTTGGACATTGTCTGAGCTCTTCCGCTAGTCTGTTCCACAGTTTCACTCCACATATTGAAGGCAAAAGGTTTTTAAAATTGAGCGTGCATACGGATGTTTTAGATTCAGTTCCCCCCTCAGATTATATCCCCCTTCTCTCGGAAAAAAACATGCTTGAATATATACTAGTAGTATGTTGTTTGTTGCCCTGTACATGATTTGTGCTGTTTGAAAGTGTACCAGATCAGTGAGTTTCAGTATTTTTGATTTTGAGAATAAGGGGTTTGTGTGTTCTCTGTAACTAGTGTTATAAATTATCCTGATTGCTCTTTTTTGCAGAAACTACAGTGGTTGTAGTGTAGATTTATAAGTATTGCCCCAAATCTCTGCACAGTAACTCAGATATGGTAATATCAGTGAATTGTAAAGAATGTGGAGTGATTTGTGGTCCAGAAAGTGGTTTGCCTTACTTAGAACTGAGATGCTCCGTGACAGTTTGCTTTGAACATGCTTTATGTGAGGTTTCCATGTTATTTTTTTGTCCATAATTACACCCAGAAATTTATTTTCATGTACCCTTGCAATGTCAACACGATCTATCTGTATTATTGCTTGAGTGTTCATTTTACAGTTCCCAAATAACATGAATTTGGTTTTGTTTAAATTTAAAGATAATTTGTTCCTATCAAACCACCTCTTTAATTTACACATTTCTTCAGTGATACACCCCAGAAGCTCCTGTAAATTCTTCCCTGAGCAAAACATGTTTGTGTCGTCTGCAAATAGCACGAATTTCAATATATTAGAGACGTTACATATATCATTTATATATAGAATAAACAGTTTGGGACCCAGCACTGACCCCTTGGGGACGCCACAGCCAATGTCCAAGCACGATGAGCTATAGTCTCCTAACTTCACAAATTGACTCCAGCCCTTTAAATAACTCTCAACCCAGTGCAAAACTATCCCCCTGATCCCGTACCGTTCCAGTTTATTGATTAATATGTAATGATTGATTGTGTCAAAGGCTTTCCTAAGATCAATGAATATTCCAATTGCATATTGTTTATTTTCTATAGCGTTAGTGATTACTTCTATTGATTCCATTAATGCCAGTGATGTTGAACTGTTTGGTCTGAGTCCGTACTGATTGTCAGTGAGTAATTTATGTTTGACTATGAATTTGTCTAATCGATTATTGAATACTTTTTCTAGAATTTTTGATAATTGTGGTAGTAATGAGACGGGTTTGTAATTGGCCTTCAAATGAGGCCTTCGAAGGATGCAGCCCCTGAATTGGGATACAGCCCAAAGAACCTTCTTCCAGTTGACCTTGGAGTCTACCACATGCCTTTGGGTCAACTCTGGTGGAGATTTAATGTGATTTCTTCAACAGTGTCTCTCTCCCATAAGGCTTTGACTGGTGAAGAACCTGAGCAACAGTTGTTGTATGCAGGGTCTCTCACATCTCAGCTGCTGAGGCTTTTAACTTTTTGAAATGCTTTGTATCCATCCCCTGACTTATACTTCTTAATAACCTTTTCACAGAATAGCTTGGAGTGTCCTTTTTTTTCTTTTAGCCAGGAATAGTGATTAATCAGTGGCTGGAGCTTCCATCAACACCTTTATACTGTTACACTTATCACTTGAGACATATTCACTGAAATCAGGTGATCTCAATTTCACTAATTGTGAGACTACTAGCACCAATTGGCTGGACCGCTGTTGAATTAGGTGAGTCGTTTCAAAGGTGGTGAATAACTATGCAGTCACTTATTTGTAGTTTATTCTAATGTATTTTCTTTTGTCAAAAAGCCAAAATTATATTGACCAAGATCCCATTTCTAAGAGCAATAAAAGGGGAAAACGTCCAAGAGGGTGATTACTTTTTATAGGCACTGTAAATGTTGAGTGTAACATACCTGAGATCCTTAGTTATCAATTCTGCCTTAATTTTTTTTCTTTTTCTTTTTTTTTATTTTACATAATAATAATAATAATAATAATAATAATTCATTTTATTTAAAGGCGCCTCTCTGGGCACTCGCATGTCTTAAACCACTGGTGTGGTACTGTACTGGTTGTACTGGTTGAGATGTGTTGGTCAGCTGTATGAATATGGTGCAGGGTATTTGTTAAATAATGAAACTTTTCAGAACTATCTTTAAAAATGTATTAAAACATTAAAAATACAATTATATAACAATAGACCTACAGTAATGTGACATGTAATTTGACATTAAATGAAATGTGACTCTATTCATATTGTATAAATGTTATACTGTTATTCTGTTATTCTGACATGTTATTCTGTTCTGTGGTTCTAATTATGAACAGTGGCTCACATTGTAAAGGATTAAACAACAAAGCTTGATATCAACGAGAAGCAACTTATGTGAGATCGCATGTATGATCCCACACTACATTTTGAGTATGGAGCATTGTTATGGAATGAGTCATTTAGCAAGGTCTAACTCCCACCAGCATTTTTTCTCATTACCCTCACCATAGCCTGGAGTGTGGTGGCATAAACTCCTCTGCTCCTCCCCCTTGGCAACACACACACACACACACACACACACACACACACACACACACACAAAACAAAGAGTGCTGCAGTGGGGATATTTATACCCAGGTCTGTGTTTCCCATCAGAATGGCTCTGCCTGTGCAGTTCCAATACACAGAGCTCAGTGGAAAAAATGGAACTCTGGGTTCAGTCACCTCACAGACAGTTCCCCACAGTTGGGGACTTGTTATGAAGCACTGATGAGGGAAATCCTCAGCAACTTTATGCAATAAGGGATCTTGACTGTTGGCACTTCATTTTAACTGACTGTATAACTTAACTCTATGTATTAATAGTACGCACAAGCAGTGTTGGGAAAGTTCACTTTCTACATGAACTAGTTCAAAGTTCAGTTCACAAATTTTAAAATGAACTACTTCAGTTCATAGTTCATAATTCAACATTTTGAACTAAGTTCACAGTTCCAAAAATGAACTAGTTCATATTTCTTTTTTCTTTCAATATGTTGCTGCAAGCTATTATTTTTCAAAATGATTGCCACAGCCCATATAGAACCACAGACAGCAATTATTTGATCAGTTTTAACACTGAAATTTTAGGTCTCCGACAATATTCTGCAAAACCAGGTTGTCCAGCTGCGGCTGGGAGATGAAGACAGCGGAGCCGCTACTGTACGCTGTTAATGCAATTTGGGTAGTAGAGGATCTGTTTCAGCTCGCTGTTGCTGTGTCTTTTGATTTTTTATTCACTTGCACATACCTTGAAAGGCTAGCCTTGTGCTTTAGTTCAATGTGCCGTTTCAGGTTTGCTGTTGACGTTGTTAATGTACGGAGTTGCTTCTTGAAAGCCGGTGGGCAAAGTTTACACAAAAAGGTCATTTTTCCCACCTCATCACTGACCTTTTCATAAAATGGTTTTAAGTAATCATACGAAGATGCTGTATTAATGGTGGAGGTGGAGTCTGAAGTAGTGCTGCTGCCTTCATTTCTTTCTTTTTTTTTTTTTTTTTTTTTTACAATTTTACGTACAAATTAAAAATAAATAAATAAATAAATAAAAATAAGAAGAAAAGGAAAAATAAAATAAATTATAAATAAATAGATAGTTCAGACAGTGGCTTCAGGGAAAAAACTTTTCATAATGACTCAGTAAGGTATTACAAAATCAGAGATTTAAGCAAAGAGCTCAGTTCCAGGAGAAAATGAGCAAATTTAGGTAGTGATTTTGCGAATTTGGTTTGTGAATAAAACATTTTCCATATAGGATAACAAAGTTCATCAAGTGTTCAAGAGCATTATCTTCTGGGTTAACATAGTAGCAAATAACATGTTTAAGGGTAAGAGAATTGACAGAGTTAGCAGCATAAAAAAAATGAGATTAAACATCACTCCAAAACTTTTTAGATATATCACCATAAAAAAACAGATGTGAAGCCTTCATTTGTTTTTGCCTCCATGCTTAGCATGTTGATGACGCATGCGGTGGTGTGACTCTGTGGTGGCTGGTGTTGCCAGAGTTCTATCCGTTCAGGACGAATTAATCTGTGTTCTTTTGGTAATGCCTCACTGCATGTTTAATATGCAGCTGTTTCTGTCTGAAATAGTTAAGTTTTCGAAAGTAAAGCGAGTTGCGTGCACAAACTTCTCGTCCACCGTCCTTTTAATACACAACAGCCAGATTGTGTGTCTTTCCGCTACATATTAAGGCCTGTTCACGGTGTGTTTTAGCCGGTTTTCACCTGGAAGGCTCGATGGAAATCTGGCACTGTCTTGAACAAAGTTAAACTGTGAGAAACGCCTGAATGAATGCGTTCACAATAACGTTCATTAGGCAGAAATACATATGTTCAGTTCATGTTCACCCAAAATATGAAGGAGTTCATGAACGATTGTTCACTGAACACATTCAGGCACAACACTGTCCACAAGAACCCACTATAGCACGGTGACACTCTCATCCAGTGTTTGTTTAATCTCTTCATTCTGTTGCGAAATAAAAACACATATTGCGTTTTGGGTCATATTGACTCACACTCTTAAAACACTCACAATAGTCAACAAATACATGAACTCAAATTATGTCTCTTTTCTCATTAGATAATCCAGAAATATAATTAAATTTGGTCCATGCTCTATACTATTTTTAACAAGTATCAAATAAAGACTTTCTCACAAACTATGACATGGTTCATGGTCATCAATTAATGCAATTTTCACTGTTACTGAACAGTTTTTTATTTGCATGTATTCTGTAGAGGTAAGTTGATTTACACACACTTAAGATATGATTTTAACTAGAGTTGTTCCGATTCCGATACCAGTATCGGAAATGTCTCCGATACTGCCGAAAATGCTGGCATCGGTATCGGCGAGTACTGGAGTCCAGGCACCAATCCGAAATCCATGTAATTTATTAGAAATAGGAATCTATTTACCGGCTTTGAGTGTTGGCATCCACCAGAGAGCACTCTGCAACAGGTCGAGTCTATGCCACCCGACTGACGTACAGGATGGCCAGTCTGAGATCTCTTCTTGTACGCGTCACACGTCACGGCTCAGAAGTCACAGGTCATGGGTCATCATACATGCGCAAACGCGCTAGTTATTCAAAACACAAGCGCGCTAAGTGTTGTGTATAAACAGGACGCTGGACGAGAAGTTTATGCACGCAACTCTGTTTACTTTCAATCAAAACAAAACCTAACTATTTCAGACAAAAACAGCTGCTTACTGAACATGCAGCGAGGCGTTACCAAACGAACACAGATTAATTCCACGGACATTTGGAGCGCCAACGTGTGCCCCATGTCTTTGCTAGGTTTAACGTCACACTGGGTGATTTCTAAGTAATTTACATGCCTTTTTTGTTTTACAATATTGTGGCTGCACTTTAATTAAAAAAAAAAAATCTTCCTAGATTTATTTAGTTTAGAAAAAATGGTCTCGGAACATCTCTAATTTTAACATCTTGTTATTTCCTCACCTTTCATTGTTCTAAACATGATGAAGTGTCGTACACCTCCCAAATCAAATAATATGGACCTGAGCTTAGGCAATCTGATTTTCCTGTAAGGAGGCAAGTTAAATAATAACAATAATGGATTGGATTTGTATGGCGCTTTTCTAGGTACTCAAAGCACCTGACAGGGTTCCAGGTTCCATTCATTCACACACAGTCATACTGGTGTTGGTAAACTACGATAGTAGCCACAACTGACCTGGGGCAGACTGACGGAAGCGTGGCTGCCATTCAGCGGCAGAAATGGCAGCTGTACAACACTCACCACATTCACACACACATTCATAAACTGATGGCAGAGACTGCCATGCAAGGTGCCAACTGCACATCAGGAGCAATTTGGGGTTCAGTATCTTTCTCAAGGACACTTCGACATGCAGCTCAGCTGGAGGAGCCAGGATTCGAACCAGCAACCTTCTGATCACTAGAAAACCTGAAATATGAAACAAAACAAAGTTAAAAAATGGTTAAATTATACTATATGTGGATTTCAATCAATCAATCAATCAATCAATCAAAGCTTTACTGTCATTTAGCATCCCTGACAATGTTCTTGGATGAGTTCTTGGACAGATCGGAGGGAAACTCCGATGACCCTCTCAGCTCCTCTCTCTACTCATCTGTGTATCCTGTGTAGCAGTGAGTGATATGCAAATGCAATTTCTTTTGTGTCAACAAATTATTGTCAACACGAGTTTATTCACACTATCATAATACTGAGGTTTGGAAGACATGCAGTTCAGCTGCAATTCTTAAAAAGCAATGAAACACTGGTTTATTAATACGCTATTTACTGGAGGGCAAGTGCAAACTAGAAATACATGCTACACATCTAAAAATGTGACAAAACCAAGAAATGACCACTGTGTATGTTAGTAGGAACAGCAATGTTTACAACAGCAAAGTGACATTAAACTCAATATCTGGAAGAAGTTTAAGATTTGTGGCAAGATAAACAGCCAACACAGACAGCTGTCAGATTATTATTAACTCTCATTAACCAGCAGTTAGCTTATCAAGCACAAATGGGCACTTTTCTCTTCTCTCTCTCTTTCTCTCTCTCTCTCTCTCTCCTCTGTGAGAGACAGAGCGGAGCCGCAGCGGACAGAGAAGCGGCTTTATAGGCTCAACACACACACAACACCATATTACGTACGAAATGCGTACGGTAGATAACTGTGGCATTTTTATACCACTGTTTTTTTAACATCGCTTTTTCACAACAGGAATTTATTTATTCACTAGAAAAAATACAATGTGAATGCTGAAGCGAAATCTGCTGAATGTACTGCCGAAAAGCTGAAAAAGTTGAAAAGTTGAAGGCCGAAAGAGCTTAAAAAGTTGAACATATTGATAGCTGAACAGTTTCTGTAGCTGAACATGAAGCTGAATGTATAAAGAAGCTGAAAAGGCAGAAAGAGGAATATTTTTAAAAGATGAAAAGGCAGAAAAGCTGAGGAGGGCTGAAGGAGTTTAAAAATATGAACGTTTTCATAGCTGAACATGAAGTGCAATGTATGTAGGAGTTGAAAGGGCAGAAAGATGAATATCTGAAAAGGCTAAAAAACTGTAGAGTAAGAGGTCTGAAAGAGCTTAAAAGGGTGAAAAAAGACTGAAAAGGCCGAAAAGTTGTAGAGTAAGAGGGCAGACAGAGCTTAAAAAGATGAAAAAGACTGAAAGGGTGGAAAGTTAAAGGATGAAAGAGCTTAAAAAGGTGAAAAAAGACTGAAACGTTGGAAAATCAAAGGCAGAAAGAGTTTAAAAAAGTGAAAAAAGACTGAAAAGGTGGAAAGTTAAAGGCAAACAGTGCTTAAAAAGGTGAAAAAAGACTGAAAAGGTGGAAAGTCAAAGGCAGACAGAGCTTAAAAAGGTGAAAAAAGACTGAAAAGGTGGAAAGGTAAAGGCTGAAAGAGCTTAAAAAGGTGAAAAAAAGACTACAAAGGTGGAAAGTGAAAGGCAGAAAGAGCTTGAAAAGGTGAAAAACGACTGAAAAAGGCCAAAACGTTGTAGAGTAAGGGGGCAGAAAGAGCTTAAAAAGGTGAAAAAAGACTGAAAAGTTGTAGAGTAAGAGGACAGAAAGAGCTTAAAAAGGTGAAAAAAGACTGAAGAGGTGGAAAGTTAGAGGATGAAAGAGCTTAAAAAGGTGAAAAAAGACTGAAGAGGTGGAAAGTCAGAGGCAGAAAGAGCTTAAAAAGGTGAAAAAAGACTGAAAAGTTGGAAAGTTAAAGGCAGAAAGAGCTTAAAATGGCTGCATCGTCTATGTAAAGTATAAGATGTGGGATCCAAATCCAGCTGAAGAAAAGTCTTTCTCCAGATTTTCCAGCTGCTCCCCACTCGAAAGATGATGTCATCCACTCAGGCACTACACACGCACTCTTCAGATACACACGCGGGAGAAGTAGGAGAGCCAGAGATTAAAGTCTGTGTAAAGCGGCAAGAAATTTGTGTTATGAGTTTGTCACACCATAGAAACATGTATCATTGACCACTGAACCAAATTTGAAAGATCAAAAAAATTGGTAAGTGTATAAAATTAGGTCTCAAAATCCTGGAAAAACAAGCACTTCTCTCTGCTGTGAAACGCTGGGGGCGTGCCAGTTAGAGGCGCTGGAACCACGCCCATGCGGGGAGGCGGGGGGGGGGGGGGGGGGGGTCATTAACACATCATGTTAATGACATCGGCGTTTCCCCAGGTGTTCCCCCAGGTGTTCCCCTTGTCTATCTAAACCCGCAGACAGTTAATAATCATATGGATGCTATTATAATGTGTAGTGATTGAGATCTTGACCCATAATCCCCATCATTAAACAGGACGCTGTCTGACTCTGTCACTCGCGGGGATGGAGGCTGTTTTCCGGGGGAAAGTTCCCTGAAGTCTCGGTCAGGAGAGCTGACGGTCGCGGTGATTTATTTTCGTCTTTGCCTGTGACAAACGCTGTTTTCTGAGTAGAAATGTGATGAGGAGTCGGGAGGACAGGCGGAGGATGGACAGGAGGACAGACGCTTCTCCACATACAGCTGTGGTATTTGTTTTCCTCATATAGTTGCCAAAGACAGTTACAGTTACTACGTTACTGTTGTTCGGTCCTGTAACGTTGCTTTGTGGGACATTTCTCTGCATTTAGTTGAGTGAAGGACCTGTGCAGTTATCAGACTGTCAGACCGACATGCCCTCGCTCCGCGCCTCCGGATTATCCGTTCACACTGGGACGGCTCACCAATAATGCGGCCCTGATACTACCGCCACATACCACCGGTGGGACCCGCCGTCAACGGGACGGAGAGGGTCGGCTGCGGCGGCCACATTATGCCGGTGGGACCCGCCATCAGCAGGACGGAGAGGGTCGGCTGCGGCGGCGCGGCCACATTATGCCGGTGGGACCAGCCATCAGCAGGACGGAGAGTGTCGGCTTCGGCTTCGGCTGCGGCTGCGGCTGCGGCGGCCAGATTATGCCGGTGGGGAGCTGCGGCTCCTAAAGAGGTGACAGTACACGTCATGTTAATGACGTCGGTGTTCCCCCAGGTGTTCCCCATGCTATCTAAACCCGCGGACAGTTTATAATCATATGGATGCTGTTAGAATGTGTAGTGATTGAGATTCTGACCCACCAAACATCCTGGATAGTGACGGAGTGAAGTTTTTCGCTCTAAATGACATAATTATACATAATCACCATCAGTAAACAGGACGCTGTCTGACTCTGTCACACGCGGGGATGAAGGCTGTTTTCTGGGGGAAAAGTTCCCCTGAAGTCTCGGTCAGGAGAGCTGACGGTCGCGGGTGATTTATTTTCATCACAAACACTCGGTGAGTTAAAGTCTTTGCCGGTGACAAACGCTGTTTTCTGAGCAGAAATGTGATGAGGAGTCGGGAGGACAGGCGGAGGACGGACAGGAGGACAGACGGTTCTCCACATACAGCTGTGGTATTTGTTTGCCTCATATAAGTTGCTAAAGACAGTTACAGTTACTACGTTACTTTTGTTCGGTCCTGTAACGTTGCTTTGCTAACGTCAGCTGCGGCAGCGCAGCCACATTATGCCGGTGGGACCCGCCGTCAGCGACGGAGAGGGTCGGCTCCCACCGGCTAATGCCGGTGGGAGGAGAGGATGCAAGCCGGGGAGGGAGAGGATCGGTTCGGCCCCAGTGACCAGCATCAATGGACTCTGTAGAAATCCAGACTTTACCTGGTAACAGTTGCTGAAACGATCAGGGGTAAAGTGGACACTGCAGAGACGGGTGTTGGTGGTGATGTTTAACTCCCCACAGTAACGCTAGCTCCTCTTGACAAAATCGATCCACCGTTTCCTTAAGTTGTCATCCGAAGGAAACTTAAATAAGCTAACAGCGCTGTCACCCTGCACACTGTGGCATCCAGGAAAGATGCAGAGCGATGTGGAGGGGACATGACGGTTTAGCTGACTGGTTGGCTGGTTAGCTAGCAATGCTATCCAAGACTGGAGAGCCAGTGGGAGAACCTCTGAAGGTGACGCGCTGAACGTATTTATACCACTTCCGCAGCAGGGCCGGGTTTATGCAAATCATGGATGCGTTACGTAACGCGGCCATGATTTTAGACCCGCCCATTAAATCCTGAACACAGAAATGTTGAAAAACAGTTTGTGAGCCTAGCTCCAAAATTAAATTCTAAATGGTCGAATGGCTTTTACATGTTTTAAGTAAACACATTTATGACCTGTTTAATGTGTTTAGAAGAAAATGGCTGATTTTGCTTTACACGGACTTTAAGAGATCCCCATTAGAATGAATGGCAAAACACCTCCCAAACCCCTGCGATTTTTGAAAAAACTGTAATGGTTATGGCAAAAATATTTACATGATGAGTGATAGGAGACATGGCTGAACTTGCTCATGTCGTTTTTATTTCTGTCGAGTGAGAAATGAGGGCACAGGAGCAGGGGCGCCACCAGGGGGGGAAAGGTTAGGACGATTCCAAGGGCCCGGCACTGACAGGGGGCCCTTTGAGACATGGGCAACCTATACAAGGGCCCAACTAGATTTTTTTTCATGGGGCCCAAAATCCCTGGCGGCGCCCCTGTACAGGAGCGAGAGACAAATCAGGTACCGTCTGCGATCCTCCAGAAATTTAGCCTCAAAATTAACATTGCGGCTTATGGGGCTATATTTCAACTTCTTGTCGCTCTCGGGCTTCTAAATCCAAAACCGTGAATCCTACATCTGAAATAAGACCACCAGCTGACACCCAACAAGATTTCCTACATTTCTATGCATACATAGAAAGCTGAAGAGAATTTTTTTCTCTATCTTCGAAGCTGCTCTCCACTCTAGCGATGAGGTCACACACTCTAGCTGACGCAATACACACCCATTATAAAATCAGAAGAGGAGCTAAAAGTTCTTAAAACTAAAACTGCGACCATTTCAAAACCGTACAAGATTTCTAAAAACTGAATACACCGGGAACAGTTCAAGGTCTTGAGACTGGTTTAAAGTTTGAATGGTGTCTCTCGCTCAACGTATGAGGTAGAAGATGAGGTTGAAAGGCGATGAGTTTTGAAGAGGATTTGAAGCTTTTCCCATTTGGTTCAATCTTAAATTTTTTTGGGAAAAAGCTGAATTATTGAAAGAGTTGAAAAGTTGAAAGGTTGAAAAGTGGAAGGCTGAAAGAGCTGAAAAACCTGAACATTTTAATATTTGAATGGTTTGAATAGCTGAACGTATGCTGAAGTTAAAGCAGAATGAAATTTGAAAAAAATCCCCATAAGGATGAATGGGAAAAATTTTGCAGAAAAAGCTGAATATTTCCAAAAGTATGATGGTTAGAAACAAGACAAATCGATACCATCATGTCCTAAAAAAGCTGAACATTTTTATATTTGAATTGTTTCAATAGCTCAAGATTTGTAGGAGAAGAAGCGTGCCAAAAAACGTACGGAAGAATAAAAATAAATTCCAGAAGAACAATAGTGTGAATGCTGAGTCAGAGACTATTGTTTTTCCGAAGTTTATTAGTGTGAATGCTGAGTCAGCATTCACACTAATAAACTTCGGAATAACAATAGTGTGAATGCTGAGTCAGCATTCACACTAAAAATTGCATTTCCTGCGAAAATACAGTGTGAATGCTGAAGCAAAATCTGCTGAATGTACTGCCGAAAAGCTGAAAAAGTTGAAAAGCTGAAAAAGTTGAAAAGTTGAAGGCCGAAAGAGCCTACAAAGTTGAACATGCTGATAGCTAAACAGTTTCTGTAGCTGAACATGAAGCTGAATGAATAAAGAAGCTGAACAGGCAGAAAGAGGAATATTTTTAAAAGATGTAAAGGCAGAAAAGCTGAGGAGGGCTGAAGGAGTTTAAAAAGTTGAACATTTTAGTTGCTGAACATGAAGTTGAATGTTTGAAGGAGTTGAAAAGGCAGAAAGGTGAATATCTGAAAAGGCTAAAAAACTGTAGCGTAAGAGGTCTGAAAGAGCTTAAAAGGGTGAAAAAAGACTGAAAAGGCTGAAAAGTTGTGGAGTAAGAGGGCAGACAGAGCTTAAAAAGGTGAACAAGACTGAAGAGGTGGAAAGTTAAAGGATGAAAGAGCTTAAAAGGTGAAAAAAGACTGAAAGGGTGGAAAGTCAAAGGCAGACAGAGCTTAAAAAGATGAAAAAAGACTGAAAAGGTGGAAAGTTAAAGGATGAAAGAGCTTAAAAGGTGAAAAAAAGACTGAAGAGGTGGAAAGTTAAAGGCCGACAGAGCTTAAAAAGGTGAAAAAAGACTGAAAAGGGGGAAAGTTAAAGGCAGAAAGAGCTTAAAATGGCTGCATCATCTATGTAAAGTAAAAGATGTGGGATCCAAATCCAGCTGAAGAAAAGTCTTTCTCCAGATTTTGCAGCTGCTCCCCACTCTAAAGATGATGTCATGCATGAGGGCAGAAATGCAAGAGACAAATCAGGTACCGTCTGCTCTTGTCTAGAAATTTAGGCTCAAAATTAACATTGTGGCTTATGGAGCTACATTTCGACTTCTTGCTGCTCTTGGGCTTCTAAATCCAAAACTGTAAGTCGTACATCTGAAATGAGACCATCAGCTGAAAGCCAACACGATTTCCTACATTTCTATGCATATATTGTCTATGTCAAGTAAAAGATGTGGATTCAGAATCAAGCTGAAGACAATTTTGTCTCCTATTCTTCGAGCAACCTCACACTGTAACGATGATGTCACGTACTCTAGCTGATGCAATACACACGCATTATAAACTCAGAAGATGGGCTAAAACTACTTCTAACTAAAAGTGTCATTATTTCAAAACTGTACATGATTTTTAGAAACTGAATACAGGTACAATAGTTCAAGGTTTTGTGAGTGTTTTAAAGTTTGAATGGTGTCTCTCGCTCAATGTATGAGGAACAAGAAGAGGTTGAAAGTTGAGGAATTTTGAAGAGGATTTGAAGATTTTCCCATTTACATCAATGTTAAATGTGTTTGGGAAAAAGCTGAATTGCTGAAAAAGTTGAAGAGTTCAATAGCTGAACGTATGCTGAAGTTATAGCAGAATGAAATTTGAAAAATTCCCCATAAGGATGAATGGGCAAAATTTTGCAGAAAAAGCGGAATATTTCCAAAAGTATAAAAATGAGAAAATGAAATGAGAAAAATAATCGCGGTCATGTCCTAAAAAAGCTGAACATTTTGATGGTTGAATGGTTTCAATAGCTCAAGATTTGGAGGAGAAGATAGGTGCCAAAAATGCACGGAATCAGGAATAATAATAACTAGACACATTGCATTCCCTGCTAAAGGCTAAAGCGAATTCTGCTGAATGTACTGCTGAAAAAGCTGAAAACTGAAATGCCAGAAAAGCTGAAAGGGCTGAAAAGCTGAAAAAGTTGAAAAGTTAAAGGCTGAAAGATCTTAAAATGTTGAGCATATTGATAGCTGAACAGTTTCTGGAGCTGAATATGAAGCTGAATGTCTGAAAAAGCTGAAAAGCTGAAAAGGCAGAAAAGCTGAAAAGGTGAAAAGTTGTAGAGTAAGAGGGCTGGAAGGGGTTAAAATGGTGAAATAAATCCTAAAAACTTGAAAAGGTAAAGGCTGAAAGAGCCTAAAAAGGTGAAAAAAGATGAAAAGCTGTAGAGTGAGAGGGCCGAAAAAGCTTAAAAAGGTGACAAAAGGATGAAACGCTGTAGAGTAAGAGGGCCGGACAAGTTTAAAAAGGTTTAAAAAGGATGAAGTAAAAGGGCTGAAAAAGCTTAAAAAGGTGAAAAAGGATGAAAAGCTGCAGAGTGAGAGGGCTGGAAGGGGTTAAAATGATGAAAAGGGGCTAAAAAGTTGAAAGGTTAAAGGCTAAAAGAGCTTAAAAGGGTGAAAAAAGCATGAAAAGGATGGAAAATGATGAAAAGCTGTAGAGTGAGAGGGCTGAAGAAGCTAACACAGGTGAAAAAAGGATGTGCAAAGGATGTGCAAAAATGCACAAAAGTTAAGGGTGAAAGGGCCGCACATACGCTGGAGCAGGGGCAACCATGGAGCAAGCCAACAAGATATCCTACATTTCTATGTATATATTGTCTATGTCAGTGGTGTCAAACTGATCCAGTAAAGGGCCACTGTGGCACAAACACACACACACAGAGCAAGCCTGATCCAAATCAGGTGTGCTCTTGCTTGGTTGGAATGAAAACCTGCAGCCACAGTGGCCCTTTACTGGATCTTTTTGACACCACTGGTCTATGTAAAGTAAAAGATGTGGGGTCCAAATCCAGCTGAAGAGAATTCTTTCTCCAGTGTTCCAGCTGCTCTCAGTCAAGTGATGATGTCACACACTGTAGCTGACACAATACACACGCATTCTTCAGATACACACGCTGGAGAAGTAACAGACAGAGATAAAGAGGTCCCAATAAGAATGAATGGGAAAACGCCTCCCAAACCCCTGGGATTTTTGAAAAAACTGTAATGGTTATGGCCAAAATATTTATATGGTGAGTGAGAGGAGACATGACTGAACTCGGTCATGTCGTTTCTATTTCTGGAAAGTGAGAAATGAGGGCAGGAGAGCGAGAGACAAAACAGGTACCGTCTGCTGTTCTCTATAAAATTAGGCTCAAAATTAACATTGCGGCTTATGGGCCAGGTGGTCTAGTTCGTGTCACTCTCGGGCTTCTAAATCAAAAACTGTAAGTCCCACATCTGAAATAAGACCACCACCTGACACCCAACAAGATTTCCTACATTTCTATGCATATATTGTCTATGTGGAGTAAACGATTTGGGATCTAAATCAAGCTGAAGAGAAATTTTTCTCCAATGTTTGAAGCTGCTCTGCACTGTAGCGATGATGTCACTCACTCTACCTGACGCAATACACACCCATTATAAAATCAGAAGACGGGCAAAAACTCCTTAAAACTAAAACTGCGACATTTTCAAAACCGCACAAGATTTTTAAAAACTGAATACAGGGTCAATAGTTCAAGGTCTGCTGACTCGTTTAAAGCTTTAATGGCGTCTCCCCTGCTCAATGTATGAGGGATAAGTAGAGGTTGAAAGGCGATGAGTTTTGCAGAGGATTTTAAGATTTTCCCATTTGCGTCAATGTTATTTTTTTAGGAAAAAGCTGAATTTCTGAAAAAGCTGAAAGGTTGAAAAGCTGAAAAGCTCCAGGCTGAAAGAGCTTAAAAAGCTGAACATTTTGATAGCTGAACAGTTGCAATAGCTGAAGTTATAGCAGAATGAAATTTGAAAAATTCCCCATAAGGATGAATGGGCAAAATTTTGCATAAAAAGCTTAATATTTCCAAAAGCATAAAAGATAGAAATGAGAAAAATACAAGCAGTAATGTCCTTAAAAACCTGCAAATTTTGAAACTTGAATGATTTCAATAGCCCAATATTTGTGGGAGAAGAAGCGTGCTGAAAAACGTACGGAATCTTGAATAACTTTAACTGAAAAAATTTGTATTTCCTACGAAAATACAGTGTGAATGCTTTAGTCTGAAGCGAAATCTGCTGAATGTACTTCCGAAAAGCTGAAAAGTTGAAAAGGTCAAGGTCAAAAGAGCTTAAAAAGTTCAACATGTTGATAGCTGAACAGTTTCTGTAGCTGAACATGAAGCTGAATGGATAAAGAAGCTGAAAAAGCAGAAAGATGAATATTTTAAAAAGATAAAGAGACAGAAAAGTTGAAAAGGGCTGAAAGAGTTTAAAAAGTTGAACATTTTCATAGCTGAACATGAAGCGGAATGTTTGAAGGAGTTGAAAAGGCAGATGAATATCTGAGAAGGCTAAAAAGCTGTAGAGTAAGAGGTCTGATAGAGCTTAAAACGGTGAAAAAAGACTGAAAAGACCGAAAAGTTGCCGAGTAAGAGGGCAGAAAGAGCTTGAAGAGGTGAAAAAAGGTTGAAAAGGAGAAAAATTAAAGGCAGAAAGACTTTAAAATGGCTGCACACATGGTAGAGCAGGAGCCGAGTCAAAGATGAACATGTCCCTATTAGAATGAATGGCAAAATGCCTGCCAAACCCCTGCGATTTTTGAAAATATTGTAAGGGTTATCACCAACATATTTATATATTATAAAGTTGTAATGGTGTCTGTAGCTCAAAAGAAAGATGAATATTTTAAAAAGCTGAAAAGGCAGAAAAGCCAAAGGGGGCTGAAAGAGTTGAAAAGGTTGAACATTTTAATTGCTGAACATGAAGCTGAATGTTTGAAGGGGGTGAAAATGCAGAAAGATGGATATTTTAAAAAGCTGAAAGGGCAGAAAAGCTGACGGGGGCTGAAAGAGTTTCAAAAGTTGACCATTTTAATTGTTTAACATGAGGTTAAAAGTTTGAAGCAGTTGAAAAGGCAGAAAGATGAATATGTGAAAAGGCTCAAAATGCTGTGGAGTAAGAGGGCTGAAAGAGCTTAAAAAGGTGAAAAAAGGCTGGAAGGTGAAAAGTTAAAGGCAGAAAGAGCTTAAAGGCACGAACATACCAGCCCAACCAATGGATGTCCGAAGCGTTTCGAGAGACTCAGACGAGGTCGAGAACATTTCTGTTCAGTGTGTTCAGCTGTGTTGGAAGCTTTCGGAGCCGTTCGGACGTTGTCTGCTCCGATTGAGCATGTGAAGTCTGAGGAGGAGGGCTGTCAGACGTCTGAGCCATTGGATTCTCTGATTGGTTGTGTGCCAGCTGAATGACCGTTCTGATTGGCGGTGTGCTAGCGAATCAGTGCGGTGTGTGGGAGGGCGGAATACTGTGTGCGCTTTGTTTTTCTATGGACTCCACTCCATCATTCCCCGTTTTCATGTTTTGCAGGCAGTTCTGGCACGAGACTGGCTGTTATAATGTCCGTTCAGGACGAATTAATCTGTGTTCATTTGGTAATGCGTCGCTGCATGTTTAGTATGTAGCTGTTTTAATCTGAAATAATTAATTTTCATTTTGATTGAAAGTAAAGAGAGTTACGTGCTTAAGCCTCTCGTTTACAACTCGCAACACAAGCGCCACCAGCTTATTGCATCTCGTGCAAGCGCAGAACGTACACGGTACTGTGGAGTAGGCAGCATGTCGAAGCGGTGTGGTTTCGATGCAACTTTTCGCCCAACGGGTCAGACAAGAGGCAACGGAGTGGTCGGAGAGTGGTTGGATGAAGCAGTTGGACGTCTGGGCGGTGTGTGGGGGCTTAAAATGGCTGCACAGAGGCTGCAGCAGGAACAGAGCCAGAGCTGAAAATGTCTGATGATTTTTGAAAGTTCTATTGGTGTCTGTAGCTCAAAAGAAAGATGAATATTTTAAAAGGCAGAAAAGTGTAGGAGGGCTAAAAGAGTTCATAAAGTTTAACATTTTCATAACTGAACAGGAAGCGGAATGTTTGAAGGAGTTGAAAAGGCAGAAAGGTGAATATTTTAAGAAGCTAAAAGGGCAGAAAAGCTTAAGGGGGTGAAAGAGTCGAAAAAGTTGAACATTTTAATTGCAGAACATGAAGTTGAATATTTGAAGGAGCTGAAAATGCAGAAAAACGAATGTTTGAAAAGGCTAAAAAGCTGTGGAGTATGAGGGCGGAAAGAGCTTAAAAGGGTGAAAAAAGACTGAAAAGGCCAAAAAGTTGTAGAGTAAGAGGGCAGAAAGAGCTTAAAAAGGTGAAAAAGGGCTGAAAGGTGACAAGTTAAAGGCAGAGAGAGCTTAAAATGGCTGCAGACATGCTGCAGCAGGACCAGAGACAGAGACGAAAATGTCCCCCATAAGGAATGAATGGGAAAACGTCTCCCAAACTCCTGCGATTTCTGAAAAAACTGTGATGGTTATCATCAAAATATTTGTATGGTGAGTAACAGGAGGAGTTGCTGAATGCAGTCATGTCGTTTATATTTCTCAAGAGTGCAAAATGAGGTCAGGAGAGCGAGAGACAAATCAGGTACCGTCTGCTCTTTTCCAGAAAATTCGGCTCAAAATTAACATTGCGGCTTATGGAAGACCAGAGTTGTTGTCGCATTCCGGCTGCTAAATCCAAAACCGTATGTCCCACATCTGAAATAAGACCATCAGCTGAAAGCCAACAAGATTTCCTACATTTCTATGCATATGTTGTCTATGTGAAGTAAAAGATGTGGAATCCAAATCAAGCCGAAGAGAGTTTTTTTTTCCTGTTTTTGGGGCTGCTCTGCCCTCTGGGGTGCGGCAGTTGATGATGTCATGCACTCTAAGCCGACGCAATACACACCCATTATAAACTCAGAAGACGGGCTAAAAATCGCTCAAACTAAAACTGCGATCATTTTAAAACCATACAAGATTTTTTAAAACGGAATACAGGTCCAATAGTTCAAGATTTGCTGAGTGCTTTAAAGTTTGAATGGTGTCTCTCGCTCAGTGTATGAGGAGCAAAACGAGGTTGAAAGGCGATGAGTTTTGAAGACGATTTGAAGCTTTTCCCATTTGCGTCAATGTTAAAAAAAAAATTATATGCTGAAGTTATAGCAGAATGAAATTTGAAAAATTCCCCATAAGGATGAATGGGGAAAATCTTGCAGAAAAAGCTGAATATTTCCAAAAGTATAAAAGATAGAACAGCCAAAAGTAATAGCCATCATGTCCTTAAAAAGCTGAACATTTTGATAGTTGAATGGTTTCTGTAGCACAAAGCTTGAGGGAGAAGAAGAGGTTGAAAGTCGAGGAGTTTTGAAGACTTTCCCATTTGCGTCAATGTTAAATTTTTTTTTGAAAAAGATGAATTGCTGAAAAGGCTGAAAAGTTGAAAAGCTGAAAAGTAGAAGGCTGAAAGAGCTGAAAAAGCTTGCAGCATTCACACTAATAAATTCCAGAAGAACAATAGTATAGAACAACAATAATAAGAAGAGGCGCGAGGAATAACAATAGTGACATTTGTGGCCGGGGTCGTCACGGAAAGAGAAAATTTCTGAGGACATTTTTGAGTCTCTCTCACTCTGTCAGTTGGCTCCCCCACTCTGCTGCATGAACATTCCGCCATACACACTCATTGAAAACCCTGAATTTTACCAAAATTACTCACCATAATTAATCTCTCCGCACCCACCCGCCCGCCGGCGATCAAAATGGTTTTTCATAAAATTACTCCAGCTTGTGAATGTCATCCTGTAAAGTCCATTTGTTTACTGTCTACCAACTTTGTTCGGCGAATACAATCCATACTTTCCCGGCCGCAATCGGAATTACTCTAGTTCCTGTATGGTGTTGTTGGGTATGCTTGTTTTCATCACTTTGCTGGCTACAAAATAAAAGTGTCCCCATCTTTTTCTGTTCAGTTTTCACCCCTAGCACAGCCCGTGAAGTAGATCGAGCGCTCCCTGTTTGAAGGACCAATAGGCTTTGTTTACTGTTTTTCGCTGCCTTAGTATAGGGACAGCGTATTGGCTATCGACATGTCAATCATTCAGCTTTCTAGCCAATCATTTTACCTTTCCAACGAGGGTAGGCATGCCCAGGTCAGTTACGTAGCAGCCGAGATATTTTGCTGCGTCTTCGAGCTTACGAGCTCAGTTTACGCAGGGGGCGCACGGTAAAGGGCACGGCAGACATTTAAACTTTTATTGTACGGCCATTTTCACAGTTTACAATGGCGAAAGCCACAAAGAAAGCTACATATGTCCGGGAAGAAGCCCTGGAATTGATCATGGCATCATCTGATGAAAGTGAAGATAGTGTGTATGACTCAGAGAGAGGAGATGTTTGCTCAGGGCCTCGACTCCATCTTAGATCGGTGAGTAACGCTATCTTTGATGATGTTTGATTTATTTATTTAGCCATGAGTGAAATTTGATTGAAAGTTAGTGGGTGGAGGGTTTTTATGCTTACAGTGAACAGTACAGTATACATTAGAATTTCATAAATGATGCTAAATGGTTAGCGCCCCAGGGCCTAATTAGCCTAGCTAAGCCTAGCTTGCTAGCTAGCTAGCTAGCTACTCAACTAAAGTTATGTAATCCTTGTAATTCTATTCTATAATGTAATTCATTTTGAGCCTCTAATTCCCTTTTATTTATATTTTTTTATCAAGCTTGTAAGCAAATTGAACTAGATCTTCACTGACCAGACACTGGGAATATTCCCCCAATTCAATTATTCTGTTTATGTACAGCTATTTTCCTGATGTTTTTTGTGTAACATGTAATATCATATATATGTGTTTATTTGTTTTCAATGGGGTGTTCAATGGGGTGTTTTTAAATAACATCCCATTGAATTGCATTTATATATTTTTTTCATTATATTTGGTAACATTTGTGCTTTGCATTGTGTTTTGTAGGTCACAGTCTAAAGGCAGTGACGTGGGTTGGGAGCCTCAAAGTGAGACAGTCAGACGTCCAACCCTCTCCCCTGCTGAAGGCAGTCGTCAGAAGTGCCAACGATCCTCAAGCTGCATCCAGCAGTGTCAGAGGGGGTCAGTGACGCAGAAAGAGTTTCGTCAGGCCCTTATTGAGGAGCTTGCGGACCAAGGATCCGCATCAACATCCCAGCCATCCACCTCAGGTATCACTGCACCCCCAAACCCAGCAGCATCCCACAAGCTGCATTATTTCACAGAGGGACAAAAAGTGGCTAAGCGGGATGCAGGCAGTGTCGGCAGACAGCTCTGCACACTCTGCCACAAAAAGACACCAGTTGGCTGTTCAACATGTGATGTTCCATTGTGTTTTGTTGCCACAAGGGACTGTTTCAATGAGTGGCACACACAAAATGGAATGTAGAATGGCCCAAAATGTCCACTGCGCATCACAGCGCACTTTTTATCTTTATATTTACAGTACAGTTGTATGTACATCATTTTTGGAGACAAGTTTTCTTATACATTTCCACTAATTATTACTTTTATACACATGTTAGAGCTTTTGTATATTGTTCATATTTAGTTCATATTCTATTTTGTTTTGTATATAGTTCATTCATTGTTCATATTTTGTTGATATTGGCACAGTTGTGCATACAGTAATAGTATATTGAAAGATAATAAAATCCTTGTTTGAAATTCAGTTCAGTATAGTCTGTCATTTTTGTATAATGGTTACTATTCTATAGTGTCTTGTCACATGACAATATCTCAATATGGCCACCTAGAAGCGTGTGGAAACCCCTCCAACCACCCATCAAATGAATGTGTGAATAAATTATGTTTTGAATCAAGGAGAAAGGTTTTATAGTCACCAAAATGCTTCAGTAATGTTTCCAGTGTCACAAAAGTGAGTAAAAGCATTTGGCACAATTTGGCCATTTGGAGACGTAGAGGAGAGGTTTGTGGACGCCAGTGGCACTACTGACTAAAAACTCCATAACTCCCATAAGGTTGGGCCTAGAAGTCTAAAATTTCATCCAGGTGTAGTTGACAAGATGTAGAAGGTATGTGGTATATTGCCATATGCTTTACATAAAGCACATCATAGTTATTGTTATTCAAATATGACCTATAATTTTCGAAGACAAAAAAAAAAAATTAGAGCCATGTTTGAACTGATGTCATTTAGGTTGTGGGTATGGTACATGCTAAATAATAATAATAATGCCATTTTCAGAAACTAGAGGGTGTCAACTTTCAAATGAAGTATCATACATCCATCTAGGACTTGCAGTTATTGTGTTATAAGCTTTTCCACTTGGGTATGCTAAATAGGCGAAAATTACAGAAAATACGTGGGTGTGAACAGGTTAAGGGGTCAGCGTTCAAAACTATACATCGTAGGAAAAAAGTTAAAATACAACTCAAATAGCCAAGACCTGTGCCTACATTTTAAAGTTTGAATGGTGTTTCTAGGTCAATGTGTGACACAGCAGGAGATGCTTGAAAAACGTCGCAGATTTGCGACTTTTTTGACCTCCTCCCATTCATTCCTTATGGGAAATTTTTCGCAGTTTTATAATATGTCCCCATATTTATAGTTTTTATAAAATTCTCTTCACAATATCGGGATATCACAGCATCGGGATGTCTAAATTGATCAATTATTCATGTTTTGACGGTCTTTCTACCAACCGTGCACCCCCTTCAGTCTGCACTATGTGGACTATTCCATGTTACAAATCAAGGTCATCGCGCTGCACGTATGCGGAAATGATTACGGCGTAAAATCCAAAAGACCAGGGGTTAATTTGTGCCAGATCCTGCAAAAATGAACCCCTGCCGGTTTTGGCCTGCCTTCGGGACTTATTTGTGCAGATCCAGTACCTCTCGTATAAAAAAAAATAATAATATAAAAAAACGTTTTTTAAAAAATGTGTAGAATGAAATAATAATATTCATATATTAATTTACAGAACAAATCCCAAGAATTTTGTGTTGTTTATTAAGATTTAACATCATTTGAAAGAGTCGGAGATCTGTTGATGCACTGTAAAGCTTACTGGGTCATCAAACCCCGCCTCTGACGCAGAAAAAAACTTTTGAAATTTGCCACATCTGGGGAGCAAGCAGAGAGGAACAAGGGGATCCCAAATAAACACTGATTTTGCTGAATGTATGACAAAATTGTGTGTGTTGCAATGTTGCAACGTAGCATGCCAGCATGCACCCCAGAACGAGACATCCCCATTGGTTATCACATGGCTTTTCTACCTTTTCCACCTAGACGCGTCATAGCTCATTACAAAAAGTTGGAGGATTTTTTTTTTCCCTCCTAATCCGCCTATTCCACCCGCCCCCGCCTTTTCCACTTATCCTTCCTTCTCCGCCTGGCTCCCAATAGAAAGTGAATGAGTTCCGGGATCATTTTCCTCTTTGTGCGCTTTTGGTCTGAACGCTTTTGGTCTGAAGTCCCACAGCATGGTAAGTGAGCATATGCATGTTGTTTTCAGCACCGTTTTCTGTATGCGTTCCAGGACCTGTGTCCATCTCGTCATCCCTGCACTGTCATATGTACTTTGAGTTCCGGCACCTTATGATTTACAAATTAAGCACTTGAGAAGAGATAAAGCGAGAGAAATTAAGAAAATATACGAAAGTAGGTCACAGAAAAAGAAGAAGAGGGACCAAAGGTAGGAGTTTATTTCAAAGCTGCAAAGCTATCAAGCTTTTTTACAGGAACCGCGGTGGCAGCAGGACCATTGGCAGAATGAGAGCAGCTGTCTACACTGTTTGCTCTCACCGGTAACATTACAGCTGAATCTGTCACCGATGACAGTATCGCTCCTGTAAATCCAAATGGCTCTAAAACCTCTTTTCAGTGTTTTAGAAATATATTCATACACATTCACAGTTAAATATTACATTACTGTAAATAATGCTCATTTCTTTGTGTGGTGTATATCACACACGGCCCTGTATTAAATAATTAACAGTTGCATGAAAGCTAAGGAAAATATTTGCTTCTGGTGAGCTGGTAGATGTCTTGAAGAAGGTGTATTTGGATTGCTCAAGCATTGCCTTACATGGCTCTATACCACTAGATACATCAGGTATAAACTGCAAGTAAGGAGGCAGTCCTTTAGTGACTTTTGTTCATCCCTTGTATAGAGTATCTCATTATGCGATATAAGGTACATTAGACCATTAGATGTAAGGGCCCCCAAATGACTGTTTGCCCGGAGCCCCCAAATGGCTAAGTTCGCCACTGCTGGGGAGGATGGCCTGACGGAGGGAGATGTTGAAGATGTCAGTCAGTACATCTGCTAGCTCAACAGCGCAGGTTCTGAGCACAGGTCCTGGGATGTTAACCGGGCACCCCGCTTTCCATGGGTCGACTTTACACCCCCATCCTGTAAAAGCACTAATGTTACACAATACTAGCACTGTCAGTTGGAAGTGAGAAGCTACTTCAGTTTTGAGAGTAAAGAAAAAGTGTTCATGTAGCTAAATGCATTACAAAAACACAAAGTAGCAAATGGTTTTTATATGCTGTGATGCAATTATTGTTGTACCCCCCTCTCTCCTAGCACTCCCTCACTAATTTCTAATGTCCAATCCTTCTTTAAAGTGAAACTCTCGCCAAAGAGCAACCAAGGCTTTATCTGCGATTGAATATGAGTCAAACCTTTGTGTAAAAGCATAATTACGACGAAAGAGGCACTTTTAAGATTTACCGTTTATGCTAGCATCAAAATCTCTATTTTTAAAATACTAAGATGGCTCGACACAACATGAAACTTTGCTCATAGTATCACCAGGGTCCCTACACACGAACACGAGCATTGAGAACATTGTTTGTGTACACAGAGTTTACAAAAAAGAACGTTTTTGGACAACTCACGTTAGTAGCTGGATCTCCGGCGTGGGGCCGTCATGACAGACAAAAAGTGTCGATCCCCAAGTGCGACCTAACAGGTATGAGGTCCACCATTACTCTCCTGCCTGTTAGGTTGCACTCGGGGATCGACACTTTTTGTCTGCCATGACGGCGGCGCGCCGGAGGTGCAGCATTAACCGTGAGTCGTTCAAAAACCTTCTTTTTAATAAACTCTGTGTACACAAACAATGTTCTCAATGCTGGTGTTCATGTGTAGAGACCCTGGATATACTACAAGCAAATTTTCATGTTGTCTCGAGCCTTCTTATGGTTTTAAAAGTAGCGATTTTGGTGCTAACGTAAATCTGTCACACAAAAGTGCCTCTTTCATTATCATTTCAATTATGCTTTTACATGAAGGTTTGATTCATATTCAATCACAAATAAAGCCTTGGTTGCTTTTTGGCGAGAGTTTCACTTCAAGTATTTATTGTAAAAAGAAAAATCAATCATATGTTACCTCTAAGAGGGAAGGTTCCATTACTGATAAAACAGCTAATATTTCTGAGCAACAATGTTCAGTGCATTGTTTCGTGCATCGAACGATCATAATCTTAAATGTCCACCATAGTTGTTGTGGGTTTTTTGTTTTTGTCTTGCAGAACAGCATTCTGGAAAATCATGTGTGTAACACTAAAACCCTGAAATTATTAAATGCATTTACAAAATATGTTATTGAATAAAAAATATCTTGCACAGTGAACATAAGCCTTTGATGACAGCTAACACTGGGGGGTATCTTAACTCTGTGAAACTGTTATAAAAATAAAAGAGTTTGCAGGGTTTTAACCCTCACAAAATCCCTAATTACAGTGAACCTAGAAAGTCTTTAAGAAACCACTAAGATATGTACACCAGTTGATTTGAACCTGTGAAACCATTTGGCTCTTTCGTTCATCACAGTGACAGTTCTTCTCTCCACTTGTAGCTCTTCAAGGCATGAAACTAGCTTTCCTACTCAGGCCTTTCTTCTCCCTGTGGCTCTTATCTTTGGCTCTTTAAGAGACAGTCAAGGTTGAAAACAGACAGCTTCCATTAGGGCATTTCATGCTTGCATAGTTTCATTCACCTCAGATTCAGACACAGAGAGTACAGGCGCACAAAAATCAAATTTGATATATTTCCTCATTTCAACTTTCCTCCTTTCAATTCCTCTGGGGAACAGTTAAGGTGCTGTGACATTCTACATTGAACAACTACAGGTAGAATGAAACCAGACTCTTGACTTTATCTCTGAAGATAGGTTGCTGATCTTTATCTTTTTTGTGTTTTTAGTGTAATGTGTACATTTATAAAAACTTTTATTTTGCAGAATCAACAGAGAAGAAATTCAAATACAAAAAATGGAAACCTTGTTTTTATCTCAATGTTCCCACTGCTCTCTGTCGCTAAGGAATGTCAAAAAAGACATATGACTTGACTCAGCTCGAAATGAAGAGGTTTCATGAACCAAATACAATTCAACATAGCCTCAGTGGGTGGCCTCAGTTCATCCGAGGCCCTTTGGCCTTTAGCAGGGTGATCTCTGTACACAAAATCGACATTGTAATAATGATAAGGTGGCATATTAGTCTATTTTAATTTCTACCTCATTGTCAGGTTATGATATTAACTGTAATAAAGCTTTTCGTTAGATGCCTGACTGGAAACATACTGGACCTCAAATTCAAAAGAACTGCTGTGATACATGAATTTAGTCACTGCATGTTAGAGTAGCTCTTTCCCTGAACTGGAGAATCAATATCTCTACTTCAGTGCTTGATTTAAAACCTAAATAGAATAGAATAGAATATACTTTATTGTCCCCTAGGGGAAATGTGTCATGGACTCAAAGTGTGTAGTAGCTGCCCTGACAGACAAAACCCACACATAAACACACATAAAAATACATATAACAGCTAAAGGCATACACATAGGCTACATACAAACTCATGACACATCCTATAAAGGATTAAAACAAATTAAAAAAACAAAACAAACAGAACATCAAGTTATTGCACACTTCCCAGGCCTCAGCGTACAGATCCATTTAAAATTTTAATGGAGGTGGGTAGGAAAGAGAGAGAGAGATTTAAGGTTCAGTTTGCATTTGGGGATTCTGTACCTTCTGCCAGAAGGCAAGAGCTTGTATTCCGTTTGAAGGGTGTGGGATGGGTCCAATAATACCCGCCATGCCTGCCTGAGTACAGACTGCTCATAGTTGGACTGAAGGGAGAGCTTGTCAGTCCTCCCCATCACCTTTATAGCAGTCTGTACCAGGCGCTGCAATTTAGATTTGGACTGTGTGGAGAGATTGCCGAACCACGGCGTCATCCCATACCTGACGACACTCCATCTCTGCCTCATAAAATAAAAACATGATGTTCTGGCTGACACCAAACACCCTCAGTCTGCGTAAAAAATACAGCCTTTGCTGTAAATGACAGCATCTTAAAATGATCATGTTATTGAATTATTTTATCACTGGAGTAATATGTATTAATGATCTGTGTTTTAGTCGTGTGAGCCAATGGGAGCTAAGCTCGCTAAGGTAAGAACAGTAAAATCATAGATCTGTCCCTAATAGATTACAAAGAACATTATTTTAATCACAAATGATTATTTTTTTCAATATAATGTGTGTTCTTTACATTAAAGGCATAAATGGATTAAGAGAAACATGTTTCCAGAGAAACTACTCATCATATTCTCCCTTGAATGACAGTGACCATGTAATGTCAGTCTCTCTGTCTGTGGTGTGTGCTAGCTGTCATACCGTTTCATATTTTAATTCATTAACTGTTGTTGTGATCCACTTGATAAAGTTGTTGCAGGACATGTGTGTGATGGTCGTGGACAGTTATATCCCAGACTCCCGATGTTGCCTCATCGCTGTAAAAGCCTGTTGTTGTGTGAGCCTCTGCGTTTGAAATGCATCTTACTGCTGGGAGCAGCACCCGTTTGAACACACTGTTTCAACAGATTTCAGGGTTTACACCAATTTTTTGTACAGCAACGATTTAATTTGTCCCACTGATGTAGGTGTATATTTGCATACAGATTGGGGAAGTGAGACCGAATCACAAAGGGGCCCCTCAAGACACATTTTGAGAAGCATTTAATGCTAAGTGTGAATCGACCCATTCAGCTATGATTTATTTATTTATCATTGCCCCCAATGTTAGTTATTTTATAACCCCCACAAAACTCAGATTATAACTTGAACCTTGTTAATAATCTCTGGTAAAAGTATTTCTTCATCAGTGAGCGGAAGGGAAAAGGCAAACTGAAATGATCAAACCATAACGGTCTTTTTATTAAAGATTTTTTTTTCTCTCATACATTACTGTTAAAATGAACAGGAGATAGAGCAATCAGTTCCCACTAAGAGAAACACGCTGGACGTGTTGATGCTGATGTATCATGCTCTGGTGTGAACAGAAAGTAGACATGACTTCATACCTGTGCCTAGTGTGTCTGTGTTGCTGGTGCTGGTGAGCAGATTGTCATCTGTGATTCCCTTAAAACACACTGACCTGTCTGTGGCCTCAGCAGAATGGACAGGCGGGTGTCTGCAGAGTATCTGCCCTTCATACACACTGAGCTTGAACAACTTGGTTTCAGCAAGGCAGCGTTTGTCACCAGGCTGCTCATGGAGGGGCAGCCTGCCCTTCTGGTATTGGCTCTCTCTTGCCCATAGACACTCTGGCAGGATAAAGTGGCTCCAGAGGAGAAGTATGACTCATCTAGCTACGGTGTAGGGCAGGGATACTCAAATACAAATCTTAAAGGGCCACAAAGTTTTTTTTTCAATGACTCAAAGGTATGTATTGAGGTCGGTCAGGCCACATGCAATAATACTGTAACATTCAAAACAAAATGTCCTTTTCATTCAAAACAACAAGAAAAATACAAACTAAAATAAAATGTCATTTCCATTTTAACATAAATTAAAATACATAGTTGAATATTTCCTCTTTTTGTTTGCCTTCAAACATTGTGTCCATCACTTCAGTCATGCATTATTTTATTATGTCTGCATTTGAGAATGGCTTCTTGTGCTTACCCAAAATCCACACCACTCTAAGTGAGCACTCTGTTGCTTTTTGTTGTTGTGTCATAGATGTGACAAGAATCCAGTTTGCAGCTTGATATGACGATTTCAGTGCATTTATTTGTGTTGTGCTTACCTCTGAATTTTGAGGAAAATGTCTCTTCAAAATTCCTATGCATCGTCTCATAATGCCGTTTCGAATTGGAAATCTTAATCACAGCTTCTCCTGGTATTTTGTAACGCCCTTTGTAGACTGTGGCGTAATGACTCTTGGGTATTCTGTTGGTGTTGGTGTATTTATGGTTCGTGAATGTGTTTGTGAATACGATGATATGTAAGATGGTTGTGGGTTAATTCACATCGTTTGTTCTGTGGTTAAATGGTGTTGAGTTTTAACAAAGATGATAAAAATTTTGGCACCATGACTGAAACGGTGTTTGCTGGGAGAGACTCCGCGTCTTTTAAGCTGTTGGTATGTGTAAAAGTATATGATGGCTAGAAGTTGTAAAATTACATTTGGCCAACTCCTTATTACTGTTGCAGTGTTAGTCATGTGGGTCTTGACCTAGTTGGAGGGAGAATGAATGCAATTTTTAAGTTCCTACTTCTTTGATTTGCTGATTTTCACTGTCCACTTTTTTTAAGCAGCTTACTTGGAACACGTTATTTTCAGTCTCTTACAACTGCCAAAATGTTGAATACGTGAACTGCTCCGAAAACGAAACTGAAAATTAAAAATTGCACTCGCAGCAGTGAGTGACCCATCTGTCTGTGTATCGTTGGCATGGAGACAAGTCCCGGTGTACACGTGCTGACCCAACCAAAACAAATTAGTGAAGGAATAACAGTTCGGGGGCCACAAACAGGAGGCCGGCGGGCTGGATGCAGCCCGGGGGCCGCCTATTGAGGACCGCTGGTGTAGGGCATGCATCTGCACACACACAAGCATAAATCATGCTTCTATGCAAAGTAGGCTACAGTAAAGCTTAAATCGGTTCTGTGGTGAACAGTGGCTTCAGACATAACAGCAGCGCAGTAATTGAAATTTTCATATACTGTGGATTTGACTCACTTGTTTCATGTAGAGTGAAGAACAAAGCAACTACGAGAGTGAGTAGTTTGAGCAGGTGTGGTGAGTGGAGATACGGGTGGAGCTGTTAAAGATGATCATTCACACAAGGCACAGATTAAGAAAGCAGAGGCCCCCCCACATCAAAGGCTCCATTCACTAATGCAATGTTGTGCAAAACTGAACAGGCCAAAATAATATGGCACACTTTCTCTGGGGTATACAGCAGAGTGCCCCCTGCTGGTCCGAGACGGAGCCATCTGCCCTTCAGCAACCCGAAGCAGCTCCACTGTGACCCATGTGCGTGTGTGCGCACTATTGAATCTACGTTCCTGCTCTGTAGCAGGTTTGCCAACAGGGTTATTAGGTATTCCGTTAATTAGTTGACATGTTATCATATTTTATTTTACAAAAAAGTGATATCAGTAAAAACGTGGGCTTTTTTTTAAATTAAATTTTTTTGTATTTTGTTTTATTCGTTTTAAGAATCCGTTTTGATCTGTTCTAAATATGTGACTGCTTATGCTTAATGACAGCTGAGGTTTGTTTAATAATTATTTTCAGACTCAGCCAGATTTTGCTGTGCTGCACCGCAAATCCACAGACTCAGATTTGCGTACACGAGTTCAGACCTGACGTGAGATCTGATCGTAGCTTCCGCTCACGTCCAAATTGATAAATGCCGAAGTTTGTGTGGAAATGGTCGCACGCACAGGTTTCTGCTGTACGTTTCTTTGATAAATGAGGGCCATTGTGTGCACACATGCACACACATGCTAATAATGTAAGTTTATGTTTTTTTGCATGGACTATCTGTTGGACACACCTGTAACCAACAAGGATTTGACTCTGACAGACTAGAACCTCTGATAACACCTGTACATCCCTTCTATTATACAGGATTCACACCATATGACTGCAGCCATACTTCCATGATTCACATTATTTTATAATTCACGCACACATACACACATACACACATACACACACACTCACATACATAATCAAACATCAACAGCTACTGCATAGATAATTGAATGGATTTCAAGCTATGAAAACAATGATTTGTATAGGACAACATTTTAAATTAATTGGTCCTTTCCTGATCCTGATGCAGCTGGCAGACATCAGATGTAATACTTAAGGACAATCGCACATCATCAAATTACATCCATATGAAGTGCTCACTTTGCCAGAGACAGGCTCAGAAGATTTTGACAAACAGTCCAAACAATCCCTACAGAAATGAACCTTTTTATAATAAGATCCTTTTTGCTTAACCAACAGCCTCATTGGACTCTGTTTGCAGAAACAGTAGTTAATGTCAGGCCTGGGCTGGAAGGAGGACTCAGAAGTGGGGCAAGAACAGTTAAACCAAGATTTTATTCTTAAATCCTTAGTTTTCTCCTGAGAAATGAGTGACAAACAAAGGCTATGAAGCTCTATATAAACCTGCAACATGAAAGGGGAAACAACAAAAACCAAAACAGAAGGCGCTCCAAAAGGAGGGGAAAATAAAAGGCAGAAAACTGGTCTACTCTGACAATGACAACCTATGAAATTTAAGCAACAAAACACGCTCCAAAAGGGAGGATACAGGGGCTACAAAAGATTAGTCTACTCTGAACTATCTAATAACAAAGAACAGAAAACGCTCCAGAAGGGAGGATCAAACAACAAAATAACAAAATAACTGAGAACACTCCAAGGAGAAAAAACAGCAAACAAAACCTAGCTTAACTCTGAGCTGAAAAATGTTACAAAATAAGAATCACTCTTTCTGAGGAATTAAACAAAGGAATCAAGAATACAAACACTCTTGGTCTTGGATCAATGGTCTTGGTTCAACTCTGGCAACAAGAGAGGGGAAGACACAGACTATATACACATCAGGGAAGGGAGCACAGGTGAGAACAATCAGGGATTAAGGGAGACGTCAGACCGAAACATTTGACTTTTCCTTGGCAGGCTCAGCGGCGAGCCCGATGATCTTGGACGACGGGGAACGGTCCCACGAACCGAGGTGCTAGCTTCTTGGAGGGAACCTTCAGGTGCAGGTCCTTGGCCGAGAGCCACACTTTCTGGCCCAGCTGATAAACTGGAGCCGGACGCCTCTTGCAGTCTGCCGCCTTCTTAACCCGATCCCCCTGTCGGATTAGCACCTGGCAGGCGGCTGTCCAGATGCAGTGGCAGCGTCGAACCATGGCATGGGCAGAGGGGACCGAAACCTCCCGTTCGTTCTCTGGAAAAACTGGGGGTTGATAACCGTAGGCACATTTGAATGGTGAGAAACCTGTAGCAGATGTGGGTAATGAATTGTGGGCATACTCAACCCAGACCAGGTTCTTGCTCCATGTCGAGGGATTCTGGGAGACTAAGCACCGGAGGCCGGTTTCCAGTTGTTGGTTGAGGTACTCGGTCTGGCCGTTGGCCTCCGGGTGGTATCCTGAGGTCAGGCTGGCCTTGGCGCCGATGAGTCGACAGAACTCCCTCCAGAACCGTGATACGAACTGGGGCCCCCAGTCCGAAACGATGTCTTTGGGGAAGCCATGAATGTTGAACACCTTGTCCATCATGACCTCCGCCATCTCTTTGGCGGAGGGTAGTTTAGGCAGAGCAATAAATCTGACTATTTTGGAAAAACGATCTACCACTGTGAGAACAGTGGTGTTACCTTGGGATACCGGGAGTCCCGTGACGAAGTCCATGGAAATGTCTGACCACGGTCTGGAGGGGATGGGAAGTGGCGGCAGAAGACCCATTCGAGACCCAGAGGACGTCTTGTTGCGGGCGCAGACCGAGCATGCCTCCACGTACTCCCGAACCTCCGGCTCCATGAAGGGCCACCAGAACCGCCGAGAGATGGCGAACATCGTTCTCCGAACTCCCGGATGACATGAAAGCAGTGAGGTATCACCTGTGGGCGCAACTCGACAGGTACAAGCAACCGATTACCTGGGCACCCACGAGGTGATGGGACTCCACCATTAGCCTGCTTCACCTCTTCTTCTATCTGCCAGGAGACCGCTCCTACCACACGGGTCAGTGGAAGGATGGTTTCAGGTTCCTTGGCAACAGCCTCGTACAGGCTATATAGTCAAGATAGCACGTCTGGCTTGACGTTCCGGGACCCCGGCCTGTAGGAGAGAGAGAAAGAGAAGCGGTTAAAAAAGAGCGCCCACCTGGCCTGGCGAGAGTTTAGCCTCTTAGCTTTTCTGATGTATTCCAAATTTCGGTGATCTGTCCAGACAATGAATGGTTGTTCGGCCCCCTCTAGCCAATGCCTCCACTCTTCAAGGGCGAATTTGACTGCCAGTAGTTCACGGTTGCCCACATCGTAGTTCCTTTCAGCTCTGGACAGCCGCCGCGACAGGAAGGCGCATGGGTGCATCTTGCCATCCTTTTCAGAATGTTGGGAGAGGATGGCTCCAACCCCTTCATTAGACGCGTCTACTTCGACCACAAACTGCCACTGTGGGTCCGGCATGGTGAGGATGGGGGCCGATGTGAAGCGGAGCTTTAGGTCCTGGATTGCCTTCTCTGCTGCTGGCGACCAATGGAACGGAACCTGAGTGGAGGTGAGAGCATGAAGGGGAGCAGCTATTGCGCTAAAGCCTCTGATGAACCGCCTGTAAAAGTTAGCAAACCCCAAGAATTGCTGAACCTTCTTGCGGCTATCAGGTGTGGGCCACTCGGCCACAGCGATAATTTTAGCCAGGTCCATCTGGACTCTTCCAGGGGCTACGATGAAGCCCAGGAAGGAGACGGTGTCGGCATGAAATACACTTTTCTCTGCCTTGACATACAAGTGATTTTCTAAAAGTCTCTTAAGAACCTTGGTCACATGGTCTTGGTGAGTATCTATGTCTGATGAGTAAATCAAGATATCGTCTAAATACACATAGACAAAATGATCCAGGAAATCTCTCAGTACATCATTTATCATAGCTTGGAAAACAGCGGGAGCGTTGGTGAGTCCAAATGGCATGACCAGATACTCATAGTGGCCACTTGGGGTATTGATGCCGGTCTTTCACTCATCACCCTCTCTTATTCGGACCAAGTGGTAGGCGTTGCGCAGGTCGAGCTTTGTGAACACCTTGGCCTGTTGGATTTGATCAAAGACAGATGACATGAGTGGGAGCGGGTAACGATTCTTTATTGTAATGTCATTGAGTGGGCTATAGTCTATGCAGGGTCTCAGGAATCCGTCTTTCTTGTCTACAAAGAAGAAGCCTGCCCTTGCTGGTGATGATGAACGACGGATGAGACCCGCACATAGTCACTAAAGAGTGATGTGGTTAGGTACTCTCTCATGGCCTCTTTTTCTGGTCCGGAAACAGAATACAGGCGGCTCTTAGGTATGGGGGATCCTGGAATCAGGTCTATAGCACAGTCGTATGGGCGGTGTGGAGGAAGAGACAGAGCTTTGGACTTGCTAAAAACTTCGGAGCTGGTGGTAACAGGTGGGCACTGCATTCAGGTCTGGGTATTCGGGTTCTGTAGTTGGGTTGACAGAGAACAGGTTAATTTCCGCTTCCTTCTTGCTCCTGGCTGAGTTCATAAAGCAGTTTTTAACACAGTCTTTTCCCCATCTGCTGATGTCTGCAGACCTCCAGTCTACCTGAGGGTTGTGGTGAAACAGCCATGGTTGACCCAAAATGAGAGTGTGTGAGGCAGATCTGAATAAGAAGAAGCGAATTTGTTCTTCATGGTCCTTAATATGCAGGTGAACAGGTTCGCTGATGTGAGTGATGGTAAATGGGTCTTTACCATTGAGAGATCGGGCTCTGATGGGCTTAGCTAGAGGTTCACATTTAATGCCCAGTTCCTCTGCTAAGCCCCAGTCCATCAGACTCTCGTCTGCCCCAGAGTCAATAAGAGCATTAAGGTTCATGTCTGTGTGGTACGTTACCTTTACTCTTGTCAATGTGCGTGAGGTCGGGCCTGCAGCTGTGACCTGACTCACCGTCGGAGATCGCTTGGTTGGACAGGTGATCAGAAGGTGCCCCTTTTCTCCACAGTAGAAGCACCTTCCCTCCTGCTGCCGTCTCCGCCTCTCCTCCTCCGACAGTCGCTCTCTTCCCAGCTGCATGGGTCAGTAGAGAACAGCGTTCCTCCCGCTGTGGAGGCATTCCCTCCCGGTGTCGTCTGAGCTGCCCGGAGTCGATTATCCGTTCGGATAGCGAGCGCGATGAGTTCGTCCACTCCTGCGGGCAAATCGAGGGGAACAAGCAGATCCTGGATCGGGGCTGCCAATCCCTTCAAAAACACATCATATAGAGCCGTGGAGTTCCACCCACTTTCAGCTGCTAGCGTGCGAAAACGAATAGCAAAATCACACACAGAGTCCTTGCCTTGCCTCAATCCACTTAACTCCTGAGCCTTCTCCCCATCGTCTGCCACTGGATCGAAGGTCCTCTTTAGCGCCGCCTCAAAGTCACCGAGAGAGTTACAGACAGCCGATCCTCTGCTCCATTCGGCGGACGCCCAGGCTTTGGCTCTCCCGGTTAGGTGCGAAACCATGAAGGCGATCTTAGCTCGGTCAGTGGGGAATGCGTGGGGGGTTAGCTCAAAGTGGATAGAACAGTCTATGATAAATGTCTTACATAGTCCTGGTTCCCCGGTTGCTTCCAGCCCCAACGTGAAGAGTGGGTGGAGCTTGTGGAGCCGGTACGGGAGCCGGGATGGTGGGTCCAGGGAACTGCGCGAGCAGCTCCTGTAGTTGTGACGAGAGCTGACCCATCTGCGCCGCCATGGCACTCTGGAACTCCTCCTGACGTGAGATGTGAGCCTCTTGGGCACGTAGGACTCCCGATAACTGTTCCGCCTCCGCTGGGTCCATTTCTGGCCAGAGTATAATGTCAGGCCTGGGCTGGAAGGAGGACTCAGAAGCAGGGCAAGAACAGTTAAATCAAGATTTTATTCTTAAATCCTTAGTTTTCTCCTGAGAAAAGAGTGACAAACAAAGGCTATGAAATTCTATATAAACCTGCAACATGAAAGGGGAAAGGAGATAAGCGAGGAGAACACAACAAAAACCAAAACAGAAGGCGCTCCAAAAGGAGGGGAAAATAAAAGGCAGAAAACTGGTCTACTCTGACAATGACAACCTATGAAATTTAAGCAACAAAACACGCTCCAAAAGGGAGGATACAGGGGCTACAAAAGATTAGTCTACTCTGAACTATCTAATAACAAAGAACAGAAAACGCTCCAGAAGGGAGGATCAAACAACAAAATAACAAAATAACTGAGAACACTCCAAGGAGAAAAAACAGCAAACAAAACCTAGCTTAACTCTGAGCTGAAAAATGTTTCAAAATAAGAATAACTCTTTCTGAGGAATTAAACAAAGGAATCGAGAATACAAACACTCTTGGTCTTGGATCAATGGCTGTGGCAGGGGCTTGAGGTACACGCAGGACGAAATACTCCGGCAACAAGACAGGGGGAGACACAGACTATATACACATCAGGGAAGGGAGCACAGGTGAGAACAATCAGGGATTAGGGGAGACGTCAGACCGGGGACACAGGAGGAAGGGCAAGTGACCTGAAACGAGAGGAGAGTTATTTTTCAAAATAAAACATGAAATTCACAAGACAGAAAACCCAAGACAGGACGACCGTCACCGCGGTGTGACAGTTTTATTATGAATATGAGCTTTCAAACATGTTGAAATGGTGGATATAATTTTTCCCTATTTAATCTCATTTTTGCTTTTTTACTTTCCATTTTGCTGCCTTTTGTCTTTGTAATGTGCTTGTTTCTACTAAATTAGCAGAAACATGCTAATACATTCTTGGTGCTATTCCCACGATCACCCAAGTCATCGTCATCATTATAATGTGGACACAACCAGCAAACCCATTGTAATATTTTTTTCTTATTTGAAAATAAAGTAAGTTTTGATTTTATATGAAACCAAAAGCAGAGACAGGAAGAGGCCACAGTTGATGGGGTTTTGGAGGCCCCTAGAGTTCAGAAGCCCCTGGCCAGATTGGCCCGGTGGTTAATCCCTGCTTTTTTTTTTTACAAACCCTACCAACCCCACCTCCATCCCAAGACACAATGCCCCTTGGATTGACACTGTGTTTGTAGCTGCTCCCTCTCTGTCTCTAAAGAGAAAAGCTTAACAGTGCCATCTTTGATAACAACACCACATACTATCACAAACCTTCATCATGATTTACGCTTACAAATTGATGACAGCTCCTCAGGGATGCAGGCTCTCTTTCTGCTCTCACCATATTGCAATCTCCACTCTGGCATTAGCTCAGAAACAAGGCCATGTATAAGTTAAGGGATTCAACAGACCTTATCTAAAATGTAATGCAAATGATATGTGAACACATGCATGTAACCAGCTGAGGGAAGGAAAAGATATTAAAAGGGAACAAGTGAAAGGCAGTGATCTGACTTGCACAGCATAGGCAGTGACATTCTTGGGTGTATGAGAGACAGCTTAAGAAGTATATGAAACAACACATCAGTCATCTACGGGTGGAGACAGACAGGTGGGGTTCATAGTGTCAGACAGCATGGTGCCAGCTCAATTGGCAAAGATGCTGCTGCTGCTGTAGAGAGAGAAGTGCTGCAGAAACGTACTGCTGACCCAGAGGCAGTTTGAAGTTCAACAATGAGGTGTAAAATAGAAATCTTTCCCAAAAAATGAAAAAGAACATTGGAGGTCCATTTTCCTGAGGCCTGTGCTTCTAATTTATATCTTATTCAACTTACTGCCAATCACACTGTATTCTAAAATTCTGTTTCATATACAGGTTGTGAGTACACGTAGTAAGAAAATACAATGTCAGAGACTAATTGTGTCTACAAACACAGTGTCAATCCAAGAGGCATTGTGTCTTGGGATGGAGGTGGGGTTGGTGGGATTTGTGTAAAAAAGCAGGGATTAACCACCGGGCCAATCTGGATCATACCGACCAAATTTCGTGAAAATCGGTGTAGCCGTTCAAGAGATATAAATTTCCAATATTTTTAGCGCCCCCTAGTGGCCAAAATTCGGCAAATTTGGCTCATCCCTTCCCAGTGTCATGGCAACCAAGCATCTCAAATTTGGTGTTAATAGCATTTAATTTGACCGAGATATCAAACAGTTTACATGTTTATAGCTAGCTACAGACATTTGTTCGTGAATAATTTGGGCATTTTTTGACCGAGCAAAATTCTTTTGATCACTTTAGATCAGATCCAGCTGAAGAGTGTACGTGCCAAGTTTCACGCCGATTGGACAAAATCCCAAGGAGGAGTTCGAAAAAGTAGGTTTTCCAGTTTTTGCGATTTTGCGAAAAAACTGTCTAGGCGGAAGTGGGCGTGGCCAATCGCAAAGTGATTCAGCTCCTTTCAGGGAACCTGGGGATACAAGGTTTTTGAATGTGCGATATACGGTTTGGGAGTTATAGGCAAAAACGTGTTGGCCTAGGTTATAGCGCCCCCTGCAGGCGCATATATGTAGTTTTTTGTGTCTGACATATTTGCAGGAGTCTGGACCAACCCTCCAAATTGCACCATCCTCCCTTGCACGGTTTAGTCTGCAGCACCACTTTTAGCCGGAGAAAAAAAAAAATAAAGCTGCACGCAGCGTTGAACGGGCCCTCGCAGTCCACACGCGTCGGGGAATGCCGCCGTCGTGGAATGCTGCCGTCGGGGCTTGTTCACGCAACACATTCTGCTGAGGAAGTCATTCCTTTACAATTCGGTGGCCTGCTACTGCCGGTATTAAATACTGTACGCTGAAGTCAGAAAAACTGTGGGAACTGCTGCATGATTCCCCGGACAAAGACTGAGACGATGGTCAGCTTCTGGAGCTGGATGAAGAAAATGTCCACACGAGGCATAATGCAATGAAATAGTTTGAGGAGAAAGCTGAAAGTATCATCGTCCAGTAGTCTCACAAACCCTCCAGCTTCCAGCACAGTGGTAGGCTCAAACTCCCCTGATGGTTTCAAAACACTGGACGATGTCACCTTTGTGCTCAAACACAGAGTGTACAGCACAGATATGGAAGTTCCATCTTACTGTGTTTGCTCTTGGGAGTCTGTATGCCACCAATCTTATCAAGCACACTGGTTCTTTTGAGAGATCTTGAAAAGAAAAAAAAAAGCAGAGAATCCAGCCAGGTCAGAGAAGAACTGATTAACTAATGGGATGCTAGATTTGATGATGATTTGATGATGAAAGCTGAAGAGGGAGAAAGATTTAAAAAGCTCAAAAGGCAGAAAAGCTGAAAAGTAAGAGGGCTGAAATAACTTAAAAAGGTGAACAGTTTCTCTGGCTGAAAACATGCTGCAGCAATAGCACAGCCAAAGTTGTGCCCATAAAAATTGCATGGGAAAAGGCCTCCCAAACTCCTGCCATTTTTGAAAGAAATGTAATGGTTATCTGCAAAACATTTATATATTGAGTCACAGGAGACATTGCTGAACTCTGTGATGTTGTTTTTATTTCCGTAGAGTGAAAATGAGGACTTCAGAGTGAGAGACCAAACAGGCTGTGTCTGCTCTCCTCCAGAAATGTAGACTCAAAATTAACATTGCGGCTTATGGGGGACTTGTTGGAGTGCTTGTCGCTCTGGGGCTGCCACATCCAAAACTGTAAGTCCTACATCTTAAATAAGACCATCAACTGAAAGCCAACAAGATTTCCTACATTTCTATGCATATATTGTCCATGTGAGGTAAAAGATGTGGAATCCAAATCAAGCTGAACAGAATTTTCTCTCCAGTTCCTCCAGCTGCTCTTCACTCGAGCGATGATGTCACGCACTCTAGCTCACGCAATACACACCCATTATAAAATGACAAAGACAAGCAAAAAATCCTTAAAACTAAAACTGTGATGATTTCAAAACCATACAAGATTTTAAAAAGCTGAATACAGGACTGGAATGGCGTCTGTAGCTCAAAGTATGAAGGACAAGGAGAGGTTGAAAGTGGATGAGTTTTGAAGAGGATTTGAAGATTTTCCCATTTAATTCCATGCAAACTAATTAGACTGCCACCAGATTGTCACCTATTGGCCGATTTGCACCAAATTTTACACAGACCCTCATCAGGCCATGGAACACAATTAGCAAAAGTGTTGTGGTAATGGGAATGTATTTGGGGAAGATATGGAACAATATCTGTTTTGAATGCAATGTGCAGGAAGTTTTTGTTTTATGTTTTGGGCACTTTTTGGGCTATCAAAATTCTTTTAATAACTTTTGTCAGGAGGGTCCACAGATGCTTCATGCAAAGTTTGGTGCAAATCGGTCAAATTGTCTAGGAGGAGTTCGAAAAAGTAGGTTTTTCATTTGGCGTGATTTTGCAAATGGAAAGTTACTGCCAAAGTGGGCGTGGCCTACACCACACAATTCAGCTGAATTCAGGGAACATGTAGACATAAGCTTTAACAATGTGCAACATATTATGCAGGATTTATGGGCCAAAAACGTTTTTTTTTCAAAATGGCGCCCCCTGCTGGTCATTTTTGGTGTGTGAGTTACAGGGGCCATTCTATAGCACCCCTATGAGTTTCATTTCCATAAGTGTTATGGTGTGGGCACAGTACCAAATATTAAACTATACGGCCACCAGAGCGCCACCTAGTGGCGGATCGGTAAACCCTTTATCAGCTGTCCTCGGGAGGGCACTGTGAATAAATATACAAAGTTTCGCATTAATCCGATGAACCGTTGTGGAGATATAAAATACTTCAATTTAAAGAGGGCCACCTTGTGGTCATCGCCTAAAATTTTGCAGAGGTCCTCAGGGGCCTATGGGGAAGTAGTATTTTGAGTTTCATGTCATTCAGACACACCAGTGTGAAGATATGCATCACTTCCTGTCCGTAACCAAATCTGCAGGAAGTTGTTAATTAATAACTTGAGTATCGATTGATCTATCAAAATTCTTTTAATAACTTTTTGTCAGCAGGGTCCACAGATGCTGTGTGCCAAGTTTCGTGCAAATTGGTGAAATCGCCTGGGAGGAGTTCGAAAAAGTAGGTTTTTGACATTTTGCGACGTAGCGAAAAAAAACGGTAGGCGGAAATGGGCGTGGCCTATACCACGAGATTCAGCACAATTCAATGAACGCGTGGATATAAAGTTTTTGAATTTGCGCCAAAGTATATGGGAGTTATTAGCCAAAGCACGCTTTCCTTAATAACAGCGCCACCTAGTGGTGGAAATTCAGGACGACAATAGATTATAAAATTTTTCACCAGGTGTGACTTATATTCCAAGTTTGGTGAGTTTTGGGGTATGTTCAGGCAGTGAAAAATGTAATCATTTGGGACAAAGAAAAAAAATAAATAAATAAATAATCCTTTGAAAAACAATAGGGACCTGCTCGGGCCCTAATAATAATAATCATTGCGATGGCAATAGGGTCCTTGCAGGTTCCCTGCTCGGGCCCTAGTAATAATCATTGCGATTACAATAGGGTCCTTGCAGGTTCCCTGCTCGGGCCCTAATAATAATCATTGCGATTACAATAGGGTCCTTGCAGGTTCCCTGCTCGGGCCCTAATAATAATCATTGCGATTACAATAGGGTCCTTGCAGGTTCCCTGCTCGGGCCCTAATAATCATTGCGATTACAATAGGGTCCTTGCAGGTTCCCTGCTCGGGCCCTAATAATAATCATTGCGATTACAATGGGGTCCTTGCAGGTTCCCTGCTCGGGCCCTAATAATCATTGCGATTACAATAGGGTCCTTGCAGGTTCCCTGCTCGGGCCCTAATAATAATCATTGCGATTACAATAGGGTCCTTGCAGGTTCCCTGCTCGGGCCCTAATAATAATAATCATTGCGATTACAATAGGGTCCTTGCAGGTTCCCTGCTCGGGCCCTAATAATAATCATTGCGATTACAATAGGGTCCTTGCAGGTTCCCTGCTCGGGCCCTAATAATAATCATTGCGATTACAATAGGGTCCTTGCAGGTTCCCTGCTCGGGCCCTAATTATCATTGCGATTACAATAGGGTCCTTGAAGGTTCCCTGCTCGAGCCCTAATAATAATCATTTGAAAAACAATAGGGTCCTTGCAGGTTCCCTGCTCGGGCCCTAATAATAATAATAATAATCATTTGAAAAACAATAGGGACCTTGCAGGTTCCCTGCTCGGGCCGATATAATCATTTGAAAAACAATAGGGTCCTTGCAAGTTCCCTACTCGGGCCCTAATAATCATTTGAAAAGCAATAGGGTCCTTGCAATTTCCCTGCTCGGGCCCTAATAATCATTTGAAAAACAATAGGGTCCTTGCAGCTTCCCTGCTCGGGCCCTAATAATAATAATAATAATCATTTGAAAAACAATAGGGTCCTTGCAGGTTCCCTGCTCGGGCCCTAATAATAATAATCATTGCGATTGCAATATGGTCCGTGCAGGTTCCCTGCTCGGGCCCTAATAATAATCATTGTGATTACAATAGGGTCCTTGCAGGTTCCCTGCTCGGGCCCTAATAATAATCATTGCGATTACAATAGGGTCCTTGCAGGTTCCCTGCTCGGGCCCTAATAATAATCATTGCGATTACAATAGGGTCCTTGCAGGTTCCCTGCTCGGGCCCTAATTATCATTGCGATTACAATAGGGTCCTTGCAGGTTCCCTGCTCGGGCCCTAATAATAATAATAATAATCATTTGAAAAACAATAGGGACCTTGCAGGTTCCCTGCTCGGGCCCATATAATCATTTGAAAAACAATAGGGTCCTTGCAATTTCCCTGCTCGGGCCCTAATAATCATTTGAAAAGCAATAGGGTCCTTGCAATTTCCCTGCTCGGGCCCTAATAATCATTTGAAAAACAATAGGGTCCTTGCAGCTTCCCTGCTCGGGCCCTAATAATAATAATAATAATCATTTGAAAAACAATAGGGTCCTTGCAGTTTCCCTGCTCGGGCCCCAATAATAATCATTTGAAAAACAATAGGGTCCTTTCAGGTTCCCTGCTCGGGCCCTAATAATCATTTGAAAAACAATAGGGTCCTTGCAGGTTCCCTGCTCGGGCCCTAATAATTTTTCCAATTATAATAGGGACCTCACAGGTCGATGACCCACTCGGGCCCTAAAAATCTTTACAATTACAATTGGGTTCCTAGCACCGCTGGTCCTAGGAAACGCATATGCTTGCATACGCGTTCCCTCGGCCCCTCGGGCTTGGCCCCCTAATAATAATAAACAAAACTATCAACCAAACATTTTAAATACAATGCCTTTAAAATTAAAAAATCATATGTGGCGATCAGTAGTTTACATGTCAGCATTAACGTAATGTATTAGTATGTTAATGATCCCAAACTGTTAGCTAGCTAATAATGATAATATTGATAACATTACTGTGGGTTCAATAACAGGTTTACCTCTCCATGGTCCTCTCAACCCAAGATAAACCAGAGCCGCTTCTCCTCTTCCTCCACATGGAGGAGGATTAAAAAGGAAATCATGGAAGGGGGGGCGCTCGTGCGCTGTAATGGAGTAGACGCGTTTAGTCGGAGCTCCGTGTTGCCACCTCCATTTTCCTATTAAATTACTGCACCTGAATCTGTTTTTCCTTCTCCGCTGCCCTGCGGCCGTTTTACATCGTAACCTGTCGGTCTTTGCTTCTACACCATGCCAAATAAAGATGAGGGCAGAAAGGAGACGTCCCAGACGAGCCCGACTACAGCTAACAAGGATGCTATACTAGCTGCTATCGCTAGCCATGGCGTCGAGCTTGCTAAGATCTGCACGCTTGTGATGACCTGAAGAAGTCGATGGAGGGGCGCCTTGACTCAATCGAAGCAAGCCTATCTGCCCTCCAAAAAGAACACCGCGAAGCAGCACACCGTCTGGACGACATGGATGAGGCTCTCTCAGCTGCCGATAGCCGCATTACAGTGTTAGAGGCAACGTGCAAAGATTTAACGACGGCTAACGGGCTTCTCAAAGCTAAACTGAATGACTTGGAGGGTCGTTCCCGTAGGCTCCACATCAGGATTGTGGGCATTAATGAAGGAGAAGAAAACGGTCGCCCAACTGAGTTTGTGTTGCGGCTGATACCGGAGCTTCTTGGCCAAGACAACTTTACTAGGCCCGTCAAAATTGACCGGGCCCACCGCAGCCTGAGAGCCAAGCCACTCGCTAACGAGCGACCGCGGATCATCATTGCAAGAGTCCACAATGACAGCGACCTTGTCAGTATCCTTCGGCTCAGCCGCCAACAAGCCCCGCTGCAGTACCACGGTGAGGTCTCAATATTCCCCGACTATACGGCGGAGGTGTCATCGCAGCGCCAGGCCTTCACCGCCGTGAGGAAGCGGCTCATGGATGCCGGCGTTAAGTGCTCCCTGCGTTTTACTGCCAGGCTTCAGGTTGTCCACAACAACACAGTGAAAATCTTCGACTCGCCAGCGGACGCCGAACGGTTTGCCAATTCACTGGCTGACAAAACATGACTATTTATGCTTCTTACACTGCATTTCATGGAGTGTCACTACTGATGATGTGATTTAGCATTTAGCATTTGGTCATTCTTAATGTCCAGTGTTACAATTTTCTGCCAGGAGTGAGATATTATGTATATATTTTTTCTATAAAGGGACTTGCGTAAATGCCACTCCTTCAAACATTTCTAGTATGGGCTTCGGCACTTGCTTGTTATTATGTTCTTATAGGTGCATCTTGCCATACGTTAACCCCTATGTTGGTGGTGCTCACGGTGCTGTTAGTATAGGTCAGTTTATCACTGTACGTTTTTGCTGTCTCTGTTTCCCGGCAGCCTCCCAACGGATAGAGGGTAGTGCCGCCTAGTTCTAGTCGCGGCTTTTGGTATGTTTTGGGGTTTTTTGTTTCTTGTGTGTAAGCTGCCAGTCTCTTGTTACATTTGTCATGTCCGCCTTTATGTTCTTTGGTTCTCTAAATGCAGGATAGTCATTTGGCCAGGCCGGGATTGAGTCCTACTACTTTAACATCTTGGAATTGCAGAGGTCTTGGCAAGGCACTTAAGAGGGGAAATGTATTTTCAAATTTAAAGTCCTTGTCTTCTGACATAATTTTTCTTCAGGAGACCCACATTCAACCTACAGAGCAGAGACGTTTGAGATCGATATGGGTTTCACAAGTGTATCAATCCACTTTTTCTTCTAAGGCGAGGGGGGTTGCCATCCTTATCCGCAAAACTACCCCTTTTGTATTTAACTCCATAACAACAGACCCAGGTGGGAGATATGTCCTTGTCACTGGTACAGTTAATTCCTTCCCATTAGTTCTTTTAAATATCTATGCCCCTAATTTTTGATTGTTCTTAATGATTTGGTGAATTCATTTGATTTGGTTGACATTTGGAGGCTTCAGCACCCCTTTGAGAGGCAATATTCTTTCTTCTCTCCTGTACACGGTACCTTCACCAGAATTGACCATTTCCCGGTAAACTCTAAATTAACCTCGCTCACACTGAGTTCAACATATCATAGTATTCTAGTGTCCGATCATGCTCCTCTTTCAGTCCAAATTGACTTTAACCTCCAGACACCTTCATACAACTGGAAATTCAATCCCTCCCTAAATTCAGACAAAGCATTTCATGATTATATTTCGTCTAAGATTTCAGATTTTTTGCTTACTAATGACAATGGGGCAGTCTCCGACTCAGTTTTATGGGAGTCGTTCAAGGTGGTACTGCGGGGTCACATCATCTCATATCAATCCGCCACTAAAAGGTCCAGGCTGAGACGTCTGGCAGTTATTGAGGCTGAGCTGGCGGCACTGGAGGACACCTATCGCAATACAAACAATGACGACACCCTTAGCGCCATCCTGAAGATAAAATACGAGTATAATCAAATGCTGGGAGAGCAAGTTGGAAGCAAAAGCACATCGAGCTGGGAGATAAACCTGATAAATTACTTGCTAGACAGTTAAAAGAGATACAGGCTGACAGGGCAATACATAAAATTTCTTCTCCCACCGGACAACTGATAACTGATCCTAAATTGATCAACAACAGATTTTTTGACTTTTTCAGTCAGTTGTGCACCTCCAAATCTAAGCCCTCTGACTCCAACCTCAATCGTTTTCTCAATTCATTAAGCATCCCAGTTCTAAGTGAAGCCGCTAAGCTAGAATTGGATTCTGATTTCACACTAGAAGAAATAAAAAAAACCATTCGCTCCTTTCCCAACGGTAAAGCTTGTGGCCCCGATGGCTTTGGAATAGAATTCTATAAAAAACATATAGATGTAATCGCCCCTCTTCTTCTCAGAATGATAAATTGCTCTGTGAAAGATGGAATTTTTCCTAATAGTGTATATGACGCCAATATTTGCCTTCTCCTGAAAAAAGATAGGGACAGTACTAATGTTGCGTCTTATTGCCCCTTAAGCCTGCTAAACAGCGACCAAAAGATTATTGCAAAAGTAATGACTAACCGATTAAGCAAACATGTTGGCACGTTAATCCATCCCGATCAGACGGGCTTTATTCCTGATAGGTTCTCCTTCTCCAACACTCATCGTTTACTAAATATTATGTTCTCCACCAATCTATCAGACTCTGCCGTTATTTCATTAGACGCTAAGCAAGCTTTTGACCAAATTGAATGGAGATACATGTTCGTGACCCTCAAAAAATTTGGCTTGGGTGATAAATTCATGACCCTTTTAAAAATGCTGTACGCTTGCCCCAAGTCGACGGTCTTGACTAACCATGACAGATCTCCACCTTTCCTATTGCAACATGGAACTAGACAGGGATGTAGCCTCTCCCCTTTGCTCTTCGCTCTCGCTTTGGAACCCCTGGCTATCTCCATTAGGTCTTGTCCCCAGATTGCTGGCATCGGTGATGGTACATCTGATAGCCCTATAGGTTTATATGCAGATGATGTGATCCTGACTTTATCGGTCCACTTTTAAGTCTTATAAAGAATTTTGGACAGCTCTCTGGTTTTACCATTAACTGGGAAAAAAGTCTGTTTATGCCCCTGTCTGATGGGCTTGACTCTGCCTTCCTCAACAGTTTACCTTTTAAAGTTTCCACCGATTACTTTATGTATCTTGGGATCAACATCACTAGGAACCCAAAGCTTCTTTTTAAGTTGAATTTCTCTGACCTGATCGGTAAACTCAAAATCATGATAGATAGATGGAAACTCCTTCCTCTTTCAATAATAGGACGTGTCAATATTGTCAAGATGGTTGTTCTCCCCAAATTCATGTATCTCTTTCAGAACATACCTATATATCTTACAACCTCTTTCTTCAAGATGTTAGACTCCATCATTATTCCCTTCATCTGGGCTGACAAACCTTCTCGTATCTCTAAGGCACACCTACAGAAATCCACAGCTGAGGGAGGCCTTGGCCTTCCTGTCTTCCGCCATTAGCATTGGGCCTGTAATGCCAGAGCATTGGTTTTTTGGAATCACTCTGCAACTGCGGTAGATCAAACAGGCTCCCTCCGTCCCATTTGGCCTGAAATTGAGACCCATGTACATGCTTCAGTGCGTGCAGGTGCCTCCTTAGCAGCCATTCTATTCTCCAAACAAAATTTACCTTTCAGATGCTTTAAGGATGATTTTGTTATGCGTAATACATTTAAGATTTTGAAACAGATTAGGGGTGTGCTGGACCTTCCTGGAGTGTCCACCTACGCTCCTATTTGTCAGAATCCTTATTTTAAACCAGGCACGATGGATGCTGCTTTTGTACAATGGTCCAGCAAAGGCTTGACCGCCATCATAGATCTTTACATTAACGACCACTTTGCGACCTTTGCCTAACTGCAGGCAAGATTTTGTCTCCCTTCCAGCCATTTTTTTTGATACTTGCAAGTCAGAAATTTTGTCAGGCAGTCGATCTCATTTTGAAAAGTTGCCTGAACAACATGTCTTCTATGAGCTAATGACCAAACCTTCCACCTCCAAGCGCCTGATCTCTCAATTCGTTAAAGTCTGTGTAAAGCAAAAATAAATTTGTGTGATGAGTTTGTCATACCACAGAAACATGTGTCATTGACCACTGAGCCAAATTTGAAAGATTACAAAAATTGCCAAGTATATAAAATTAGGTCTCAAAAGGGTTAGGCACTTCTCTCTGTTGTGAAACGCTGGGGGCGTGTCAGTTAGAGGCGCTGGAGCCACGCCCACACAGGAGGGGAGCTGCCTCCGTGTACTGCAGGAGGACATAACCTATTTTTTTTTGTATGAAAATCTTTATTTAACATTTGCAAAAGTACAGACAATCAGATATATTAGGCACTGAGTGATAAGACAAGATACAAAATGAATTAGAAATATATCTCTTGATAAAATAATACATGTAATTGGAATAGAATAAAATAAATATGTATAAGGCATTTCTTATTTTGGGGTAAGTGAAAATGACTTTAAGTATTGTAGTGTCCGTTCACTTTTCTTATTTGGCATCAGTTTTAAGGTGTCTATGTAAAGAATAAACTCATTTGTGAAGACATTAAAGTTTGGGGGGGGACTTGGAAAATTTACTCTTATGGATGTGGAATTTACCTATTAAAATCACGAGGTTTATTGTGGAGCAAATTGATTTGTCGTTATATTCGAATTTTGAAATAATATCTTTGGGTCTTATTGTTACATATTGTTTAGTTTTGTGGAGGACCTAACCTACAGTAACAATGGAAGCTACTAGCAGCGTCATCGATGGACCCAGCCGGACCCGTTTGAGCCATCAGAGCCAGAAACTGACTCTGAGTCAGACACTGATAGTGCTCAGCCTCGTTCCTCACAGGCCATGTTTTACATTACACACAAACATAACACCCCAGTCTACATATAACTCCTTGTCATGGCTATATTGGTGCACATATAAATATAATATGTGGATTATCATTGTGCTGTCAGATGGACTCGGGACTCAGGGACTCAGGCCAAATCATGTCATGATTAAATGCAATAACATCTGCTAACATTACATGGGCATGACAGGATGCACGATGTAAAATCACCTTCAGGATTTGCACCTTCAGGAAAATGCATTTAATTGCCCGTGCACGTTGTGTCCGAGCCGGCCGGGCGACACATTAACCAGGGTTCTCCCCAGACGGTGGAACAGCAGCGCTGCGACGCTATACTCATCCTCAATGTTAGCTGCTTTACAGTGGGTGTTTGTGGGCTGCAGCGATCCTGTAAAAAAAAAAAAAAAAAAAAAGCGCCCGCCTCTGGCGGTGACGAGCGTCCGACCGTTCCCTGGCTGATGGCGATAACGACCGGGATAACGACCAGGTCGGGCTCAGACAGAGAATCTAAAATCTGGCGGGTGGCGGGGATGAGAGCACCTGTTGTCGGCAGGACGGTTGCAGTGACGGTGACGGTACACGTCATGTTAATGACGTCGGTGTTTCCCCAGGTGTTCCCTGAAGGTGTTCCCCTTGTCTACCTAAACCCGCGGACAGTTTATAATCATATGGATGCTGTTATAATGTGTAGTGATCCAGATTCTGACCCACCAAACATCCTGGACAGTGACGGAGTGAAGTTTTTCGCGCTAAATTGCATAATTATACATAATCACCATCAGTAAACTGGACGCTGTCTGGCTCTGTCACTCGCGGGGACGGAGGCTGTTTTCTGGGGGAAATTTCCCTGAAGTCTCGGTCAGGAGGGCTGGCAGTCGCGGGTGATTTATTTTCATCACAAACACTCGGTGAGTTAAAGTCTTTGCCGGTGACAGACGCTGTTTTCTGAGCAGAAATGTGATGAGGAGTCGGGAGGACAGGCGGAGGACGGACAGGAGGACAGACGCTTCTCCACATACAGCCGCGGTATTTGTTTTCCTCATATAAGTTGCTAAAGACGGTTACAGTTACTATATTTTTGTCCGGTCCTGTACGTTGCTTTGTGGGACATTTCTCTGTATTTAGTTGAGTGAGGGACCTGTGCAGTTATCAGACTGTCAGACCGACACGCCCTCGCTCCGCGCCTCCGGATTATCCGTTCACACTGGGACGGCTCACCAATAATGCTCCACATACCGCCGGTGGGACCCGCCGTCAGCGGGACGGAGAGTGTCGGCTGCGGCGGTGCAGCAACATAAGGCCGGTAGCACCCGCCATCAGCGGGTCGAGGGGGGCCGGGGGCGGCCACATAAGGCCGTTGGCACTTGCTGTCGGCGGGAGGAGAGGATGCAAGCCGGGGACGGAGAGGATCGGTTCGCCCCGGTGACCAGCCTAAACGGACTCTGCAGAAATCCAGACTTTACCTGTTGACAGTTGCTGAAACGATCAGGGGTAAAGTGGACACTGCAGAGACGGTGTTGGTGGTGATGTTTAACTCCCAACAGTAACGTTAGCTCCTCTTGACAAAATCGATCCGCTGTTTCCTTACCTTGTCATCTGAAGGAAACTTAAATAAGCTAACAGCGCCGTCACCCTGCTCACTGTGGCATCCAGGAAAAGTGCAGGAGCGATGAGGAGGAAATGTGACTGTTTAGCTGACTGGTTGGCTGGTTAGCTAGCTGCAAACTATTGTAAGCAATGCTATCCAAGACTGGAGAGCGAGTGGGAGAACCGCTGAAGCTGACGCACTGAACGTATTTATACCACTTCTGCAGCAGGGCGGGGTTTATGCAAATGGTTTATACCAAATTCTAAATGGTCGAATGGCTTTTACATGTTTTAAGAAAACACATTAATGACCTGTTTAATGTGTTTAGAAGAAAATGGCTGATTTTGCTTTACACAGACTTTAATCTTTTTAGTTTGGCAGCCCCTTCTCTCCACATTAAAGAGGCCTGGGTTTCGGACATCGGTGATGAGATTTCGGATGCACTTTGGGCTCAGGGGCTGACTAGGATCAATCTTGCTCTATCAATGCTAGACTTCAACTTATTCAGTCTAAGGTCATTCACCGGCTGCATTTCTCCAAGACCAGGCTAAATAGGATCTTTCCCTCCGTCTCGGCTACCTGTGATAAATGCAAATCATATGACGGGACTCTGGGTCACCTTTTCTGTTCTTGCCCTAAGCTTAGGATTTTTTGGCATGACATATTCCACTTGTACAGTGTCATATACAGCAAACAGTTGACCCCTGATAATCTCCTGATAATATTGGGCTGTTCTAAATTTTCTCTCACTCTTCCCTCATCACTACAACAAGCCCTCATGTTTGGTATGGTTGTAGCAAAACGAGTCATCCTTAGAGACTGGAAATCAGCTTCTCTTCCTTGTTTTAAAAAATGGTTGAATGATATTTTTTCCTGTATTTACCTTGAAGAAATTCGATATACTTTGTCAGATACTCACCACAAGTTCCTCGAAGTCTGGGGACCATTTGTTGAATACATTCGAAGTGATAAGCTTGATCCCCTGGACTAGTTTCGCGGGACTATATTATTATGTCTTATTTTGTTCTATACCGATTGCATTATGCTTTGTACATCAAAGCCTCTCCTTGAACTCCCTGGATCCTGGCTCTTTGGACGTTGTCTTGGACCTTAAAATCTACCTCTGTACTCTTGATTCAGTACGCGGACTGACTTGTATGACTGTACTTATTTTCCTTTAATGCTTATATTACTGTCGGCTGGCAGTTGGTCTTGTCTAGTTTTGTTTTGTCTTGTCTTGTTGTCCTCTGTATTTTGTTGCTCTGCTTCTGTGCGTCTCCTGTGTGGTTTGAATTTAAAAAACTTTATAAATAAAGTGTTCAAAAAAAAAAGGAAATCATGAATTCCTGCAACTCAAACAGATCTGACAGTCAAACTTTACTCCTCTTGTCACTTTCGCGGACCTGGGCTGCATAAATACACAAATCCGGCGCGAAATCTATGGGCGCCGCCATCTTGCCTGCCACCATTACTGCGTGGCTGCGGACTGTGACTTGCCGGTGCCCTCTAATGGATTTTCAATGAAAGCATCCTGCTCGTGAAAATGTCAGGTGACAGGTAGATAAACAATGGCAAAGGAAAGGGAACATTGGGTAGATGACATCAGGCAGTGGCCAAAACGTACCGATGCAGGTAATTTTTTGACAACATAATGTATTAAGACGTGTATTCATTGATGACAACAATAAAACCGAACGCTGTCATTACTAGCTGTGTTGCTAATATGTTCACAAGCTTCACAAGTTGCAAATAACTATTAACCACGACCAGTTGTAGCAGCAAAATAAATGTTTTTACAGGTATCCAGGATTATTTCATCAATCGCCTGGCATGCGATGAGCTTCAGAACGCAAACTACAGGGCACTGATTGAAGGGCAGAATTATATGAGCTCTGGATGCATTGACCAGATACTGCACACCATCGCAGATGAGCTCATCACATTGAAAGGTGTCGTGAGGTTTTCACAGGCAGTGAACTCTTACCATAATGTGTCAGTAACCATACAGAGAGAAGATGGCAAAATTCTCAAAGTAGTGTGTGACTGCATGGCCGGGCGAGGGAAGTGTTGCAGCCATACAGCAGGGCTCCTGTACAAAATTAAAGATGCATCAGCAAGAGGGTTCACAGGCTTGGCCTGCACAGACAGAGCATGTGCCTGGAACCAGTCTATTTGTGACAATGTAGTACCAGAGACAGAAGAAAATATGCCGACACAACACAGTGGTCCCAGAAAATGTATGAGTGTCATTTCTACTGCATTTGAGACAAATGACAAAGTTATTGCACATTTTTTAGCGCCAGACATGGTTGGATTATCTATGGTTCATCATTTTGCATCATGTGTTGACTGCTCAGCCACAGACACACACTGCACACACTGAAATAGGTCCACCCAAAGAGCACACAATGTGTGCAGAACAGAAAATGCACACTTTGCGACACAGCATTTCAAAATCATGTGGGGAACAGGACAGGCAGAGGTTACAAACAGAGACCAAGGGCCAGAATAGTCAGCTGTGGCTGAACCAGAGATAAATAAGAATAACAAGTAGTGAGGCATCTGATGTACCAAAAAAAGCAGACCCAACAAACTGGGTAGAAGGAAAACTTAACACTAACTTCTCTGGAAATGAGGCTACTAGGTACGGTCAACAAGCTGAGCCTTTGGCTAGACAGTGTTTCGAACAGACAACAGGGCTTACAGTGGAGACTACAGGCCTGATTGTGCTTGATCAAGAAAACTGGCTTGGTGCCAGTCTCGATGGAATAATTGACGCAGATACGATTCTTGAGATTAAGTGTCCCACACCAAAAAAGCTTGAAGCACATCGTGCCAGTCTATTAAAAATGATAGAATCAAACCAATATGATGTTAGAGAGAGTGATGGCAAGTACATTCTGAGGGAAACAGCATCTGGGTTTGGATACTACTATCAGGTCCAGGTGGCAATGCACTGGGGAAAAAAAAAGGAATTGTAAGTTCATGGCGTGGACCCAAAATGAACATGTGGTCCTAGACGTGCCCTACGACGAAGAGTGGACAATGAACAAGCTCTGCCACCTGAAGAGGGTGTACTTTCAGTATCTGCTACCAGCAGTAGCAACAAGAATTGCACACGGGGTCATGAAAATTTGTGGGCTCAAGTAGCTATTACACTTTAATGTGCACATGACAACTTACCGGTAATACACATATCAAGAGTTCAATATTTGTTCACTGTTTAAAACTTTACATTTTAATTATCTACATTGCATTGTCATGGTAACTTAATACATATCAAGAGGTTGACATTTGTTCACGGTTTAAACCTGTACAACTATCTACATTGTTGTCTGAAACTGTTGGTTGCTTTGTTGATTTTTCTATTGAAATACAAAGTAATATTTGGTATACTGTGACCTTCTTTAGCCTAAGGACATAATCTATGCAAAATTAACCACATCACACTCACTCACTCACTCACTCACACACACACACACACACACACACACACACACATCCATTTCAGGTGTTTATTTTTCTTCATTCAGTACTGTTACGGATTAACTGAGGTTGCAAATTACATAACCCTGCACAAATAGTAACAATCTCATCAACACTTTGCAACCTACCAGAGATAACATTACACAAAATCTTAAAACCTTTCAGCCTTCGAATTGCTCGCTCAATGTGAATTCTGACATTTGCTAGGCGACTTGTGGATGTCACCTCATGTTCAGACAACTCCTTACGTCCATGTGTGAATGCAGGAAGAGCTAGACTCACTCCTGGAGGCAGTATATCCATGATGGTGAATCTGCAATCTGCTAAGTTCTCATCACCAAGGATCAGGTGATGAACAAAACCACTGTTCTTTTTTATGAAATTATCACTGGCCCTTTCACCAAAAAGTTTTGACACAAACATGACATAGCCATTGGGGGCTATACAGTATAGGAGTTTGTATGTGTTATGATGGTTGTAATTGCTATAAGTTTGTGATCTTTTTCTTAAGTTCTTTGGCCTTTGTACAAAGACCTCTGTACAGTCAATGACGCATGTGGCGCCCATGATGCCCTGGTTCTACTCACCCCAAATCGTTTACCCAAGTCATTATACAATAAACCCAAACGGAGTCTCATTAAAACAAGCAAAAATTGTTCATGGACGGCCAATTTGGTATTAAGTGGGTTGTGAGCAAAAAGTCAACACGACTCGCAAAAGTTGCCAGAAACAGTCAGCACATAAACCTGTAAAAAATTTAAATTATTTATAGTATATTCTCCAAATTCCCATCGTCCACATCTGTTTCCATAGCTTCAGGTTCAGCAGTTGAGTTCAGGTGTAATGGCTGAAGACATCTTCTTTTGGGGAAAGGTCTGGCCGGTGTTGCCTAAAGGGAAAAAAAGAGAGCTCTGCATTAGTTAAACATGACAAACAAGCATATTTAAATTAACGAAATGCGATGCAATAATATGGCTATCCAAGAGACCTACTAACACGGCAATCATAACCCATGAACAACACAGGATACAGGTTTTCTCTTGTGGGTTGTCCGTCAGGAAAATGTATCCCACACACTTTAGAGTGGTAATAAAGATAAATAAATAATGAGCTATGCATTGGTTGTTAGTACTTCTCAAATAAGTGTGAACAAGACAGCACTTTAAATAGCACTCGCACTTTCTCTTATTTAATGTCAAACATGCACAATTGCACTTTACCATCCTATTTATGATGCCTGAAGGGGGTTTATATGATTGTTGTTCTTTTTTTGTGGGGTGAGGGGCCAAAACTGTTGATTATTCTGTCCTGGCCAGTCCTGTCTAGTCACTTGTGATAAGTCTCCTGTTGTATCAGATGTACTATATGGCACAAATTAAGTTTCCGCAAGGACGAAGATCTATCTATCTATTTGACATAGTAGTTTAATTAGTTAATATTATCAATCACAGAATAATCAAACAATGAACACGTGGATGAGTACATTTACCTATTTATCTAGCAGACGTTTTTATCCAAAGCAAAGCAACCAGGACTAACATTTAAGCTGATGCACAGAGAGTAACTACAGTACAGGTCATACAAAGCAGTAACATCAGAGTTTCAGTCTTGTGAAATCATATTTGCACTTGAAAACACTTTGCGACATGAAAGCTCCAGTGTTGTTTTCGCCTGTGGCTAACGATATTGCTAGCAAACTTAGCTAGCGCTGTTACACTGTATGTTACACCCACTTCATGCAACCTGTGGCATTAGCAGAATGAACAGTCAAAGCCAAACTTACCACAGTATTCTTGTTTGGCTCGAAGCCATCTCGGTTTATGTATTTCATCCACTTTTGACGCAAATCTTGATCCTCCGCTCGACCAGGAAATCTATGTAATCCATAAGGCCGTAAACATGGGCAGTCAATGTGCAACAAAAATTTGCGAATTTCACAAGCGGTTTTATTCCAGGCCTGTATTTTTGCACTGTTGTTAAAACAGCCGAACACACAACATGTTCTTCCCGGCATTATTGAACAGCATACGTACAAAAAAAAAAGAAATAGAAGAACATTTTCGCATCTAAAGCTAACGTCTGCAACAACTGCTACAGGACCAACATGCTACTTCCTTAGCAGCAAAGCACTGCAGTAATGGCGGCGCTGCTTTACTTCTGTGTTTCGCCGGATTTGTGTATAATGACGTACGGGTAGGGGCGGGAACATCTGGTGACGCAACCAGGAAATACTCTGAAGGGTAGACTGTCCCATTTCACAAGAGGCTGACGCGGCCTGCAGGTCTCTCTGAAGGACCCTGTCTTTGCTGGCGGCGAAGGATGGGTCCTTGAAGGATGCTGCCCCTGAATTGAGACACAGCCAGTGTCTTCCATACACTCCTTGTCCACTAATTGCCTCTGTCTGCATCTGTTCATGCCTCTGTCTACATCTGCGCCTGCCCATATCCAGCTCATGTTCCTGCCTGTTTCCATGTTTGATTTGTACTTTGCCTTTTTCTTTGCACTTTCTAAAACTGTTTTTTGTTGCTACTTTGTCTTGCTGTTTTTTTGCTACTTTGCCTTTTGTCCTCTTTTGACTGTTTTTGGTTCTTGGCTCCTTTGGTTTTTGTATCGTTGAGCTTGAGAATAAAGCTCGCCTTTTGTTCTCCCCATATCCTTGTCCCGTGAGTAACTGCATTTGGGTCCAACTCCTATCTCCTAAGCCTTTTAGTTTTCCCCCCTTTAAAGTGAAACTCTCGCCTGAATGCAACCTTGGCTTTTTTGTGAAAGTATATGAGTCAAACCTTCGTGTAAAAGCATGATTACGACGAAAGAGGCACTTTTAAGATTTACCATATTTTCATTTTCGGCTCAAACTCATTTTCAGTGGGAGTACATGAGGCACTTTTACGGTAGCATCAAAATCACTAGTTTTAAAACACTAAGAAGGCTTGACACAACATTAAACTTTGCCCGTAGCATCACCAGGGTCTCTACACATGAACATGAGCATTGAGAACATTGTTTGTGTACACAGAGTTTACTAAAAAGAGTTTTTGAAAAACTCATGTTAGCAGTAGCTTCTTCCTCTAGCCATCGTCATGGCAGCCCAGACGTACTCGGGGATCGACATGTCTGGGTAGAGTGTATGTGGTTCTGTTGAGCTGTGTGTAGAGACCCTGGAGATACTACAAGCAACGTTTCATGTTGTGTTGAGCCTTCTTAGTGTTTTAAAAATAGCGATTTAGATGCTAGCGTTAAAGTGCCCCATGCACTCCTATTGAAAATGAGTTTGAGACGAAAAAAAAACTACAGTAAATCTTAAAATAGCCTCTTTCGTCGTAATTATGCTTTTATACGAGGGGTTTGACTCATATAAAAAAAGCCTAGGTTGCATTTTGGTGAGCGTTTCACTTTAACCCAACGTGACAATTTGCAGTAATGAGAACTCTCAGGATACCAGTGTTTTTGTATAAACTGTATCCCATATGCTACAAATTCTGTGTATCTTACATTATCAACACACCGTCATACTTGAATGACTGAATAGGTAGATTCCTTGTGACTCAAGAACAACATATCACCATTCCAAAAACAACATGACCGTTACAGTGTACCAGCAACAGTTGCACCGGACTTTTGTCATTCTGTTTCGGTTTGTTAGGGTTCAGGAACGGATTTTGATGCGCTAAAGACGCAGGACATGTACCTAGCAATATCACTGTGATGTTGCTAGGTACGCATCGTGCAACACTGGTTTGCTATTAGGCTATTTATTGGAGGGCAAGTGCAAGTGACTGGCAACGAGATTGTTCCTATAAGATGGATCCATACCCACTGTCCGTGGCAACGCTTCAGATGATGGAACTGTAAGTATTTAAAAAACAGTATAGTTCAGTACTTCTCAAATAGTGGGGTGCGCCCCTGAGGTGTCAGGGGGGGCGTGAGAGGCAGGGCGGGACGAAGGTCTATTTCCACTGGATATGTGTCCGCTGCGTTACGTCTCCGCCACGCCAGCGGAGCTGATCAGTTTCACTGTAGTCTCTGTGTTAACTTCCAGAAGGCACGCTGCGCTGCCTATCTGCTCTGTTCAGCTCTGGCAGTCCGGAGCCCTCCAGAACAGATATGACTTCTATATCTGGCGGATGCCGGAGCACGACGCAGCAATTCAGCTGAATTTTGCACCGAGCAGACAGGAAGTCAAGCGGCAAAATAACAATGTAACATCCAGTTACTTTTCAAAGTAAAACACTTTGTGTTGACACCAGCACACAAATCTTAAAAAAGAGACAAACACAAGCTCTTCTGCTAATCCTCGGAAACTATGTAGCAGGAAATATCACGATGCTTACATAGCTCTTGGGTTTACCGTGAACACGGTCGGATATGAGGAAAAACCTGTTTGTGTTTTATGCCTAAAAACTCTGGCAGCGGAAAGCATGAAACCATTTTGATAATTAGGTGATGGTATGCAGAATGCTGCAACTCATACAGTGGTTTATGCAGATAAATAAAGAAATATTATCAGGTTCTCAATAGTATTTCAAGTCAGGGGGGCGTGAAAAAATTTCTGTCCTCTAGGGGGGGAATGACAAAAAATAATGGAGAACCACTGGTGTAGTTTGTGTTACTTTGGCCGTTTAGCACATGCGCTAACGCTAACTGTCGATGTAAATATGAGGCTGAACTAACATTATATGTGAAGTTATCAACGTTGGGCTTACTGGCCGTAGGATTCACAATAATGTCAATGTTGCCAAACAATAATTTGTCATATTAGCACTCTTTTAAAACATGACAGTGAATTGAGAAAATGAATTAGGATATTGAGATTTTATTGCTTCAAACCGGCCGTGAACCGCTGCTTGGCCATGAACATTTGGAGGAGCTAGCTACTAGCTAGCTTGCTACTAGCTAGCTTGCTCACCGTCCGTGAACAACTTCTCAGTTGTTACCCTGAACACGCATGGGAGACTGTCTCCTCCACATGCTCACAGCCGAGCAGACGGTATGAAATGGTCTCAGTTGTTCACAGACGGTGAGCTATTGTTTCGCCGTGAACACGCAGAGAAGATGGTATGAAATGGTCTGTTTTTCACAGCTAGTGAGCTACATTAATCAATTAGCATGTTGTGCTAAACGACAATGTGTTAGATGCCCAGGAGTAACTTGGTGGTTGAACGACTTCCTTTGTGTTTGTATACTACGTGTGTAGTGTTAGCTGCTGGCATGAGAGACCAGACCTGAGAGTACCAAAATGTTATCTGCAGTAAAGCAATCACTACTTTGTTTTGGAGCCAGAGACAGGGGTTACCTGCTACATGTCTGCTGTGCTACGATTAATTATATGCAGGCATGGACAGAGAAAAGTTGCTTCGCAAATGTGTATTGCTCACTTACTAAATTTGCATGGGTTTGCTTGGATTATGTTTTGCCAGATTTTGCCTTATCAAATAGTTTTTTAATCATTATTTCTGTCTGCATAGCTTTGTTTCATGTAACATGAGAAAACGGACACCTAACTTGTTACTTCCTTTTGTGTTTAGACAGGAACATCTGTACAGCAGCCTGTGGTGCATCATGTTGCCTGCCAGACAGACCAGTGACATGCACAGTTAGCACACAGCTTTCCATGAGTCTCTCCAGCCTCACTTCAGAAGCACAGGTTTGTTGACCAAAAGCACATGATGTGATGTTAGTCACATCATGTGCTTGTTTCTCTATAATTTTTTGCTATGTTTCTCTATAATGTAATGTTTGTTTTACTCTCTTATGAATATGGATTGGCTAATGGAAATTCTGTTTTCATCTATCAAAGGCACACAGAAATGAGTCAACATCTACAAGTGGAGAGCTGCTGTACGGAGTCAACTTCCCCAAATCGTTTGTCAAGTCAAACATTCCGTAAGTTTTACAATGTTTTATTTTAACCCCACAAATTAAAATAAAGATGGGCACACAGGCATGACACAAAAGGCTGAAAATAAACACAAACAAATAAAACCTGAATTCGTTTTAGACGGTTTTCAAAATGTATAAATAAGAAGTAATTAGGAGAAATAAGAAGAGAAACTTTACAACACTGCAGCACAAGGCTTTTTGGTTCTAGTGCAATTTTCCTGTAAACATTAATTTTTGTTTATTGCACTGCAGACTACCTGATCTTCGAGAAGGTTTTCCAGGACCCTGCCCCATATGTGAACGAGGTACTGAAACTCATGATCCCTGAAGACCTCTCTGCTCAGTATGAAAGACCCGACAAGCTGGATGTTATAGCCAGTGTCAATGTGTCAAGGTTCAACCAAGCACAGGTCTGAACCCAACATACTGTACTTCTGCATCAGAGAACTCTGTCAGCACTGAATGTTCACATCCATGGCAACTAAATAATTTCTTTGTTATTGTTTTCATATTAATATTGAAGTTAATATATAAAGTTCACTGTTTCACTTCAGATATTAATTTTCGGTCGCACTTTATTTTACAGTACGTTAATAAAACATAACGGGCTGTTCTTTATATCAAATTAGACAAAACAACACGCAAATAAGACGTAGCAAGCTTTACATTGTATCAAATTAGACAAAACAAGATGCTACTAAGACGTAACAAGCCGTACTTTGTATCAAATTACACAAAACAAGACGCTAATAAGACGTAACAAGCTTTACATTGTATCAAATTAGACAAATCAAGACGCTAATAATAGGTAACAAGCCGTACTTTGTGTCAATTTAGACAACGTAATCTTAATTAGACAGTAAATAAGAGAATTATGTAATTAGACACCTTTTAGCCTGCCCAAATTGTGCTGTAATCAGAAACTGCATATACAGTCGTATTACTTAAAATCTAGGCTACTATACTTAGACACTTTTATACCAAATTATACTGTAATCACAAACCGAACCAGAGATCCCAATACACTATTAACCACCATTTTACAAGAACCTCATCTAATTAGAAATCGAACAAAATATATCAGATACAAAATACGCTAGTTAGACACCACTCCCCCTCATTAACAAATTATGTACTTATGAATGTACATATTATATTGGACACAGCCATTGTAATAGTCGGACAAAACACACAGAGTTCAGAAGAAAATATATTTATTTGAGTTTTATTTAACATAGTTTCAATTTCTTACAGTCATTTATTGATCATTAGAAGAAAACAGTACCTTAACTAAAGTCAAACCATATAGGTTCACAACTGGTCGCTACTACACACGTCCCTGGTAACCTGGATGTTCTCTGGAGTCTTGTGGAGTTTGTAGGTGGCTTCCTCGACATTCTACTCCAATAGTTAAGACATCAAACATTTAAAGCCACGTCACTATCCAACCCCAGTGACATTAGACCAGCTATTGAAGCTGCCAGGACATTGCATCTTTATTTCCCATTGTTAAACCCTTACTACAGTCTTATTATACTTACTTACAGGGTAATTAGTGGCACATAACAACAGAACTGTACTGTAAAATTAAGCGAAGACGTACTGACTGTTGGACCCTTATTGCAGTCTTATTAGGTCTACTTAGGAGGTAATTAGTGGCCCATAACAACAGAACTGTACTGTAAAATGAAGCGAAGACGTGCTCACTGTTGGACCTTTATTGCAGTCTTATTAGGTTTACTTAGGAGCAATTACTGGCACACAACAACAGAACTGTACTGTAAAATGAAGCGAAGACGTGCTCACTGTTGGACCCTTATTTCAGTCTTATTAGGTCTACTTAGGAGTAATTACTGGCACACAACAACAGAACTGTACTGTAAAATGAAGCGAAGACGTGCTCACTGTTGGACCCTTATTTCCGTCTTATTAGGTCTACTTAGGAGTAATTACTGGCACACAACAACAGAACTGTACTGTAAAATGAAGCGAAGACGTGCTCACTGTTGGACCCTTATTTCCGTCTTATTAGGTCTACTTAGGAGGTAATTAGTGGCACATAACAACAGAACTGTACTGTAAAATGAAGCGAAGACGTGCTCACTGTTGGACCTTTATTGCAGTCTTATTAGGTCTACTTAGAAGCAATTACTGGCACATAACAACAGAACTGTACTGTAAAATGAAGCGAAGACGTGCTCACTGTTGGACCCTTATTGCAGTCTTATTAGGTCTACTTAGGAGTAATTACTGGCACACAACAACAGAACTGTACTGTAAAATGAAGCGAAGACGTGCTCACTGTTGGACCCTTATTTCCGTCTTATTAGGTCTACTTAGGAGGTAATTAGTGGCACAAAACAACAGAACTGTCCTGTAAAATAAAGTGGTCCCGCTAACTGTTAGACCCTTTTAGACTTTCTTAGAGGGTCGCTTTTCTGACCCTTGTGGACGGCCTCCAGTGCTCCAGAGCCCTGCCAGCACAGGGCTAAAGGGCGCTATGTGGCTCACGATGCGTCACTGTGGCCGGCTCTTCACACAGGGCCCTGGGACCTCCACAGCTGCTTGTAGCCGAACTGGAAAGTCCTGGAAGTCCTTCTCTGCAGGTCTGCTGAGCTATTGAAGCTTTCAGAAAAACAACGTTATCTCCTAAATTTATGAACATGTTACACACTTGCACAACGATGACAGTGTCCGTCCAGGTGCCAGTGTCTTCATTTCACAGGAAAATACTGCGAGTACTGCAAATACAACAAAAAAACAGTCTTGTGGGAATACAGGCTCTCCATGCTGCTATCTTGACTGTCTACGCTTCCGACTGAGCTTAACTTCCTTGTTAACCAGATTAAAGCCAAAATAATATAAAAACAGCTATTACTGTCTTCATATTAAATTAATTAAATTAATGCTTGATACACAAGATGACATGTACAGCCTACTCATACCCCAAACAAACAAACTCCCATGTTTGCTTACATACACCCACTTAATTTGTTATTTATTCATTTATTTATTACTTTGTTATTATGATGGCCACTGAACACGATGTTTATGTGTACCAAATGAACTGCTCATATAAACTGCAGAACATTGTGTTAAGTTGCACTGAACACCTTATTGTATGTGCAACACCTCTTCTAACTGCTTCAATCTGTGGCTTCGTGTCAACAAATTCCAAAACTCAACATTTATATGCATGAGAACAATACAACAGGACAGTGAGGTCGCTAACATTACGGCGCGACGCCATCAAGCCGCGTTTAAGCTCATAGGAGGCTCTCAGTCTTAAGCGAGCGCACTCCACATGCCGATGTTAGCAGCTAAGGCTAGCAACTGTTAGCGGCCTTATTTCTTGACATTCGTAACGCTGTAGACATAGCAACCTAACATACTAACTTAAACGTAAGTGAACAGGGAGCCTGTGCGCTTATCTCACCTGCAACTACAACGATATGCAATCTTGTGTGAGTTCAGGCTGCCCATGGTCAACACTCAAGTGTAGTGAAGTGGTGATGCGACTCTGACTGTAAGAAGAATGTCTGCATCCTGAGCACCGTGCACACATGTGTGGGCACCTTTAGTGGGGCGACGGCAAAGCCAGAGTCTGTGGTGTACAACAACACGAAGCACGGCGTGGACGACCTGGACCAGATGGCGAGGACGTACTTCGTCAATGGCGGAGCACCAGCAGCAGGAGAGCCCGGAGGAAAGTCCTGCAGCAGCTGGCAGAGGAGCTGAGGACAGAATACAGGGAGGGGAAAGCGGCCGCGGCAGTCGGCACAAGGTGGGCGGCAGCGGAAACAACCACCGCAGCAGCAGCAGACACGGAGACGGAGGCAGTGCCGGTCCGAAAGAGCTGCAAACGGAACCAAAAGTCGGACACTTGAAATGCCACAAGAGTGTGTGTGGTGAGCAGAGCGGAGATCTCCGCTCTGCTCACCACACTCCTTCTCTGCTCCTCTGCCAGCTGCTGCAGGACTTTCCTCCGGGCTCTCCTGCTGCTGGTGCTCCGCCATTGACGAAGTACGCCCTCGCCATCTGGTCCAGGTCGTCCACGCCGTGCTTCGTGTTGTTGTAGTACACCACAGACTCTGGCTTTGCCGTCGCCCCACTAAAGGTGCCCACACATGTGTGCACGGTGCTCAGGATGCAGACATTCTTCCTCGGATTTCCCTGGTACACAGTCAGAGTCGCATCACCACTTCACCACACTTGAGTGTTGAACAGCTTGCTGTTTCATGAAGGGGGAACTCCCGTGTTTGCTTGCTCATGGTGCCAACCAGGCGATATAATACAACTAGGCTATATAATAATCAACTTACAAGTAAATTCGCAGAGAAGCGCAGCTGGAGACTGCTGACACAGCTAGAGACAAGAGAGACATAGAAAGCAGCAAACCCTGTGAAGTGATGTGCGGTCAATATGACCACTTATGGCCCAAATAGGTAAACCTTATCATATATTCTTTGTGTTTTGTGTAATTTATATGAAAACTATTCTAAATTAAAGTACAGACACTTTTAGAAAAATGGTTAGAAGTCTTGTTTGCATTTTGTTATTCATTTTACATCACAAATTGATAAAGTGATCATGTTCAAAGTTAATATTATTATTGTTATTATTGTTATTATTATTATTTCTATTATTATTGTTATTATTATTATTATTATGATATTATTACTATTATTATTATTATCATTAATTACAAAGCTACGCTCCCCCAGATGTGTCCTACTGTGGCAACATCCACTTTCGCCAATAGGTGTCAGTATAGGTTTTTCAAGGCGAGTGACTGGCGCTGCAATCCTTGCAAACGAGGAAGAAGTAAGCTCAGTTGCGAAGCACAGGACAGTGAAGACGGCACCATGGGCAGCCTGAACTCACACAAGATTGCATATCGTTGTAGTTGCAGGTGAGATAAGCGCACAGGCTCCCTGTTCACTTACGTTTAAGTTAGTATGTTAGGTTGCTATGTCTACAGCTTTACGAATGTCAAGAAATAAGGCCGCTAACAGTTGCTAGCCTTAGCTGCTAACATCGGCATGTGGAGTGCGCTCGCTTAAGACTGAGAGCCTCCTATGAGCTTAAACGAGGCTTAATGGCGTCGCGCCGTAATGTTAGCGACCTCACTGTCCTGTTGTATTGTTCTCATGCATATAAATGTTGAGTTTTGGAATTTGTTGACACGAAGCCACAGATTGAAGCAGTTAGAAGAGGTGTTGCACATACAATAAGGTGTTCAGTGCAACTTAACACAATGTTCTGCAGTTTATATGAGCAGTTCATTTGGTACACATAAACATCGTGTTCAGTGGCCATCATAATAACAAAGTAATAAATAAATGAACAAATAACAAATTAAGTGGGTGTATGTAAGCAAACATGGGAGTTTGTTTGTTTGGGGTATGAGTAGGCTGTACATGTCATCTTGTGTATCAAGCATTAATTTAATTAATTTAATATGAAGACAGTAATAGCTGTTTTTATATTATTTTGGCTTTAATCTGGTTAACAAGGAAGTTAAGCTCAGTCGGAAGCGTAGACAGTCAAGATAGCAGCATGGAGAGCCTGTATTCCCACAAGACTGTTTTTTTGTTGTATTTGCAGTACTCGCAGTATTTTCCTGTGAAATGAAGACACTGGCACCTGGACGGACACTGTCATCGTTGTGCAAGTGTGTAACATGTTCATAAATTTAGGAGATAACGTTGTTTTTCTGAAAGCTTCAATAGCTCAGCAGACCTGCAGAGAAGGACTTCCAGGACTTTCCAGTTCGGCTACAAGCAGCTGTGGAGGTCCCAGGGCCCTGTGTGAAGAGCCGGCCACAGTGACGCATCGTGAGCCACATAGCGCCCTTTAGCCCTGTGCTGGCAGGGCTCTGGAGCACTGGAGGCCGTCCACAAGGGTCAGAAAAGCGACCCTCTAAGAAAGTCTAAAAGGGTCTAACAGTTAGCGGGACCACTTTATTTTACAGGACAGTTCTGTTGTTTTGTGCCACTAATTACCTCCTAAGTAGACCTAATAAGACGGAAATAAGGGTCCAACAGTGAGCACGTCTTCGCTTCATTTTACAGTACAGTTCTGTTGTTGTGTGCCAGTAATTACTCCTAAGTAGACCTAATAAGACTGCAATAAGGGTCCAACAGTGAGCACGTCTTCGCTTCATTTTACAGTACAGTTCTGTTGTTATGTGCCAGTAATTGCTTCTAAGTAGACCTAATAAGACTGCAATAAAGGTCCAACAGTGAGCACGTCTTCGCTTCATTTTACAGTACAGTTCTGTTGTTATGTGCCACTAATTACCTCCTAAGTAGACCTAATAAGACGGAAATAAGGGTCCAACAGTGAGCACGTCTTCGCTTCATTTTACAGTACAGTTCTGTTGTTGTGTGCCAGTAATTACTCCTAAGTAGACCTAATAAGACGGAAATAAGGGTCCAACAGTGAGCACGTCTTCGCTTCATTTTACAGTACAGTTCTGTTGTTGTGTGCCAGTAATTACTCCTAAGTAGACCTAATAAGACGGAAATAAGGGTCCAACAGTGAGCACGTCTTCGCTTCATTTTACAGTACAGTTCTGTTGTTGTGTGCCAGTAATTGCTCCTAAGTAGACCTAATAAGACTGCAATAAAGGTCCAACAGTGAGCACGTCTTCGCTTCATTTTACAGTACAGTTCTGTTGTTATAGGCCACTAATTACCTCCTAAGTAGACCTAATAAGACTGCAATAAGGGTCCAACAGTCAGTACGTCTTCGCTTCATTTTACAGTACAGTTCTGTTGTTATGTGCCACTAATTACCCTGTAAGTAAGTATAATAAGACTGTAGTAAGGGTTTAACAGTGGGAAATAAAGATGCAATGTCCTGGCAGCTTCAATAGCTGGTCTAATGTCACTGGGGTTGGATAGTGACGTGGCTTTAAATGTTTGATGTCTTAACTATTGGATTAGAATGTCGAGGAAGCCACCTACAAACTCCACAAGACTCCAGAGAACATCCAGGTTACCAGGGACGTGTGTTGTAGCGACCAGATGTGAACCTATATGGTTTGACTTTAGTTAAGGTACTGTTTTCTTCTAATGATCAATAAATGACTCTGTAAGAAATTGAAACTATGTTAAATAAAACTCAAATAAATATATTTTCTTCTGAACTCTGTGTGTTTTGTCCGACTATTACAATGGCTGTGTCCAATATAATATGTACATTCATAAGTACATAATTTGTTAATGAGGGGGAGTGGTGTCTAACTAGCGTATTTTGTATCTGATATTATATTTTGTTTGATTTCTAATTAGATGAGGTTCTTGTAAAATGGTGGTTAATAGTGTATTGGGATCTCTGGTTCGGTTTGTGATTACAGTATAATTTGGTATAAAAGTGTCTAAGTATAACAGCCTAGATTTTAAGTAATACGACTGATGCAGTTTCTGATTACAGCACAATTTGGGCAGGCTAAAAGGTGTCTAATTACGGCATAATTCTCTTATTTACTGTCTAATTAAGATTGCGTTATTTCTAGCTGCTAAATTGACACAAAGTACGGCTTGTTACCTATTATTAGCGTCTTGATTTGTCTAATTTGATACAATGTAAAGCTTGTTACGTCTTATTAGCGTCTTGTTTTGTGTAATTTGATACAAAGTACGGCTTGTTACGTCTTAGTAGCATCTTGTTTTGTCTAATTTGATACAATGTAAAGCTTGCTACGTCTTATTGGCGTGTTGTTTTGTTTAATTTGATACAAAGAACGGCCCGTTATGTCTTATTAACGTACTGTAAAATAAAGTGCGACCTAATTGGTCTTCTTGCTGTGGTTATTATTATTTCATACATGTCAACACATGTTTACAAATGTTTCTTAAAATATAACATCTTTATTAACTGTTCTGTGTGTTTTCATTGTTTGATATGTAGTTTTCATTTTACCAAGTAAAACAAAGTAAAGATAAACTATAAGCAATGTAAGACAGAGGAAGCAGTTATGTACTTTTCATCATAGCGCTTTTGCGATAAATGAATAATATTTATGTGACTAAAAGCTTACTGCACTATTCCCCTCAGACGTAAAGGTCCATAGTCTGCCCGGTAAATGTTCAGTGCATTCTGCAGTGAAAATACATTCAAGCAGACAGGTTCTAGGCCAGGACGGTCCACCATGCATGACGGTGGCTCAGGAAGCTGCTGTAGCCTTCGTGTAACCTAGAAATTATGAAAGGTGAGTGACAATAGATTAGAGAAAAATGAGACTGCAAAATGACAACCATGTTTTGCCAGTGTTCACAATTACTTGTTGTATTTTTATACAGCACATATTCTCGGGTTCTGTAGGCATTTGTTCACAATTGCCACAGGAACACCTGTTTTTAAGCAGAATTTTTATTATTCATTGGAAACTATGATAGCTAAGCAATCACGTTGCATTGTTGCTTTTTTAATATTTAAAGTTTATACACTGTTGTAACCAGTTAAAAAACAATACTGCTGGTAGAGAGGTGATGGGAGGCAACTGTGGCTTATTGAAAACTACAGTTGTTGAAAATTGCTGGCAAGTAAGAGCAGTTTCTCAATTGACTTACCTGGCTACATAAAGGTAAATAAATATTATGGGGTTACGCTTTTCTCTAGTAACGGCAATTGCTAAATTGCATCAGCGTTACTGCAACTGGACAGCAGTAAACGCCAGCCGAGGTTTGGCTAAGCTTTATGATGTAAACACTCAAGGCACGAGAAGGGGGTTGTTATCTGTAACAACATGGGAAGATGGCCACTAAGTCTGTAAAACTTTCGTTAGTCTATGAAGTAACACAAAAGTAATGTCGAGGTAACAAACTTAACTACTAACAATTGAGAAACATCCATGTTCATTCTTGGCTACTGACTTTCTTCTGGAGCCTTGTAACGCCCGCCAATGTAATAATGCCCGCAAACGTAATAAACCACAAACGTAATAAAAATCTGCAGCATTTAATGTTATAAACCTACAAATGTTATACATTTTCCACAAACGTAAGAGCCGCTGCCTACTACAAACGTAACACGCGATTTCCCACAAATGTAAAACTATTACGTTTGCAGGGATTTATTACGTTTGCGGGGACGTGAAAATCTTCATTGTAATAACTTCCCGCAAATGTAATAATACAATGAATAATGGTCGTTTTTTTTTGTTTGTGTGTTTGCCTACACACCTACTTATACTACTAATACTTCTGACCGTGGGTGCAAAATCCAGCTGCTGACTTTCTGCTCCGCTGTCACAACGGGTTATGTTTGACCTATTTCGGCCATAAGCGGTCATATTGACCACACATCATTTCGCAGGGTTTCATTGTTAAATATTTTGTGCTTCCCCGCGAAATTACTTGTGAGTTAATCATTAGTTGCATTAGCCTACATAGCCTGGTTGGCACCATGGGCAAACAAAAACGAGAGTTCCCCCTCCATGAAACAGCGAGCGGAGCTGTTCAACACTGAAGTGCTGAAGTGATGCGACTCTGACTGTGTATGTCTCTATGAGTCTGTGATGTACTACAACAACACCAAGTACAGCGAGGACCTGGACCAGATGCGAGGGCGTACTCTGTCAAAGGCGGTACGGAAGATGGCCAGTGTCTTCTGTAACATCCAGGGGCGCCGCCAGGGCCCTTTGAGACATGGGCAACCTATAAAAGGGCCCAACTAGATTTTTTTTCATGGGGCCCAAAATCCCTGGCGGCGCCCCTGGTAACATCCTCGACCTGGCTGGGATCAATGCCCGCATCTTATTCAAGGAGCACCAGCAGCAGGAGAGCCTGGAGGAAATTCCTGCAGCAGCTGGCAGAGGAGCTGAGGGCAGAATACATGGGGGGGAAAGGGGCCGCGGCAGTCGGCACAAGGTGGGCAGCAGCAGAACCAACCACCGCAGCAGCAGCAGACACGGAGGCAGTGCCGGTCCGAAAGAGCTGCAAACGGAACCAAAAGTCGGACACTTGAAATTAGTGGTGCAACGGATCATCATTGATCCGTGATCCGTTCTGATCAATATCTTCGGTTCGGCACACTCGTGATCCGCGGATTGATTTATGAAAAAAAAAAAGTTGTTCGCATGTTCAATCCACACACTTGTTAAGGGCGGCATGGTCATGGCGAGCGGAGGAACGGAGGAGCTTGAACGCCCCACGTCATTTAAATCCCCTGTATGGGAGAATTGTTGGCTTCCCTGTCAAATATAATGATGAAGGAAAGAGGTTAGTGGATAAAACCTTGACGGTGTGTAGGCACTGTGGCACAAGAAAGCCATATGACAGTGGAAACACATCAAGCATGGCCACGCATTTGAAGCGACATCACCCCGGTGTTTCACTGACAGGAGTGAAAACGGAGGCTGCTCAACAACCGCTTACCACCGCGGCATTTGTCTTGTCTTTTTTTTTTTTTTTTTTTTTTGCTGATCCGAAAAATGATCAGATCCGTGACTCTGATCCGCGAAACGATCCGAACCGTGAGTTTTTTGATCCGTTGCACCCCTACTTGAAATGCCACAAGCCCGTGTGTGGTAACTGTGAGGAGAGCACGTGGAGATCTGACTGTGACCAGTGATCACAACGGTTCTTTTTTTATTATTTATTAGAGCAGCTCATTTCCAGCTTTTTCGATTTTTTTTTTCAATATAAATTATTAAGTATTAAAATAAATTGTTTCATAATCAAATCCGTTTCTTTTAATTATTAATTTTCGTGTTTTGATTTTTTCTCTATTAAATTCTTTTGTAAATATGCAATGGTTTACTATGTGCGATTATATGAATATTGATAAATGTATAATTTATTTTGTGAAAATATACATTTTGGTGTTATTTCGCTTTTTAAAAAAAAATATCATGACACAATGTGTGCATTCATCACTCAATTGGGTATTTACACGAGAGAATATAGAGTTTATTATCTAGCGGTCCAAATGACCGCTTACGGCCGTTCTAGTAGTGTTTGAGTTCCGGCCCTTCTGAAGTCCAACTGACACTTTGGTCCAATCAGAAACATATAATTTGACCGGATCTAACTCTAGGGTCGTGGAAAGCGCACCGTTAAGCCTTAACTATAGATCATTAAGATTAATTGGATCAGATCTGACTGGAACGAACCGCCAAAGTGGCTGGTTCTGATTTCCATCCTTCACACAGCACACAAGTAGCGGTATTGTGCTAGGTCTTTTCGTGGTTCTTGGTGCTTTAGAAATATTGTTGTTGTGGCATTCATGCCAGTAAAGCGAATTTGAAATGAATTGAATTAATAACCCTTTAGATTCTTGCCTATAGACTGTATAGGCAATAGGTGTTGTGTTTACAAATGAGCAATACATCCAGATTTCTTCAGATTTGTATTGCCAATGGGAATTTAAATTTAAATGTCCGGCAATGTTTTCCTCACTGAAATTATTTTTTTTTTCAGGCTAGCTGTCTGCCTGCCTCTGTCAACCACAATCTGTCTCCTCTGTCAACAAACTCTATTCAGTCTGTCAATTAACATGTGTTTGGGGGAAAACGGCTCCGACCTAACTTTACTAAACTAATTTCGAAACTACAGCTTATCATTTGAATGTTGACTAGGACCTATACATTAAAGCTGAAATTGTATTAATTCTCAAACACATAAAAACCCAAAACGGCCCAAAATTTTTCTTCATGTCAGACCACGTCTGGGAACGGGCTGCTGCTGCTTCCGGCTCATTTTGATGAGAACACATTCACGCAGGTAGTGCTGCGCAGCACTGCGGACAGCGGCGCAAGAGAGATGATCCTCATTCACAAGAAGCAATTTGCTTATGCAAAGAACTAAATATCTTTAAACTAGATATTTATATGCCACAAAACTACTATGACCATTATTCATTGTACTATTAGCCTACATCTGTGGGAAGTTATTACAATAAAGATTTTCACGTCCCCTCAAACGTAATAAATCCCTGCAAACGTAGTTATTACATTTGTGGGAAATCGCGTGTTACGTTTGTAGTAGGTAGCGTCTATTACGTTTGGTTTCTGGCAGCCATTTCAGCCGTTGCCATGGTCACACGATGCCGTCCTCACATCTTCCGCAATGCAGGATAACGCAAATAATTTCTTTGGGCGGCGCACGCAGCAGCTCATTAGTGTTAGCATGTTACTAACATTCCATTTAGACATCAGGGAACCATGTCAAGAAGCAGAAATTAGCATAATATGCCACCTTTAACTCTCATTAAGAGGCAGTTAGCTTAACAAGCACAAATGGACGTTTTTCTGAAATATGACTCATATTGAAGCACGCTGAATAAGTGGGAGGAGCTAGCTTCTCTCTCTCTCTCTCTCTCTCTCTCTCTCTCTCTCTCTCTCTCTACCTCTCGCTCTCTCTACCTCTCTCTCTCGCCCCTCTGTGAGAGACAGAGCATAGCTGCAACAGACAGAGAGGCAGCTTCAGGCTCAACACACATTCAACACCGTATTACAAGGAAATGCATATGGTAGATAAACGTGGCATTTTTATACCGCCGTTTTTTTTTTACATCCTTATGCACAACAGGAATGTATTTATTCATAAAAAAAAACAAAAAAACAAGTGCACTTTTTAATACGAGGCAAAAGGGGCAGGGGCTCAAGCACCCCTTGGGCCTTATGTGTGCACGTGCCTGGCTGTAGGTGTACCCAATTTAGGATCTTATCAGTTAAATCTGATTTAGCTGCTGATTAAAAAGATTCAACTATTTGTCTTTTTTTCAGCTCAGCCTTTCTTCATCATCTGTGACGTGGAAGCATCAGATTTCCACACAGTCAGACTAAGTAGTAGTAATTTGGTTATATGATCACAGCACTCTTCACAGCGCCTCTCTTGCCAGCTGCAGACAGCACTGTCAGAGCAGGGCTGGCGTCACACATTTTGGGGCCCTGGGCAATTTAGGACCTGATGCTCCAAAATTGTAGATTCTATCAACAGGTCACGGCCATAAATGAAGCGACACTTGCAAGCTAGTTCAAGCAGTCAACTCGAGCTGCACTGCCACATAGACACGTAACATGCTTCACTCTCCAAACCATCTTACAAATGCACCCTCTCAATTGGGCGGGCTATTTAAGCTACACAATTTCCCTTCTCTCCCTCTTGGCTTGTCAATGCCTCTGCTGCCCTGCACAAGTATCACTCCCTGCTCCTTCAGCGCTTTCTCAGATCATAGACTCTGCTATCATTGCTCATGCAATTGCTTCTTTACCTTCTGACTATGTTGATCGCTACGTCTCTTGCTATCTCTGACTTGGGGAGTGAGTTTCCGTCCTCGGAGGAAGAAGTCGGGGTCATTCCCGAAACCCAGGCTCAGTCTGCCAAGGTTCACTCCGGGAATGAATCGGATGCCCCTCGTCTTCGCCGCAGCTCCCACACCACCTGCAAATGACTTGACGGATGGCCGGTGCACCGCATCCTGGAGGTTTTATATGCCCGCAACATCTCAGTTCCATCCGGCCTTAACCACGAGGAACTCTTCAATTACCTCCTAAGTCAAGAAAACTCTGTCGATGCCCAAGAGTTCAACTTGTGTGCCGCTCATCCAAACAGCACACCTCCCAAAGGTAAAGCTGCGGCAAGAAGGCGCTCCGCTTCTCAACCAGCTACTCCAAGACCTGCGGTCAATATTCCCACAAAAAGATCGAAGCAATCACAACCTGGCACCCCTTATGAAGCAGCCATCCTGTCATCTCTTCTCGAAGTGAAATCAGCACTCAATGTTATGAATGCCAGAATACATTCCCTGGAAAACCTGAATTCTTCTCCTTGTAATATAAACAACCCGGCTGTTGTGACCTGATTTGTCACCCCGAATCCTCAGGACCTCAACTTATACGCTCCTAAAGGGAGAGAAGACTGAATGATCACACAGAGTCAGAATTCTGTTTCTGCCTTTTAAAAGGGAGAACCCTACAGCCCAATACAGATCCTGTGACCTGCTCCTGCAGCTGCCTCCAAGAGTTCTGGTTCTCCGCAGTTTTCAGGCTCGTTTTATTACACATCTAGGGGCGGTTTACACGTTTGCAAAGCAAATCCTAAAAAGGACACATACAGAGATGCAAATCATATCATCATTTCTAGTAAATTGCAGAGGCTGCCTTTCCCCCGAACCGTCACTCAGACTCGTCTGACAGTTAGTTATTTTTGAGAAAGAAAACAAGAACTGCTTCATGCTGCACGTCCGGTTTAGCAGCCTGCGATAGCATCATAGCAAAAATAATCCACACATCTTTGCACTCTCCTGTGACAGTGTCTTGGGCCTTCTGCATGTGTGTGTCTTAAGCTGTCTCTCATCTAAGTATCATACTGCGCTGCGAGTATATAATAAAATCCACAATTCCCCCTTTTGAACTCTCTTAGAGTTCAACACTTTAACGTAAATAAGCAACGCTGGGCATTTACTGTGAGTTCCAGTAGGTTGTGATTGGCCAATCACCACCTACTCATAACCTAATTATTTATATTTACTACCGTTACAGTTTTGGGTGGGGAGCTCACAGTAAAACCAGAAAATAAACGATACAATGGTAAAAGCAAGCAATCCTGCGAATATAATTTCGTGCATGTGCGTCGGCCTCATAGCCTTAATGTAATAGAGAAAATAGTATATAGTTCACTCAAGCTATGCCTCCTGGTTAATAAAAACTTCCTCTTCTTGCTAATCTTGGACCGGGATACTCCAAGATAGTTTTAAACCCTTCGTCCTTGTGAAGGATTTAAAACTAACAACTTTCAAAATGCAAGTTCTCCTGCACTTCTATATCCAATTAACTGCTGGATGAGGCGATTCTAGGTATTGGTATCGCACTTTTCTTTTGTACAACTTTTTGTCCCTACACCTGTTTCCCTTTTTCCTTGTTCCTATGGGCATTGAAATGTTTCTTAACCAGACATTTACAATTGTGTGCTCCCGGTGAGGGCTAATCTAATCAGGGCCCAGACGAATGCTCCTAAGATAACTAACCAGCAGAGAAAAAGAGTAAAAACAACACAGTTATTCATTACACACGGTTTCCTAATACTTATTCTGTTAGCGTGCCTAAAAGTAAAAAATGAACTATAAAATGACACATAAAATGAGACCCTGTTCTTCTTGGTGGTAGTTTGGCACACTACATGTAGGAGAGGAGCTCTATTTCACCTCCTCCCATCCGGATCTCTTCGTTCTTCAGACCCCAGGGGTAGACTGCCCTGGAGCCTCTGGTCACTGCCGGGGATTATTCTGCCCCTTTGTTGGCAGGACCTTCCTCCGAGTCAGCCGACTCGGCGTTCTGCTTTTGGAGATTTCTCTGTATCTCAGCCACGGTGCGTTGTGGCTCCTCTGCTGCTGCGCACTGGCTCCAATGAAACCAGGTGTCCCCCTTTTCCTTAAGGCGGACTGCGTGCGTTGTTCTCTCGGTGATCTGGAATGGACCTGTCCACCTGGGCTCCGTCCACTTCCTCTTGATCACTCTCAGTAACACCCACCCAACTTCCGGGGATGTGTGTCCGCTTTCCTCCGGTTGTCGGCTCTGCACCTGTTTGGAGAAATGGGAGACCAAACTATGCAGTTCGTTATAATACGCTCTTTTTGTCATTATCTGGCCTTCTTCTGTTGTTAGAGGGAGTTTAGAGCCTGGTCCTGGGAATGCTCTCCCTGTTTGTAGCTCGTGGGGAGTAAAACCCGTTGTTGTGTTTACAGAACTGCGTATGGACATGAGGGCTAGTGGTAAGGCGTCTACCCAATTGAGTTTGGTCTGTGCACAGATTTTTGCCAATTTGTTTTTGACCGTTTGGTTCATTCTTTCCACCTTTCCTTGTGACTGTGGATGATACACAGTTCCGAAACCATGTTTTAGCCCCAGCATTGCCTCCACCTGCTGAAGGTCTTTGTTCTTGAAATGTGTTCCATTGTCCGACCTGATTTTTTCAGGAAACCCATGTCTAGGGATGTAATGGTTAATCAGACATTTAATCACGGTCTGACTATCCTCCTTTTTAGCTGGCCATGCTTCTGGCCACCCCGTATATGCATCAACACACATTAGTACATACCGATACCCTCGGACTGTCTCAATCATGTCAGTGTAGTCTATGATGATTTCTTTTCCTGGGTTAGTCTGTAGAGGGTACCGTCCTGGTTCTGGTTTTATTGTCGGTTTAACATTAAATTGAGTGCATTGTTCACACGTTTTAGTCAGGTACTGTGCCATGTCTTTCATATACGGGTGCCACCAATGACTCAGGTTCCTCAACATTTGAGCGACCCCTGCGTGGCCTATCCCATGTGCTTCTTCCATGGCTGTTTGTCTCAGTCCGGGGGGTAAGATGGGTCTGCCGTCTGGCCCTCGCCACAGTCCATCTACTTCAGTCGCCCCCCGTGCTTTCCACAGTGTTTTTCCTGTGGAGAGGCTTTCGTCTGCAGGTCTACTAGTCCCTTTAAGTCAATCGGGGGTCTGGTCTCTGTCTCGGAACATACTAGTATGGCTCTTTCCACATAACCTGCTGCTTGTTTTGCTGCCTGATCAGCTGCATTATTTCCTTTTGACACTTTGTCTTTCCCTGTGCTGTGTCCTTTACACTTGATGACTGCCACTTTCTTAGGTAAGAGTAATGCCTCTGCTAACTCTTTCATTTCAGCCTCATGTTTGATTGGTTTGTCTCCTGCTGTTAAAAACCCTGCTCTGAGCCACTGTCCCAGTTCCACATGAACTGCTCCAGTGGCATATGCTGAGTCTGTGTAGATGTTCACTTCTTGTCCTTGTGCTATTTTTAGAGCTTCAATCACAGCCACAACTTCTGCTCTTTGTGCTGATTGGGTTCCCTGCAGCCTTTCTGCTTTGTCTCTTTACCCTGATCCTCTACTACTGCATACGCAGCGCAGAGTCCGTCTTGCTCATGTCTGAAACAACATCCATCTGTGAACAAATCTCTAGCTTCTTCTATTGGGCTGGTCTGTAGATCTGTTCTCACTTTCTCATCTTTTGCTGCTCTTTCTGCACATAGGTGTGGTTCCCCTGTACCTATCTGGTCTGCCATGTTTATCCCTTCGTGTGTGAAAGTGATGTTTGGTGCTTCTAAGATTTTGCTCAGCCGCCTCTGTCTCAGTGTAGTTAGTGTAAATGTTTCCGAATTTACATATGCCACTACACTATGTGTTGTTAGGATTTTAAGCTGGTGTCCCATGACGATGTGCGCGGTTTTTTGGATAATTTTGGCTATCCCTGCCGCGTGTTGAGTGCATGGTGGATGTCTTTTTTCCATGTTGTCTAACATTATGCTTACAAACATGAGTATTACTCTTTCTCCCCCTTTTCTCTGGAACAGGATGCCATTGATGCATCCATCTGTTCCAGAGACATCTAGGTAGAATGGTTGCTTGTAATCTGGTGTGGCGAGTTCAGCGGCCGTAGCGAGAGATTGTTTTAGCTCGATGAACGCTTTTTCTGCAGCCTCTGTCCAATCGACTTTTGCTGAGAGATTCCTCATGCCCTGATCTCGGACTAACTGTCGAAGAGGTTGCGTGAGACCGGTGTAATTAGCCACGAAATTGCGACTGTAACCTGTCAGGCCGAGAAAGGATAGTACGTCTTTGACTTTTTCAGGTTTTGGGTGGTGCAAAATAGTCGAGCGGTGCGAAGGAGATAAGCCGGGACAGTTGGAGTTATTAGGATGTCATTAATGCATCGTAGGTCGTGTGCCATTCGATATTTACCGGTGCCCTTTTTCTCTACCGGCAAAATAGGAGTGTTCCAAGCGGAGTAGGACGTTTCTAACACTCCGGTTTGTAACAGCCCGTCGATTGTGTCCGCAATGCCTGCTTCTGCCTGTGGTTTATGTGGATATTGTTTTATCCATAGAGGCGAGTCGGTCTTCACTTTAAATGCTACAGGTGCACAGTTCGTTAGTCCTACGTCCGTAGGACCTTCAGCCCACAGATGGTCAGGCAACGAGGAGAGAATGTCCTGTGCCAAGTAGTGATCTGTTTTTTCTCTACTGTGCGAGCGGGTAATTTGGTCATGTTGTAACATGGCTTTGTCTGTCCAGGCCGTCAAGATTTTGTAGGTATGAGTGGAGTCAGAAAATAAGACCTGTGGAATGTCAGTCTGTTTCCAATCCGAAACACTCAACGCTCTTTTAACCATTCCACCCAATTCTTTAGCCTGATGCTGAGGATGTACAGCCAGCGAGACATGAGGGGCTGCTTCATCCTCCATCATGTACCACTGCAACTGCTCAGGAGTCAGATCAACAACCGCAGCCACCCCTTCTGGTGCAACGTAAATGTTTTGGCTATATACATCCCAACTCACCCCTTCAAGCTGATCCCTGAAGTTATCCTGATACCAATCAGTCTGATGTCTATCATAGAACAGAGTTACATGCGGAGGGTCGGGAGGAGAGACAAATGGGCCGATTTGGGCTATCCAGGGCTTCCACTGCAGGTACGCAGAGAGGATGCCAGAGGTTTCAGGGGTTTCTGGCTGTATCAAGCCCCAGCATATGTCCGCGCATGCTTCCTCGACGGGAGCCATCAAATATTGACCCCTGAAGGGAGCGCCTGTGCAGTGTAAGGTGGTTTTGTCTGGCAGTGTCACTGTGAGCCCGTCCGGGCTACACAAAATGGAGGCCCCAAGTTTTATGAGTAGATCCCTCCCCAATAGGTTTGCGGGGACTGTAGGTGAGTGTACAAAGCTGTGTGTCAGCGTTTGCCCTCCAAGTTGAGTTGTCAGTGGAATAGTGATCGGCAGAGTTTGCTTTTCCCCAGAGAAGCCCATGACCGTAACGCTTTGGTCCGAGAGTTTGTCAGGTAATGCATGGATAAGTGTGGAACAGGTGGCCCCTGTGTCCACTAGAAAAGGCAGCACGTCGGTGCCGACCTTCATTGACAGCATAGGGTCTGCCGTGTTGCTGCGGTCGGAGCCTCTCCGTGGGGTGTGCTATTGATACACCTCTCCGTCCCAGTGATCCCATCCGGACACGGGAAGCTGGCGCGCAGCCGGAGCGTTCTGTTCGTGAGGCTGTGGAGGTCTCTGACCTCCCTGTGGACCGCGGTGTGGGCAGTCTTTAGCCCAGTGTCCTGTCTCTTCACAGTAATAACAGCGGTCTCTTCCTTGTCCTCCCCTAGGTGGACCGCCCTTTCCACGCCCGCCTCCCCATGAGCCCCTACCTCTACCATACCCTCGCGTGGGCCTCTGTTGTTGGTTTTGATATAGAGGTGGCTGGACCCAGGGTGGTGTTGGGTAAAGACCTGGTGGTCCTGTGGCGGCCTGTGTAGCTACCAGCACCTTTTGTCAGGCTTCTTTTTATCATTTGCTTTTTGCTTGGCCTCTGCCAGCTGCATTTTTAGTAATTGCGCCTGCAGGTCTTTTACTGTCTGACTCTCACTTTCTACTTTATCTTGGGCACGTGACAGGTGGTGTATGAGGTGGCGGTCCCGCACAGTGGAGTCGCATCCCGCCATGTCTGGATTATTTTCCATGGCTGTTCTAACGGCCTCAGGCACGCCTTTTAAGACGGCCGTTCTGTACCAGACCCTCTGTACACCGTCTTTTCGGGGGTGACACCCGGTCTGTTTGATCCACATATCTTTACTTTGGTCTAAGTATTCGCGAGGATTTTGTTTTGGATCCCACTTCAATTTTGGTACGGCTGCTGCACTGGGGAGAGGGTATTTAATCCTCATGGCCTGTCCTATTCTTGTGCTAACGGTGGTAAATGGTACGTCATCTTTCATTTTATTCGTACCCGCCTCTTCTTCCAGGTCTCGTACGTCGGATCCTGTGAGACATCTATTAATTACGGCCCTAAAATCACCCAACGCGAGCTTATGGCCGGCTGTTAGTCTATCCAGCTGACTTAACCATAATGACCCTCCTTCAGCTACCGGGGGTAGTTTGTCGACTAAGGCCTGGACATCGCCTACGGGGAATGGACGGTACTGCGGCGTATTGCTCGGACCTGCTTGTACTAGTGGGAGTTTAGTCTGTGCGGCGGTCCAGGACAATGTCCTGTCTGCGACCTAGTTTGCATGCGGGGTGGCTGGTCTTTTCCCTTTCTTAGCGTTTCTAAAACGTGCAGTGTTTCTTCTAGCTGTTCTCTAAGAGAGTGTATCTCGGCTTCCTCGTCTTTCCCTTGCTCCCATGCCCCTTCGGCATACATTGTGACTGAGGCTTCTCTGCCTTTATCGGATCCCGATACCCAGTTCCCCATCATGTCCATTTTTACTTCCCCTGCCCGTTCCTCAAGTTTTTGTAGCATTTTTTCGGCAAGTCTTTCTCTTTCTTCTTTGGCTATCTGCATCTGCATGGCTTCCCTGTCTCTTTCGTAATCAAGTCTGAACCTTCGCCTATCACCTCCTTCTCCACTCTGTCTTGGGGTACTCTCTCTCGGTCCACTATACCCTGATGTTACTTCCGGTGTTCTTTCTTGTGTCTGCATCCACTTTCTTAAGTCATCATTAGTGATACCTATCTGCCCTCCCTGCTCTGTTTTCTCTCTCCGCTGCCTTAGCGCGAATGGCTCTGGTTCACTATGATCTGTCTGTTTCTGAGCAGTTCCTTGCTTTTGGGGTTGGGGAGCAGTACGTGAGACGTCACGTCCGATGGTGATACAGCGCTTACTGAGCTACCTGTCTCTGTCCAGTCGTCCTCCTGAGGGTTATCTATATGAATTTCGCCTGATGTTATCTGCAACGTAGGGTATATACCGGGTGTGGGGTTATGCGGTGGAGCGCTAGGGCATGCAGTCGAGTAGGGTGGGGGGTTTGGAACTGGGGGGATGTCTATTTTTGGTTTTTTGGTTTCTTCTGTCATGAGGCGTTTTGCTCCCTGCCACCATACAGCCCATTTACCCCAGTGAGCCCTTTCCTCATCTGCCTTCGCCTGAGCTCTCTTATGCTTGCCTCTACTTAGTAAACCACACTTCTTTCCTTCCTCTATCTCTTTTTCTTTTCTTCGCTTAGCTTCTTCTTCTTTCCTCCAAAACTCATTTTTTAAGTTTCCTCTTTCTTGCATACCTCTTCCGTTTTCTTGCATCAAGTTCATCACTGCTGTTCTTAATTTGGATTTCTCTTCTGCAGCTGTTTTAGGTTCATGTGTCCGATCTATCACCCTTTCGAGAGCCAATACTTGTTCCTCGACAGTTTTTAGTCTCGTTATCGGTCCCCACCCGTCATCATCTATCTCTCTGTCAAACTCGCCCTCCATTATCTGTCTTTGTAGGTCTCAGTTTGTTGTGTACTACAAGTTTGTTTGTCTTAGTTCGTTGTGTACTGCAAGTTTGTTTCGCATTCGTACTACAAGGCGCACTTCTCCTTAATTCAGATTTCTGGTGACTTACTTCAACAGACCACTGCGTGCGTTATCACCGCCAGGTAGGGTTACCAACTCCCTGAAAAATAAATAAGGGACCCCCCCCCCCCGGCTTGGTAACTTGCTAACCTTTTTTGTGTGTGAAACCATTTCCAAATAATTCTACTCGAATGTGAATTTAGTTTGATGCATGTTTTTGAGTTATACGAATACATAGAAAAAAATTATTATTCAACAATTTATTTTCTTGTGCAAAGTAAAATATATATTTAACAGAAATCTGTCCTGCTTAACTTGACAGAAAAAAATAAATATTTATTTATTGAACAGAACTGTCCTGCTTAACTGAAAACAGTATAAAATAACTGAAAACAATAGAAAGTTGTTACTTATTACTGATATATAGTTCATGTGTAGTATGTCAACTGCCTGTGCAGTATACATTTTGTACATCACATCTATCTATGGACTGTTTGAACAGACATGTGTAAGGTTGTGTGTGTGTGTATATATATATATATATATATATATATATATATATATACACAATAGATAATAACAATATACAATAATGTATAATAGATGAAGAATACACACTAAACCTTATACATACATATGTATGTATTATTCATCTATGAATTACTTTTATGTATTATTTATCTATTTTATGTATTCATCTATCGATTGTATGTGTTTATTACACTAAACATTTTTTTTGGCCATAAAATACTGACATTTATTGGACTTAAAAAACATTCTTGTTTTTTCTACATACCATATCTGCCTCTGGTGTTGCCTGGTGAACAACAAACCGGTCATTGGTCCACCTGGTTGTCCCTCACATGTTTAATGTGTCGACCACTAGAAGCTGTTTAACGTCAAAAAGTTCACCATGGGCTACAGAAAAAGTGCGCCGGCAGACACTTTTTCCAGCCACGTTTTCTTTTTCTCATTCGAGTCTGTATTTTTGCAGCCTTTTTCTTTTTTTTCTCGGGGCAGTAACGTTACTGCGCATGGTGGAAGGTGTCCCGTCTGCAGTGTCCTGTGAACCTGTGTCGTTGTGAGTCATGCTGGATTGTTTTGCCAGTTGCCCCACTCTCTTGTCTTCCGGTATGTTCTTGCAAGCAACAGCACCTCGACCAATGAGAAGAGCCGGATTCTGCATTGTTATTCTCGTGTGTGAGTGTGCTGTCAGCTCATTGGTCACAGAGCAGGAAAGGGCTGGCAGTAAGATTACCGTATATTTTCATATAAAACGCCCTGTCATTCATTGATTCCATTGATATATTAAAGACCATTTTGATTCTCATGGAAATACGGGATAAAGTGCGTCCCTTTAAAGCTCAATACGGGACGCGTAACTTTGTTTCTAAATACGGGACGATTCCGTTTTTCAAGGGACGGTTGGTAACCCTACCGCCAGGTTTCAACAGTGCTGCTGCTTCAGTTCACCTTCTTTCTGACATTCACACTTTTCAATGTTTCACATTCATTCGTTACCCTACTAATTGACTGCTCACAGGTGCACTCTGTTCTTGCTGGTCTTTTGGTGTTAGCTCACAGTCTTTCCTGGTCTTGCTAACTTTTAGGCGGCTCTAGCTCACAGTTTTTCCTGTTCTTGCTGACCTTTTTGGGCAACTCCTGCTCACAGTTTTTCCTGTTCTTGCTCTGCCCTTCCTCAAATAGCTCACAGCCTTTTGCTGATCTCGCTAATTGTTCGTAGCCGCTCACAGTTTATCCTGGTCTTGCTATGCCTTTCTTTAAATAGCTCACAACCTTTTTGCTGGTCTTGCTATTTGTTTGTAGTAGCTCACAGTTTATCCTGTTCTTGCTTACTACGTGTGTGTTTCTAGTGTTCTGTATAAGGAATGCTTTGACTCACAGGACTTATCTCTCTGATCTTGCTGCTTCAGTGCATTTAAGAGACAACCCACGTAGGATTTTGCTCGATCTTGTGGTCTCAAAAATGTTAAAACAGCTCACGTTATTCATCTGTTCTTGTCATCTCAGGGCGTTTGAGACAACTCACAGTTATTTGCTGCTTATGTGTTCCTGTTTTAAGTTTTGGCCGGCTGGAAACTATGGCACGCTATGTCCCTGGTATCCAGCTTTTGCTTATGGAGCTAACCTCCACAACTGACACCAAAACTTTATATATCTATAATTTGAGATCCCGTCCACTTACTTCACCGACTGCCTAAATAGTGCAGTCGCTGTTTCACTTTTCAGTCACCCAACATTCATACCATGTGTATTGCCTGGTCTTGTCTTTTCTTTTAGCCTTCCTAGTTTAGTATTCGAGGGTCCCTAGTCCCCGGGCCTCCAATCCAGCCTAACAGCCCTGCTGTTTTAACAGCCCCTCGTCAGAGTACTGCGTGAGTTGCCACTCTCAGGATTTACACACACTTTCTTATTTTTCAATCTGTTATTTCACTCTATGTATCCCAGTCTGATCATTCACCTCGTCTCCCGCTAAATTTACAGACTTTAACTACTAGGATTGAGGACACAGTAATTTAGTTTTGTGCCAATGCAGAATAAAGATCTGCTTACCTTATGTTTGCCGGCTTGTGTCCCTCGTCCGTTCGTATCGGTCTTTTGTTTCTCGAATCGTGCGTCGAGGTCCGCTTTTGTCAACTTTTAGTTGATCCCGGACGAGCCCCCAAAATTGTTGTGACCTGATTCGTCACCCCGAATCCTCAGGACCTCAACTTATACGCTCCTAAAGGGAGAGAAGACTGAATGATCACACAGAGTCAGAATTCTGTTTCCGCCTTTATAAAGGGAGAACCCTACAGCCCAATACAGATCCTGTGACCTGCTCCTGCAGCTGCCTCCAAGAGTTCTGGTTCTCCGCAGTTTTCAGGCTCGTTTTATTACACATCTAGGGGCGGTTTACACGTTTGCAAAGCAAATCCTAAAAAGGACACATACAGAGATGCAAATCATATCATCATTTCAAGTAAATTGCAGATGCTGCCTTTCCCCCGAACCGTCACTCAGACTCGTCTGACAGTTAGTTATTTTTGAGAAAGAAAACAAGAACTGCTTCATGCTGCACGTCCGGTTTAGCAGCCTGCGATAGCATCATAGCAAAAATAATCCACACATCTTTGCACTCTCCTGTGACAGTGTCTTGGGCCTTCTGCATGTGTGTGTCTTAAGCTGTCTCTCATCTAAGTATCATACTGCGCTGCGAGTATATAATAAAATCCACACGGCCCATCCACTTCAGCCTCTGACATGGCTCTAGCTGCCCCGCTTCCTGCCGACGTCACACCCCACAGGACTCTGGGAGCTGCAGTTCCAGCTCCAACAATGGGTTCTTGGTTCCTGCCCTCTACAGCAGCAATTCCTGATTCCCTCAGGAACCAAATTTTAACAGGTAATTTGTTATCTTCTTATAATCTTTGCCTTGGGATCTAGGCATACATTTTTATTAAAGGGAACATCATTTATTTGCAAAATACTGTTCTATTAATGTTTTAAGATCAGGGAGTCTTATAGGAATGTATACATATGTATATATATATATTTAAAAAAAAAAAATAAATTGCTCTGCTCTCATTTGACAGGCCAGGACGTAAATCTGGTGAAGATTCTGTAATGTGGTTCTGAATCTGCTGATAAAAGATTTGTGGATTGTGGGGATTTTTCTGTAGTTCTCAAAGATAGTGATCCTAGATTGTCAATAACTCTAACTATGGCACAATTCAATGTTGCCTTTGGTGTCTTTAGAGACACCATATGTGAAATTTATCTGCAACCCAGGGAAGAATTTGACACCTATTTGGCTATAATCTCAGACCTTGGTCTCTCATACGGTGGTTCTCTCTTTTATGAATACCACAAATCCTTCTCTGCCAAAGCAGCTATGTATATTCAGAAATACATTCAAAGACTACGCTGGTCCAAAGTTGACCTGCCCCTAATCAGCAGACATTTTACCAGGCATAAAACTCTAGCCTGCTCTAGCTGTGGTTCCTTCTCCCACACAACCTCCCTCTGTCCAAGAACTGCTTTGCAAGAACTGTCCACCCCAAAGCCTCAGCCAAAAAATCCTGTGTTAAATCCTGTAAACAAGGGATGGGCAACTTTAATGATAGAGAGGGCCACAAAAATGTTATCTTCACTACCTGAGGGCCGGATTGTAATCGCGCACTTCCACCAGTAGGATACTGTATCCCCATCATTCAATTAGGCGATTTAACACAGACATAAAACATTCCTGAGTGATATATTATATATTTCAGTGCAATGATGTCTCAAAAATCATCATTCAATAAAAATAACACAGGTACAAAGTGCAACAGTAATAACAAAAAACAATATTCATGTTTGTTGTGCATTTCTACTCTCTGCCCTCCCATTCCGTGACATGTTTCATATTTATGGCGTGACAATTGTGCCGCATTCATGATAGAGCAATGGGAGATTTTGAGCACAGAAAAATATATTTTGTCTAGCACATAAATTATATTTTGAAGATGATTTTTCCCCGGGTAAAACATAATTTCATTTGCGGAAAAAGAAATATATTCTGTGCTTGATAAATGTATTTGCATGTTTGCTTTTATGCATTTTAAGGTGCAATAATTACCTCTGCGCTCTCACAAACTCTTGCTAGCTGCGCTTCAGACCTCGTGCTCTCAAACTCTCCTTCTGTGCGCTCAACTTCGCCTGCACACTGGCTCAAATTAGCACTGCGTTAGCAAACAGCTTATCATGGCCTTTCCATGGATAACACCGAAGCGCACTACAAGGATGCGCTCCAACTCGGACTGCCAATCCACCGGGACGCCCCATACCTCGATCACATGCACGGCCAGATTTTACCCTACACACGGCTCTCCTATTTCCCCTTTCACGGACTCCTCTGCAAGACAAACGACTCAGCAAGGTTGAGACACTGCGGGCAGCTAGTTATCATATCAAACACCTGCGGAGCCTGCTGGACTTGAACGCGTCCGGGATGGACGTGTCACTCGGAGAGGCGCATAACTGCGCCGCTGCAGCAGAGGACAGAGTGCAGCAGTGATGGAGAATACTCGCTCAAGTTGGCACAGCCATATAAATGTGCCACAAAGTCAACCCAGTGGGAGACTTGGAGATCTCCAATTCACAGTGTGTTCGCCGCTGTGCCAACTTGAGCGTATCCAAGTGACACCCGCAGTGTCTCCACCTTGCTGAGTCGTTTGTCTTCCAGCTCATGCGGCAGGTGCTTTCTGAGCCACGTGTGGCTGTCGTTTACGCAGCGCGCTCGGTGCCGCTCCTTTTGCAGATGAACGCAGGCTCGAAGGAGTAATCACACACGCCAAGGAGTCCGTGAAAGGGGAAATAGGAGAGCCGTGTGTAGGGTAAACTCTGGCCATGCACATGACTAAGGTATGCGACGTCCAGGTGGATTGGCAGTCCGAGTCGGAGCGCATCCTTGTAGTGCGCTTCGGTGTTATCCATGAGAGGCCGTGTAGAGCACGCGTGGACATATGAAACAGGCTCCACTAACGTCTTTCTATGAATTAAAAACGATAGAACATGTTTGTTCTTTGTGTTTTTGAGGCTGGAGGTATGGGGAATGTGATCCGGGTGGAGAAGTAGCCCCATCTCTCTCATCAAGATACAAAATGTTTACATAATGTTCCTTCTGTCGACACTGTGAATTATTGATATTTGAAAATTGACTTGCGGGCCGCACTGAGTGAGGACGAGGGCCGCATGCGGCCCGCGGGCCGCCAGTTGGCCATCCCTGCTGTAAACCATCCTCCAAAGTGACAGGTATTTTTTCCCTCAGGATTCAAGTCTCCTACCTGCATTGATTTCAATGAGAATGTTTGTACTTATCCTAATTGTAAATTTATGCATGTGTGTAGCTGGTGTGGAGACAGCCATCCACGCTCTGTGTCCCAGGAGGCTTCGTCCTGCAAAATCGGGGAAATATATAAGAAGCATCCTTCGACTCCAGTGAATGTTCCAAGCTCTCTCTAAAGCTCTTTCAAATCACCCAGATGCTTTGTCAATTATCTCATCACTGACTTAGTTCAAGGATTCCTAGCAGGTCTATGCTGGCTCCCAAAAGCGACCCATGTCTTTAAAAGCCTGCAGTCTGCTCTCAAGGAGCCAGAATTGGTAGATGAGCTCCTATCAAAAGAGGTAAAAAGGGCTACATGAAAGTTCCGTTGTCAAAATCCCCATTACATCTTCAGAGTAAGCCCAATAGGTGTCGCTACCAGGAAATATTCAAGCGAAAAACATCTCATTATTGATCTCTCAGCTCCTCACAATTATTCCATTCAAAGTATAAATAGCTCAATTCCTCAAGAGCCTTTTTCCTTGTTCTGCACTTCTGTAGATAATGCTGTGCAGATGATTAAGTCAGCAGGGGTTGGTGCATGGCTGGGGAAAGCAGACATTGTAGATGCCTTCAAAGTCATGCCACTATATCCCTCGCAATGGCATCTTTCTGGTGTAAAATGGCGTTCTAAGTTTTACTTCTCTGTTAAATTGACATTAGGTTGCCGCAGTAGCCCTCGCATTTTCGTCACCCTGTCAGAAGCATTATGCTGGACCCTCTACAACATCTGCAAACTCCCTTTTGTCCTGCATCTTCTAGACACATTTTTAGTAGTTTACTTTCCCTCATCCCCGCCAGCTCTCAGCATCTCCATAGTCAAAAGCCTTTTCCATGAGTTAGGTGTACCGCTTTCAGAAGAAAAATAGACAATCAAACAATAGGCCCTTGCCCGTGATTAGAATTTCTCAGCATCAACCTCGATAGTGTGCTTATGCAAGCATCACTGCCACAAGACAAGTTGACTTGCATCAGAGAAGCTATCAAATCCTGGTCTGCTGCTGCGATTTTCTTTAAAAGAAATCTTTTATCTCTATTAGGCCATCTTAACTTTGCTATGCGCATTATCCCTCAAGGTCGTTCATTTGTATCACCCTTGCTAGTATAGGCTAATTCTGTTTAAAATCTAAGAGACACTGTAGTTTTAGACAAAGGCTGTCGCTCAGATCTGCGGTTCTGGGCCTTTTTATGTGATGAGTGGAATGGCATTTCTTTCTTTTATAATGACTTTGTGGAATCTTCGGATTCCCTCCAGTTTTTCACTGATGCGGCCCCTTCGGTTGGTTTTGGGGGGTTTTACATTAACTAGTGGTTTGCAGACGTCTGGCCACCTGAAATGCAGTCCCTTAGCAACAAATCCAAATCCACTGCTCTTTATGAGCTTTACCCTAATGTTGTCGCTTGTTTGCTATGGGGCAGCAGATGGACCAGGAAACAAATTATTGGTGTTTTGTGACAACGCTGCTACAGTAGAAATAATCAATAAAGGGCGCTCTAAAATACTAATAATTAACAGTCTCATGCGAAGTTTAATTTGGACATGCGTTCTAAACAACTTCGCTTTGCGAGCTACTTTCATTCTTGGTCATGAAAATTGTGTAGCTGATGCTCTCTCTCACTTTAAATTTCAGGAGTTCAAAACTACGTGTCCCCAGGTCAAGTCCTCCAGCATGCCATGCCCTCCATTCAGTCAGATGATTCTTGATTAAGTACGTCCAAGCCTCTGCAGGATCTCTTGTACTCTGCCTCTGTGGTTTCTGGGCTCTCTTCCTCAAAGGTGTCGGCGTGTAGTTTGATGATGAAAGAATTTTGCAGAGGCAACGCGGGGTGGAATGATAGAGCAATCTTTATTGAAACAAGTCTCAAGCCAGTGGTCCGATCCAGAAAGCGGCCGCTTTTCTGGTATTCTCAAATCTATGGAAAAGCAAGGCCAAAATGCTTCGCCCTCTTAGGAGATCTACCAAGTGCCACCCTTCCCTCTCTTCCTATGCCTGGGTTTTTAGAGTCCCTTTTCCAGTACACACCCACTTCTTCTAATTGGTCACTTTGGTAAATTATCCAATAGACTAAAAGAGGAGTTGACCTGTCTCCCTGCTCATCTCCCATAACTCATCTAACTTGGCTGCGGTCAACTTTAGGTCTTGTCCCCAAAATGACCCAAATGGTCTCCCTGTCCTTCTATGGGAACATAAACGTTTTGGCATCTCCCACCATTTGGCGTGCCGGCCAAACTTTTTAGGTTTAGGTTTTAGTAATTTATGATGGCCTACCGCCTGCTAACCTTTAGCCCTCACACAGCTGAAAAAACTACTCTAGGACCCCTGGAGCTGTGAGCCTCACTCTGTCTGCATTCCTTAACTCACATAAGGAGAAACAATTAGTCATCATTCAATCTAATCTAGGTAAAATCAAAGATCCGAATGTGTTGCCATCCAGATACCTCACCTCCAAATTCACGAGACTTGGTTTAGCCAAAAGTACAATTAAAGCATGAGATTCAGCTTGGTATTTCTTCTCTTCCTTCTGCGCCAACCTCCTTTACAAGTAGATATCTCAGTAGTTTGTGCATTTATTGTATTCTCATTTGAATCCCGCAATCTTCAAATGCAAAGTATGAAAGCCATGCTAGCAGGGATTCAGTTCCACTTACAATGCCAGGATCCAGTATCCCAGAGCCTTCTCGGAAACCTTCCATTCAGCTGCTCCTCAACGGCCTTAAAAAGGCACATCCCCCAGGTAATGATTAAAGACTGCCTCTCACCATTTCACTGGTGCATAAGTTTGTGTCAAGGTTGTTTTTTTGAATGATTATATTGTTTTTCAAGAAATTATTCTTATTATTAGGGCCCGACAGGTCTCAGCCTGCGAGGACCTATTATTTCTGTAGGAATTATGAGGCCCTGAGCAGAGAAACTGCAAGGTCCCTATTGTTTTTCAAATGATTCTTTTTATTAGGGTGCCAAGCCCGAGGGGCCGAGGGAATGTGTATGCAAGCAGATGCGTTTCCTAGGACCAGCGGTGCTAGGAACCCTATTGTAATTATAAAGATTTTTATTTTTATTTTTCTCCGACTAAAAGTGGTGCTGCAGGCTAAACCGTGCAAGGGAGGGCAGTGCAATTTGGAAGGTTGGTACAGACACGTGCACGTACCCCAGACACAAACAACTACACATATTTTATAGCGATTTGCACGAAACTTGTCACACAGCATCTATGGACCCTCCTGACAAAAAGTTATTAAAAGAATTTTGATAGACCAAAAGAGGAAGTGTTGCATATCTCCACATTGGTGTGGTCTAATGACATGAAACTCACAGTACTACTTCCTCATGAACCCCTGAGGCCCTGTGCAAAATTTCAGGCGATGACCACAAGGTGGCGCTCTTTAAAATGAAGTATTTTATATCTCCACATCTGTTCATCCGATTGACACAAAACTTTGTATAGTTACTGTCAGTGCCCTCCTGAGGAGAGCTTATGAAGAGTTTACCAATCTGACACTAGATGGCGCTCTGGTGCCAGTTTAATTTTATATTTGGCACTGTGCCCACACCATAACACTTATGGAAATGAAATTCATAGGGGAGGTCTAGAATTGCCCCTGTGACTCACACACCAGAAATGACCAGCAGGTGGTGCTATTTTCCATGTGAAAGCGTTTTGGGCCCATAACTGCCACATAATATGTAGCACATTGTTAAACCTTTTATCTGTCCTTTTATGTGTTTCCTCAATACAGCTGAATTGTGTGGTGTAGGCTACGCCCACTTCTGCGGTAACTTTCCATTCTCAAAATCGTGAAAAATTAAAAACCTACTTTTTCGAACTACTCCTAGGTGATATAACCGATTTGCACCTTTGCATGGATCTTCTGTGGACCCTCCTGACAAAAAGCTATCAAAAGAATTTTGATATACCAAAAGACGGCCAAAATATAAAACAACAAATTCCTGCACATTGGCCCTCATTTATCAAATGAACGTACGGCAGAAAACCGTGCGTACGACCATTTCCACGCAAACGTCGGCATTTATCAATTTGGACGTGAGCGGAAGCTACGATCAGATCTCATGTCAGGTCTGAGCTCATGTACGCAAATCTGAGTGTGTGGATTTGCGGTGCAGCAAAGCAAATTCTGGCTGAGACTGAAAATAATTATTAAACAAACCTCAGCTGTCATTAAGCATGAGCAGTCACATATTTAGAACAGATCAAAATAGATAATTTTTTATGTTTTTACTGATACCACTTTTTTGTAAAATAAAATATGTAAATAGCCTAACATGACAACTAATTAACGGAATACCTAATAACCCTGTTGGCAAACCTGCTACAGAGCAGGAACGCAGATTCAATAGTGCGCACACGCACACGGGTCACAGTGGAGCTGCTTCGGGTTGCTGAAGGGCAGGTGGCTCCGTCTCGGACCAGCAGGGGGCACTCTGCTGTATACCCCAGAGAAAGTGTGCCATATTATTTTGGCCTGTTCAGTTTTGCACAACATTGCATTAGTGAATGGAGCCTTTGATGTGCCGGCGCTGCCGGGATGCCGATCTCCATCTCGGAAAAGTTTCTCTTCTTGCCAGTGCCTCTTCTCTCAATGTTTGACATCAGTGGGCGAGGCCTCCGAACCGGGAATATTTAAGGGCGTAACATGTTAATGACGATCAAATTCAGCCACCGCATTTATCAAGACCCGATCATTCGTACGCTGGAATTGGTCAGATACGAATGTTTCATAAATCACACGTGTGTCCTGTCATAAGACCAATTCTGCGCACAGATCTGCACCCGTTTTCCCGCAAGATCGATAAATGAGGGCCATTGTGTTCAAAAGAGACAGTCTTTCCCATCTTCACCAAATACATTCTGATTACCACAACATTTTTGTGAATTCTGTGCCATGGCTCGATGAGGGTTTGTGCAAAATTTGGTGCAAATCGGCCAATAGGTGGCGCTCTGGTCGCAGTCTAATTAGTGTGAATGGAAAGTAAATGGGAAAATCTTCAAATCCTCTTCAAAACTCATCGACTTTCAACCTCTTTTTGTGCTGCATACTTTGAGCTACGGACACCATTCCACCTTTTAAAGAGTCAGAAGATCTTGAACTTTTGGGCATGTATTCAGCTTTTTAAAATCTTGTACGGTTTTCAAATCATCACAGTTTTAGCTTCAAGGATTTTTAGGCCATCTTCTTTTTTTTCCCTTTTTATTGCTGAAATGTGAATGACAAGGTGACATGGGAGACAAGTACATTACACCAGGAGGATCAATGAGACAGTGGACATACAGTACAGATAACAACAGAAAACAACATAAAGTCATGATGATATGTATATGGGCAGTATAGGTTTGTGTGTGTGTGTGTGTGTGTGTGTGTGTGTGTGTGTGTGTGTGTGTGTGTGTGTGCGTGTGCGTGAGTGTGTGTGCATGCGTGCAAGTGGGTGCCCAGATAGCATACGGATGTGGGCCACTTCAGGCATTGATCCGGCACTGTAGGCATTCTTCTGGCCCGGACAAAACAGATGTGAACCTAAACTGGCCCATGCAGTTAATGCTACATTTGGCCCAAATATCACAAAACAAATACGGCCCATCTTTGGCAAATATGTGGCAGAGTAGGCAACGGTTATTCTGTAAATGAACCAAGGCTGGTCCACATGTGGTTCAGCACAAGTGGCCCACCTTTGTTGAAACATATTTGGGCCAGTTTTGGCAGAAATATGGCAAGTCGGCATCGACTGATCTGGATGTGAGCCAAAAGTGACCCACATATAAGGTAGCACACGTGGCCCACCTTTGTTGAAACATATTTGGGCCAGTTTTGGCAGAAATATGGCAAGTTGGCATCGACTGATCTGGATGTGAGCCAAAAGTGGCCCACATATAAGGTAGCACAAGTGGCCCACCTTTGTTGAAACATATTTGGGCCAGTTTTGACCAAAATACGGCAAGTTGGCATCGACTGATCTGGATGTGAGCCAAAAGTGGCCCACATATAAGGTAGCACACGTGGCCCACCTTTGTTGAAACATATTTGGGCCAGTTTTGGCAGAAATATGGCAAGTCGGCATTGACTGATCTGGATGTGAGCCAAAAGTGGCCCACATATAAGGTAGCACAAGTGGCCCACCTTTGTTGAAACATATTTGGGCCAGTTTTGGCCAAAATACGGCAAGTTGGCATCGACTGATCTGGATGTGAGCCAAAAGTGGCCCACATATAAGGTAGCACACGTGGCCCACCTTTGTTGAAACATATTTGGGCCAGTTTTGGCCGAAATACAGCAAGTTGGTATTGACTGATCTGGATAGGAGCCAAAATTGGCCCACATATAAGGTAGCACACGTGGTCCACCTTTGTTGAAACATATTTGAGCCAGTTTTGGCTGAAATACGGCAAGTTGGCATCAACTGATCTGGATGTGAACCAAAAGTGGCCCACATGTAAGGTAGCACATGTGGCCCACCTTTGTTGAAACATATTTGGGCCAGTTTTGGCCGACATATGGCAAGTTGGCATCGACTGATCTGGATGTGAGCCAAAAGTGGCCCACATATAAGGTAGCACACGTGGCCCACCTTTGTTGAAACATATTTGGGCCAGTTTTAGCTGACATACAGCAAGTTGGCATTGACTGATCTGGATGTGAGCCAAAAGTGGCCCACATATAAGGTAGCACAAGTGGCCCACCTTTGTTGAAACATATTTGGGCCAGTTTTGGCCAAAATACGGCAAGTTGGCATCGACTGATCTGGATGTGAGCCAAAAGTGGCCCACATATAAGGTAGCACACGTGGCCCACCTTTGTTGAAACATATTTGGGCCAGTTTTGGCCGAAATACAGCAAGTTGGTATTGACTGATCTGGATAGGAGCCAAAAGTGGCCCACATATAAGGTAGCACACGTGGCCCACCTTTGTTGAAACATATTTGAGCCAGTTTTGGCTGAAATACGGCAAGTTGGCATCAACTGATCTGGATGTGAACCAAAAGTGGCCCACATGTAAGGTAGCACATGTGGCCCGCCTTTGTTGAAACATATCTGGGCCAGTTTTGGCCGACATATGGCAAGTTGGCATCGACTGATCTGGATGTGAGCCAAAAGTGGCCCACATATAAGGTAGCACACGTGGCCACCCTTTGTTGAAACATATTTGGGCCGGTTTTGGCTGACATACAGCAAGTTGGCATCGACTGATCTGGATGTGAGCCAAAAATGGCCCAAATATAAAATAGCACACGTGGCCCACCTTTGTTGAAACATATTTGGGCCAGTTTTGGCAGAAATATGGCAAGTCGGCATCGACTGATCTGGATGTGAGCCAAAAGTGGCCCACATATAAGGTAGCACACGTGGCCCACCTTTGTTGAAACATATTTGGGCCAGTTTCGGCCAAAATACGGCAAGTTGGCATCGACTGATCTGGATGTGAGCCAAAAGTGGCCCACATATAAGGTAGCACACGTGGCCCACCTTTGTTGAAACATATTTGGGCCAGTTTTGGCCAAAATATGGCAAGTTGGCATTGACTGATCTGGATGTGAGCCAAAAATGGCCCAAATATAAATTAGCACACGTGACCCACCTTTGTTGGAACATATTTGGGCCAGTTTTGGCCGAAATATGGCAAGTTGGCATTGACTGATCTGGATGTGAGCCTAAAGCGGCCCACATATAAAGTAGCACACGTGGCCCAGCTACGTTAAAACATATTTGGGCCAGTTTTGGCCAAAATATGGCACAGTCAATATCAGATGATCTGGACGTGAGCCTAAAGTGGCCCACATATAAGCCGCTATACTGATGTTAGGTAATGTCAGTATGTAAATATATAGGTGCCAGGAGCTGGCTATGGAAGCAGTGAGAGAACTGAAGACTTTTAGGCCTGAACTGCCTTCTGTTCTCCACTATGGAGGTGGGTGAGAGGAGAATTTTAGCTAAGCCAACGTCTACCATGAACAACACCCTTCATCCCCATGTGCAGGACGATCCGTCTGTTGCACCCATGATATAAGGAAAAACACCACTGTTCATAAAATGTAGTACATCTGAGAGAAAAAAAGATATTACAACACAACAAGTGGATGGTGAATTCTGAGTCGTTACAGAGTCTGATTAGTCTGACAAGTCTGACACTCTTTAATGACCAGCAGGAATTACATATAGTAGGCCTAGTCAAGTTTAACTTTTTTCTCTTAGTGCAATATATTTATATATTATCTCTCATATCTAAGAGTATAAATCATGTGCCTAGGTTGATGAATTTATTGTTTGTTAATGAAACTTTCTCTGATATGGGATCAATAAAATCTTTTCTTGTCTGAGATGTTAAATCTTACAGGTCGTCATTGCAAAAGAAAACTAGTTCTCAGTTGACTCACCTGGATAAACAAAAGCTAAATAAATTAAATAATTCATAAAAAAAATAAATGTTAAGTCTTACAATAAGGTAGTGACCAACAATGTCTTTCAGTGTATTCTCTGATTTGAATGCACATAAAAAAAATAAGCTCCAGCTCATAAACAGCCTGTAAACCTGAACGTTCTAAGTAATTAAACATATTAAGTACTGTATACTCGAAGTTTTAGAAAAAGTTGTACTAACTTAATTATGTCAAGTTGGTGTAACATGTTGTTCCTTTTTGAGTAATTGTAACACATCATTTTTGATTATATGGAACTATTTTGTGTATAAGTATGCATAACTTAAAAGCATCACTTAAGTACAACTTAATACATAAATACGTAAATACATGCTAAGAATGATAAAGTCCTGTTATTTCTATTGTTTTAAATAGGGGTGATTTAGAAATAAACTTAATTTATATAGCACATGCTAAAATACAATAAAATCAATCATAACAAATAAATTGCAATCATAGCCTATTAAAACACTAACAATTTGATTGGGGCAAATGGTCTGAAATGCATGTGACATTAGTGGAAGACAAAATGTATTACTTTTATTTAATTTTTGGAATTTTTATTGGCATCAGTTTAATGCAGCCTATATATATTTTTTTATTTCTACTTAAGTGATGAGCAGCTGCAGGGATCATTTTTTATTCCTAGTTAATTTCTGATTCACCCTCCGAAGCAGAAGGCGGCGCTGATGCGCATACTACACTGATTCCGTACGGCTCTTTGTAAAAACACAGAAGAAGAAAAGTTTGAACGTTGCAGAGACGGTTGGCGGCCGGAAGCAACAGGAGGCAGAAAGCTCGACCTACGAGGCAGCGGTCAGGACTTACTGTAAGTGTTGAATGTTAATATTTATTCACTTTTTCTTATTTAACGCAGTGGATTGTAACAAAGTAATTTTACAGCAGAGGCAAAACTCGCTAGCCACCATGGTGCTAACTAGCTAACAAATTACAATGAATGTAATGGTTAGCTGCTAGATCAAGCTAGCTAACATTAGCTAACCTAGGCTACAACCTGATCTCTCAGAGGATCCAAGCTCACAAACAGTATATTTTGATATGTGATGAATGTATTTCCCATCATTGTATCTCTCTGTTCCAGTTTCAAGAAGTTACGACAGAGTTAAGGAAGATAACTGGAGATATGATAAAGATTGTACCAGGTAACATTAATCCAATGAATGAATTCTTTTATCACCACTCCCCCCTCTCTAAATATCAATAACTTCATTTTTTTTCTAAGACAATGTTTTAGTGTGGTAACCCTAAATCATACACACTCCCACATACACATATCATTGTTTATTCTACTTGCCAATTTGGTCAAAATAAAACTTTTTGCTGTATTCAATTCAACAAGCCATGAATGTGTTCTGTTCATACATACCATCTTCCTAATTGATATTTAACCTTTTGCACAGCACAGATATTATTTTACTTAACTTTGTATTTGCTTGCAAAAAAGAAAGATGATTGATCTATATTGTGTTTCACGGAGACATGGCTTCACTCAAACATCCTGGACCACAGCGTGGCGATTCCCGGCTTCAGCACTGTTCGGGCGGACAGGGATGTGATAAGCAGCGGAAAGAAGAAAGGAGGAGGGATTGTACTGTATGTGAGTGAGAGGTGGTGTAATCCCGGACATGTTCACGTGAAGGAACGTCTCTGTACCCCGGACATTGAACTGTTGACTGTGGGGATGAGGCCTTATTATTTGCCCCGGGAATTCACGTACGCCGTCATTATCGTCATTAAGGAGGACACTGAAAAAACTGTTTTCCATCATGGATAATCCTCTCCACCCTCTCCAACTCACACTGGTCAGACAGCGGAGCACCTTCTCCGGAAGGCTGCTTCAGCTTCGCTGTCGTAGCAACAGATACAGGAAATCTTTCCTGCCACAAGCCATCACTTTATACAACAACTCTCTCACCTCTGCCTGATAGAGAACTCTGGTCTCTCTACTGTTTTGTTGTATATATTATTATTGTTTATTGTTTATAGCACACTGTGCACTGTATATATACACTATGTATATATTGGATTCTATTTATGTTATGTACGAAGTGTTTTATTTGTGGACCCACAACTGCTGTAACAAAATAATTTCCCAGTCTGGGATCATTAAAGTATTTCTATCTATCTATCTATCTAAGAGTCCAAAATTTAATTCAAGATTTGTCTTAAAAACCTGTTAAAAACTAAAAGTTTACTTGAGCTATTTTCCATCTATAGACGTTATATAAAACAAATTGTTTTGAGGAAAACATGTTATCATTTTAAAGCAGTGATAGCTGTATTCCGTGATAATATTTTGATAAGCTAATAGTAATTAACTTGTTATGTTAAGTAGTAAGTGTAAGCAATTCTGTTTTAAAAGTTTAGATGGTGGTCTAAACTTTGTCATCTTTTTCTTTGCCTTTTAGGTTGCTGGTTCCAAAATGATCTGGACGTGTAAGTTGTGCGCAGCTTCTTTCACCCTTCAAAATACAGGTATTTAGATACTACAGGCTGCAGCACAGCCACTGTTACAGAATCAGCCCTCATCCATGTCGCTATAGTGATTTCATTTGTACATTTCCCCCTCATTAGAAAGATGATGGAGACCACATTTTTCTGACGCCTACAGACCATAGTGATGACCATAGTGAAAATTGTGGTTCTTACTCATTTGGCCGCTATTTTCTGCTTCATAAATATGTGCTAGATTCTTCAAATTGAACTGTTTTTTTAAGTGTTGTTGCTGTATTCTCCTGCTGTTATTTCAATGTAGTTGTATGCAGAGGGTGAGTCGTAGGGATGTAACGGTATGAAAATTTCACACCGCCGTAGTTGTTATTATCCAAAATTATCACAGTTACTGGTATACCAAGATATTTTTTTAAATGTCTTCAAAATGTTGAAAAAACACTGATAAATTGAAATAATTTCATCAAGATTTATGTTTAAATATATTTATTATATATTTAAATAGTCAAAATCCAAAACCTTAACGAAACACTGCAAAATCAACATTAAATAATTATAAAAGAATGTATCAAAACTGAGCAAAATAGGTCATTGGCTTTTTGTGACGAGGCAGTCTGTTTTTTAATGTCCTTTAATGTCTGCATTACAGAGGTAGAATGAGATGTAGTGGCAGCAGGACTTGGTTGGCCAGCAGATTCTCTCTGTGAAAAAAAATGAATAGAACATGTCATTATTAATTATTACTGTCATTGTTACTTATTACTAAGCAACAACTAACAGATCACAAAACTCACAATTTCGATCATTTCACTTTTGTGAGAAACAGGTTGGATCAATTTTTAGATCAAAACAAAAAGGATTATTGTTAAATTAATTATGAATACTCTATTTTGACTCTTATCTCTATCTGACACTTCTTATAGTCACCATTTTATGGTATTCTTTATATATAGTCTATTCTACAAATAATCCACAAGTGTTATATATTTCTGATATTACTTATATGTATTGGCTGTCTGTCACTCTGCCTGCTCGTCTGCTGTCAGTGGAGTCTGATTGGCCAGATGGCTGCTGAGCCACAGGTAGACGCTGCTTCGGTGAACGGAGCTGAGATGAAAGTCAGTCATCTCAATCAGTTTGCGTTCACTAACTCAGTCCACCCAGTACGTGTTTGTCTCAAATCCTCCTCACTGCAGCTCTGCATCAATATTTTGGGAATTATTAGGTCGACTTTAAAAAGTGAAATCTACAATTAATAAGCGGTTCAGATAACGTGCCAGATTCAGAATTCAGATTCAGAATACTTTATTAATCCCCAGGGAGAAATTGTTTCAAATTATAAATCACGGATCAACTTTGTTCAGTTATACCACTATCTGGTCAGTTTACATTAGTGACAACAACAAATTAGACAGAGAAAACTCGACATACACATACATGATGCACCTGCGCTTAATGTTAGCTTACCTTGCTTTAGCTGAACAGTTGAGGGTGATGGTCATAAAGTGAAAGTAAATAAATTGGATGTGTTGCTGCCCCTCGCAGCAACTTTGTTCTTGCAGCTCCTGCAGACAGGGCTGCCATGCTCGACCAGCTGTCCCTGAGCATTCTTATAATAACCAAAATACGCCCAGACTGCAGATTTGGTTCTCTTTGAAGGCGGAAAAATGCATTGAGGGCCGCTACTATCACGTCCTCCCTCCGCCATGTATTCTTCACTACATAACAAGCGCACGTTGCACGCTGCGCATGCGCCGCGAGTTTTCCACACCATGGTTACCGACCGCAGTAATTGGTAATTAAAACTCAAACGGTAACCTTCACCGTCGGGAATTTTACCATGGTTTACCGTGACACCGGTAACCGTTACATCCCTAGGTGAGTGTTCGATGAAGCTGCTTTTCTCCAAGCTCACTTTGCTTGTTATCAATCCCATCTTTCATTTTTGTCTGAACAGAATGATATTGGGTCAGTGATCAGACATAATATCAACTATAGCTTTAGATTAATTGTAATTAAAAGCAGACTATGGATTTAAGTTTTGAATGACATCAATACAATATTATATAACTTATATATCATTTTTCAGGGCCTTTTTTGTTTGGTCTCCTGATAACGTTTTGTGTTTTGTACTTCACTACCACCATATTCAGTAACCACAGTACTGCTTTACTGAGTCAACAAAATATGTTTTTTTGTGTATTTCTTAAAGGGCCACAAGAAGATGAGCCATGATGTTGGACCCAGGCAAGATTTTTTGGGAGCTTCTCCACTGTTCCACCTTTTTCAATGGTTCCACAGATTTGGCCTGAATTTTGTTTTGTTGTCTCACAGGTTAAAAAAAATTAAAAAATCATATTCCTCTTCTGTTCACCAGTTGTTTCTCATGTCTAGTCATTTCTTCAATTCTTCAGTAGGTTTCTTCATCTTAGACCCCCCAAAGGAGTCCCAACAAGACTGGACCGTCTGCATGTCCCCATTCAACACAGTATCTGGGGGTACCATAATGGCATGTAAATACAAATTCAGACCAGTTCTGGTTTATTGTATTTGTTCATATTTGACATAAAACTTTATCATGGTTTGGATGTGTGCAGGCTAGGCAAGTTCATAGACTGTAAACCAGTTCTGGGTAAGTCTGAGAGCTAACTGTTATTCCTGTTTGAGTGAGTTCTAATGTATATGGTCAGCTCTTGGTTGATATGTCCCAGATGGCAAAATTCTTGTGGTCCATATCTGGCCCACACCTGACATGTTCATCCGGCCCACATACCGCATGGAATGATGGCACTTGGGCGCTCCACTTCTGTTTGCCAAAAGTGGGCCACAACCAAGCCATCACAATGCCAGATGTCAGCCAAAAACAGACCATATAACCTAGCACTCAACCGAATGTGGGCCACTGTGCATTTTTATTCTGGCCCACCTACCACATGGATTCATGACACTTGAGTGGTCAGCCTAGTCATTAATGCTGCGTAGCATTATGACTAGGCTGTGGGTCATATTTGGGAAACAAGTGTGGACCACTAAAGTGTCATGATTCCATGTGGTAGGCGGGCCAGAATAAAAACCGACAGTGGCCCACATTCGGTTGAGTGCTAGGTTATATGGTCTGTTTTTGGCTGACATCTGGCATTGTGATGGCTTGGTTGTGGCCCACTTTTGGCAAACAGAAGCGGAGCGCCCAAGTGCCATCATTCCATGCGGTATGTGGGCCGGATGAACATATGGGGAAAAAAATAAATAACTAAATAAGTTGAATTGGTAGTAATCGTATGCAACATGATATGAGATATATTAACATGGTACAGTGTCATATATTTAACCTAATATAATGTATTTAGATAATTTGAGATAAGATAAGACAGTATAGTGTAATACGAGATATTATAATAAAAAATGCAGTATGATTTAACCTAATATAGTCTGAAGAGATAATGGCCCTCATTTATCAATCCTGCGTGAAAACGGGTGCAGATCTGAGCGCAGAATTGGTCTTACGACAGGACACGTGTGATTTATGAAACATTCGTATCTGACCAATTCCAGCGTACGAATGATCGGGTCTTGATAAATGCGGCAGCTGAATTCGATCGTCATTAACATGTTACGACCTGAAATATTCCTGGTTCGGAGGCCTCGCCCACTGAGGTCAAACATGGAGAGAAGAAACACTGGCAAGAAGAGAAACTTTTTCGAGATGGAGATCGGCATCCGTCAGCGCCGGCACATCAAAGGCTCCATTCACTAATGCAATGTTGTGCAAAACTGAACAGGCCAAAATAATATGGCACACTTTCTCTGGGGTATACAGCAGAGTTCCCCCTGCTGGTCCGAGACGGAGCCACCTGCCCTTCAGCAACCCGAAGCAGCTCCACTGTGACCCGTGTGTGCGTGTGCGCACTATTGAATCTGCGTTCCTGCTCTGTAGCAGGTTTGCCAGCGGGGTTATTAGGTATTCCGTTAATTAGTTGTCATGTTATCATATTTTATTTTGCAAAAAAGTGGCATAAGTAAAAACGTGGGCTTGTTTTATAATTAAAATTTTTGTATTTTGTTTTATTCGTTTTACGAATCCGTTTTGATCTGTTCTAAAAATGTGACTGCTTATGCTTAATGACAGCTGAGGTTTGTTTAATAATTATTTTCAGACTCAGCCAGATTTTGCTGTGCTGCACCGCAAATCCACAGACTCGGATTTGCGTACACGAGCTCAGACCTGACGTGAGATCTGATCATAGCTTCCGCTCACGTCCAAATTGATAAATGCCGAAGTTTGCGTGGAAATGGTTGTACGCACGGTTTTCTGCCATACGTTCGTTTGATAAATGAGGGCCATTGTGAGGTATAATTATGTAATACAGGGCAAAATTATAATATAATATATCATGAAGTAATATAGCACAACCTATAACCTAATATATATATATATGAACATAACGTGAACGTAACCTAATGCAAGCAATATATCATGATAATGACTATCATAAGATTAATTGTTCAGATTATAATTTATTAATTTATATTGCGTTGATGATAATATATTGCAGTGAGGGGTGAGGTCGGACCGGGGGATCAGGAAGGCAAGCTGGTCCCAAGTAGCCCAGTCGGTAGCCCCAGCGGGAGACAAGCAAAGCGGCAGTGAAAGCCCCCCTTTTTTTTGTATTGTTTTTTTCTGTTGTTGTTGTTGTTGTTTTTTTAATTATTATTATTATTTTTTTTTTTAAATTTTAGATTGTAGGGGAAAGCCGGGACGAACGCTGCAGAGGGACGGTTGCAAGTCGGACCATTTAGCCTAGTGCACAGGAAGTAAATTGATTTCCGGTGACGTCACTATTTTCCTCGCCGCGCGAAATTCCGGGAGACAAACTTTCATCCAGTTTCATGAAGAAACCACGGAGATACAGCGTTTTGTTTGTTTTCCAGTCCTGTAAGTAAGATTTATCATGTTTGAGTATTTTCCGTTTGCACGACTGTGTGTATTTGGTGCCGACTGTTCATGGGTTTTATCTGTTAGGCTAATCTGTTGGCTATCGCTCAGTGAAGTTTACATTGAAAAACATTCATTAGCCTTTTTGCTAGTGAGCTAAATGTAGGGGGAGGCAGGAGAGGGACGAACGCTGCATGCTGCGTAATGCATGCGTTGCGCAGCGTAAATGCCTATATATGTTGCCGTTGTCTGCAGGAGATGCCCAGGATTAGAGTGAGAAAGACCTCCAGAGGTATCTACCACCCTGATGCCTTTCCCCAAGCATATCAGGCCGTTTTAGACGGGCAGTCTGTGCGTGGTGCGGCAAAAGTCCATGGCGTCTCAGAGACAACACTGAGACGCTTCATGAAGAGGAAGAGAGAGGACCCTGACGCACCGCTTCCAGGCTATAAGGCCCATAATAAAGTCTTCTCTAAGGAGAAGGAGGCTGTTTTATCAGACTACCTCCTCAAGGCAGCTGATATTTATTATGGCCTCAGTCCTAGGGAGGTAAGATTAGATGATGTTAAGTGCTGGCCATAATGCATTAGCTCAGTGAAACAGCATAGTGGACCTATGTTAGGCTTGGTTTTAATGCTGTTCCACTGAGTTGATCATGCATTATGACCAGCACTTATAAATTGGCCTACAAGTTATATTGGGTCAGGTTCATGAACCATGTTAAGCAGGACTATTCCATTAGGCTACTGCCTTATCGTCCAAGTGAATTAGGCCTATATAGGCTAATAGGATGTTTTGTTAAAATCTGTAGGCTATATGGTCTATAGCTTAGTTTATTAAAATGTTTATTAAGTGACCCTTTTGATATTTTTATTTCAGTTTTGGCAACTTATGAAAATACAGTTGGTCTAGGCCTATTAGGTTTATAGGCAAACATCTAGATTCATGCATAGCCTGAATATACTTTTAATTCCCCTTTGATGTCATCAGGTTCGAAGGCTTGCCTTTCAGCTGGCAAGGGAGCATGAGTTAAATTACCCAGAGGTCTGGTCTGTGAGAAGGATGGCAGGGAAGGACTGGATGACTGGCTTCCTGGAGCGCAACAGTGCGCTCTCCATTAGGCGTCCTCAGCCCACCAGCTTCTGGAGTGGCATCTAAAGCTGGCAGAAAATCTGCTGCTGGGCCTTCAAAGGCCAGCAAGAAGCCGCCTGCCACACCGGTCATTGCTGAGCCTGAAGATGAAGTGGGTGAATTGGAATGCCCTGTCTGCAGGGAGAGTGATTATATGAGTGGAGACTAAAAGACAATGGAGCCGTTTTCGAGGTAAATTCATACAAAACCGCTGATGCGCGTTGCGTTCAGGGACAGTTTTTCAGCAAGCAGTCTCCGTATTTACCCTGTATTTACCTCGAAAACGGCTCCGTTTCGTATCGTTCCGTCATTATCTCATAGCGTGGTGGTTGTGCAGGTCACAACTTGTCTACAAAAGCGCTGTGGAGTTTTGGGATTTTGTATTTGATGAGTTTAATGAGGGAAACCAAGAAATTCCTTTAGCCTCCATAGCGTAGCTCTGAGCAGCCAGCTGCTGCGCTCCGCCGTACTGAAAATAGCTTACACCTACAATTAAAGGTAATGAACCTACTGCTATGACTATAGCGATTATGGCAATGGGCCAATTTGCCAAAATGTTGAACTATCCCTTTAAGACTTGAAAGTTAATGTTTGCACTCTTATATGAATATGCAATTACAATGTGTCAATGGTGCGTTTGTATAGTGTCTTTGTCCAGGTCACTTTAAAGAGATTGTGCATCACACACAAAGTGAGCATAGGTTTATTATTTTCTACTTGTTTTAGAGAATGTTTTAAGAATGTTTTATCTCTTTGAACTATGCATACTTACCCGTGCCCATGCACCTCAGTTTAATGTCTGCACTATGGGGGGTGAAACCTGTAGATGGTGCATTATCTTCTGCCTTAGTGTGCATTACATTCCCTGTCTCTCTCACACTCACACACACACCTGTGAATGTTTGCACTATGTGGGGGACAGACTTGTTGTGGCCTATTAGGTCACTTGAAAAGGAAAAAAAGCACTTGAAACCCATTTAATGTGACGGTGCCCTTTTATACGTTATAGAGGTTCAAGCAACTTTTATGTGAATAAAAAGATGTTTTTTATCATCTTAGTTTGGACCTCCATTTGTCTCTGAATGTTTTATTGTTGGCATAAAGGCTGTGATTTTGTCAGTCCATGACCTAAGGCTGTTGGTAGAGAACTATGATCAGAACAGTTATTCCCTCATCTATGCTAAACAAATGAAACAAATTGGCTCCAGTTTGACCTGAAAATGGAGAGGACATGCAACCTACACAAGGGTAAGGATTAGAGTCATTTCAGACAATGTTAGTATTATCATGATAAACGTATTTGAAAATAGAGATAAAAATTGTCTCTGAGAACTCTACTTATGCCTCAATCAGCGTTAGATGACCTAGTGGCTTGATAATGATGTTTAATTCAACCATGCGGGACGGTGGGCGCGGCCGCTGGGTCGGACGGCGCTTCAAGGGGGTCGAACGCCGTGCCGCGCGGCGATCATCCCCCGTGGCTGCACCGTCCGTCCCGACAGACTTGCGACGCGGTAATATGCGCGATGTCACTTTATTTGCCGATCGCACCCGATTCGTTTCACCAAAATAGAAAAAAACGGTGGATAATGTTAGAAGACAAGTGTATCTTTTTCACAAAAACGTATGGTTACTTAGGATTAAATACTCGCGGTGCAGGGAGGGAATTAGAAAAATATGCGTCAAACGACCCGGTTCTCCCCTACCTTGGGCCGCAGCCAAACCCAAAGGTAGCTGCTGGCCCGTTGCAAATCTAAACTCCTGTGTCACTTCCTGGTCTGGGCAACATCCGGACCCTTGGGAGGAGGTCTGCCCGCTGAGGAGTGGGTTGTTTTGTTTGCTTTGAGAGAGAGAGGGTGTGAGGTAGGTCCCAACCACTCAGCCATTTGTAATGGGTGTGTACAGGGGCACCGCCAGGGATTTTGGGCCCCATGAAAAAAAATCTAGTTGGGCCCTTGTATATGTTGCCCGTGTCTCAATGGGCCCTCTGTTAGTGCCGGGCCCTCGGAATCGTCCTAACCTTTCCCCCCCATGGCGGTGCCCCTGGGTGTGTATTGCGTGAGCTAGAGTGTGTGACATCATCACTAGAGTGGAGAGCAGCAGAACTGGAGAAAAAATTCTCTTCAGCTTGATTTGGATCCCACGTCTTTTACTTCACATAGACAATATATACATAGAAATGTAGGAAATCTTGTTTCAGATGTAAGACTTACAGTTTTAGCTGTGGGAGCCCTGGAGCGACAAGCACTCAGGCTCAAAATTAACATTGCAGCTTATGGGGGAGTTGCTTAAGTTTCTGGAGGAGAGCAGACAGTACTTGTTTTATCTCTCGCTCTGCCGCCGTCATTTTTCACTCTACAGAAATGAAAAATGACATTGCAGAGTCTCCTGTTACTCAATATATAAATATTTCGGCGATAACCATTACATTTTTTTCAAAAATTGCAGGAGGCTGGGAGGCGTTTTCCCATTCATTCTTAGGGGGACATTTTCAGCTTTGGCCCTGTTAATGCTCCAGTATATGTGCAGCCAGAGAAACTGTTAAGTTCTTTCAGCCCTCTTACTTTTCAGCTTTCATCATGCAGCACATCCCATTAATTAATCAGTACTTCTCTGACCTGGCTGGATTCTCTGGATTGTTTTCAAGATCTCCCAAGAGAACCAGTGTGCTTGATAGAGTGGTGGCACACAGAGTCCCAAGCAGGCATGGACTGGCCATCTGGCGTACCGGGCAATGCCTGGTGTGCCGACGGGCATTTTTGGGCCGGGCTGTCATAATTTAATCAAAAAAGTTATTATAAATCATTTTTATCGACCGCGACGGCCAATTGGTTGATTTTCTAGAAGGACATTGGGCTAATCCAATGAAATCTCTCAGCCCCCCTCTTTTTTTTTAAGTGGAAAGTTTAGAGGGGGCTGCCCATTGGTCCATCTTCAATATAGACTTCAATATATATTCAGTGGACTGAACCAATCAGGATATAGTACGACAGCGGCCCCACCCCTCTCGTCCCTGCGCTGTCAGCTGTAACTTCTGCTAGTTTCAAAGTGTTAAGCGCGAGGAGTCACAACATGGAACAATTAAAGAGAAAGAAAAGTTGCATGCTAAGAGAAGAATCTCATGTAGATGCTGCAAAATGTGCTAAAATCACAGACCTGTTCGCTGAAGGGGCTGCTGTAGCCTCCACGTCCTCTGAGACAGCAGTGAACCAGCAACAGCAGGTTGAAGGTGAAGAAAGCAGCAGCGGGCAGGAAAGGAGCAGCAGAGATGCTGCTGACTGACAGGGACAGTGTAGTACAACCGATAAGCAGGTAGTAACGTTAGGATAATACTGGGACTGTGAGGTGATGGAAGTAACGGTAGCGCTATTACATGAAGCGTTATCAACGGGTCCGGCCGGCCCGGCAAACCTGACCAGACCCGCGGGCCTCAGGTCCGGTCGGGTTAAGGGGGGGGGGGGATTGCATATTTGGTGTTGCATACGTCCAAAAATCTGGCAGCCACGACACCTTATTCTGATGAAATAGCAAAAGGTCAAGGCTGAGAAATGTTGGATGAGCAGCAAGTGTCCATTTTAGACATTTAGGTAAAGGTGTGTTGAAAGGCTGCATAGTAGTTTGAATTTGTAGCAGGGCCTATGCTGTGGTTTAACATGTTTTACAAAACAGATTATAAAACTACTAAATGATAAGTAAAAGCTTTGCAATTTAAGCATTACTAAAGTAAGTGTAAAAAAAGTATAAAAGTATTATTAGCAAAAGGTATGCCGACATTGAATAAGAGTAAGACAGTGTTAAATGCTTTTAAGACATAGTTGCTTTGCATGAGTTCATAAAGCAGCCTGTTTTTAGCCCGATATAACAATGTTATAGCTTTTTAAAGGAGGGAGCACCTTTTAATCTGAAGAATTAGAATTGAGCTTCTCTATCAGTGAAATTCAGAAAATACATATTAGAGATGATTTCAGTAAAAAGGACAAAAGAATCAATTGAACTACACAGAGCAGACAAAAGTGGTGGAGTTCTCAAAAGACACCAAACCTCTGAGATTTAGGGTGCTGATGACACATTATGCTTGAAATAGAGAAGGAGGAGGTTTCGATTTTGCACCGCTAAATATGAGGGGCTGGTCTAAGCCAAAAATGCCAGGGCCGATTTTTTGTCCCAGTCCACCCCTGCTCCCAAGAGCAAGCACAGTAAGATGGAACTTTCATATCCATGCCGTAAACTCATCAGGGGAGTTTAAGCCTACCATTCTGCGGGAAGTTGGAGGTGTTCGTGAGGCTACTGGACGATAATACTTTCAGCTTCTTCCTGAAACTATTTCATTGCATCATACCTCGTGTGGACATTTTCTTCAACCAGCTCTCAAAGTGAACCATCGACTCAGTCTTTGTCTGGGGAATCATGCAGCAGTTCACACAGTTTTTCTGACTTCAGCGTACATTATTTCATACCGGCAGTAGCAGGCAACCGATGTCAGCATACCCCGACACGCGCGGCCTGCGAGGGCCCATTCATCAACTCTTGCAGCTTTAATTTTTTAATTGGAATTTTGAAAATCAGTCCCTGTAGCAAACACAAGTTATTGATACTTACATGAACAGCAATATCACTGAGGTCAGGGATTGTCGCTGGGTAGAGCCCAAACAGGACTTTTACCTGAGAGTCCTGTGTTTATGTACAGTGAGAGGTCAAAAAGAAATGCCACATGTAAATGAAGTTACGTATGTAATGAAGTTATTTTTACTCAAACCACAGTGTTTTTCTAAACTTAACTGGTGATATTATTATCATGTCCCCAGGACACAGTGGTGGTCATTTGAGTGGGTCCCAGGGAAATTTAGTGGGCGCCCGATTCAATGAGACTCCCTCTTCCCAGCTCCCAAGCACCAACTAACCTAACCAACAAAAGTATTAAGGCCATTTTAAAGGTTTATCTAAAAACACAGAAGAATCCACAGGAACTTCGAAGAGCTGGCCTTAGAACAGAAAACATCATGTCAAGATGACTGAGATATGCACACAGTGCACGAATGGTTGGAAACGGTGATGAGCGGATTTTCTTGACATCATTGTTTCATTCATAATTATTTAAATCAGATATGCTGTGTCCTTTCGTAATTATAATGTGTCAGAGATGAAGGATGTCTTTCTACTTGCTACACATGAAGTGCATGCACATGATTGGCAGAGTCCTGGAGGGGAAAAAGTTCTGAGTAAATGACATTTGAAATTATTCAAACTCAACCATCTACTTACTTGATACATACTTCATACACAATATGAAGAAAATGACCAAAACCCCAGATTTTGTGGCACATGTTGGTTTCAGGTTACGTAGCAGGACTCATGTCAGGCTTTCTAATTCTAAATGATGGGAGACAATATGATTTCCATCATATTCTCTCTCTGACTACATCTTCCATACAATATGTGTATCCTAAAGATGCTTTTGGCTATGCACCAAGTCTATTATGTACCATTATCTTGATACATACTAAGATAGTCATTTGTGTGGCTCATGACTTGCTGTCTGTTTTGTTGTGCGATAGAAATGCTGCTTATGTCTTTTGGGACAGTGCTGCAAGTTATTTACACAATGATGTACATATCTTGTTCTTTTAGATTAACGGTGTACTCCTGGGATTAAGTGTTGCATTTTTCATAAAGTTTAGGAACACATATCAAACACTTATCAAAAAGAACAGCCAAAATCAAAGCATTAAAGCAGCAGAGGCGGAGATATTAGGGCTTTAGATCCCTAGTTGGGTTGAGCTTAAAAAAAATTGGACTCTGCACTTCCCATATTGCAACTGGAGAGCATGAATGTATTATAGGCTGCCATCAATGCAAGCCTGTGAAGGCATGAGACTGCAAATCTATTTACGCTGCTGATACACATGCGTATAGACTACACTAATAAAGTGCATGTTAATGACCACTATAGCCTGGACTTTCACATACACTATATTGCCAAAAGTATTCGCTCACCTGCCTTGACTCGCATATGAACTAAAGTGACATCCCATTCTTAATCCATAGGGTTTAATATGATGTCGGTCCACCCTTTGCAGCTATAACAGCTTCAACTCTTCTGGGAAGTATTCCACAAGGTTTAGGAGTGTGTTTATGGGAATTTTGACCATTCTTCCAGAATTGCATTTGTGAGGTCACACACTGATGTTGGATGGGAAGGCCTGGCTCTCAGTCTCCACTCTAATTCATCCCAAAGGTTTTCTATCGGGTTGAGGTCAGGACTCTGTGCAGGCCAGTCAAGTTCATCCACACCAAACTCTCTCATCCATGTCTTTATGGACCTTGCTTTGTGCACTGGTGCACAGTCATGTTGGAACAGGAAGGGGCTATCCCCAAACTTCTGGTATGCTGAAGCATTCAGAGTTCCTTTCACTGGAACTAAGGGGCCAAGCCCAGCTCCTGAAAAACCAGTCAGACAAGTACTGTTCTCCTGGCAACCGCTAAACCCAGACTCGTCCATCAGATTGCCAGATGGAGAAATGCGATTCGTCACTCCAGAGAACGCGACTCCACCGCTCTAGAGTCCAGTGGCAGCGTGCTTTACACCACTGCATCCGACACTTTGCATTGCACTTGCTGATGTATGGCTTGGATGCAGCTGCTTGGCCATGGAAACCCATTCCATGAAGCTCTCTACGCACTGTTCTTGAGCTAATCTGAAGGCCACATGAAGTTTTGAGCTGTGTAGGGATTGACTCTGCAGAAAGTTGGCAACCTCTGTGCACTATGCACCTCAGCATCCGCTGACCCCGCTCCGTGATTGTACATGGCCTACCACTTCGTGGCTGAGTTGCTGTTGTTCCCAATCGCTTCCACTTTGTTATAATACAGTTATATATTATACAATATAATACAGTTGACTGTGGAATATTTAGGAGCAAGGAAATTTCACGACTGGACTTGTTGCACAGGTGGCATCCTATCACAGTACCATGCGGGAATTCACTGAGCTCCTGAGAGCCACCCATTCTTTCACAAATGTTTGTAGAAACAGTCTGCATGCCTAGGTGCTTGCTTTTATATATCTGTGGCCATGGAGGTGATTGGAACACCTGATTTAAATATTTGGATGAGTGAGTGAATACTTTTGGCAATATAGTGTATGTCTGTATCTTGATATGGTTGAATATTATTTCTGGCCTGCATGATTCAAGTAACATTTCAATAAAGTCACTGTTTCTTTTTTTTTTTATCTTCACAATAACTTTTTTCTTTGTTTGTTCAGTTGCCAACTGATAAAAGTACAATGTCACGTTGTATTGCAGTGAATTGTGCTAACTTAGATCGGTGAAATCTTGGAAAGAAAATTCACCCTAACTCTCTAAAAGCCTGAAGAAAGTCTGTTTGATGGCCCTTGTGGACTGGATTACTTGTGAGTTTGGAGCCATGGGCTGGATATGTCCTCACAGTCATGCTTCCCATTTTGCCCATTGGCCACTTGCAATATTGCAGCGAACGCCTCCCCTAGGGCCCAAAACACATTTTACACATAGACAGCCATTACAAAAGAGACGGGCGTAAAACTGTTGACAGGACATCTCCAATCATGAACAAGGTTGATTATGACTTTCTGTTATGATTTTTGATTCGAGGTTTTATATTTATAATTATTCTCGCCCAGAGAAGTGATTTAAAAATCAGTGGTATCATCACAAAGTAAAGTGTATGGGCAGAGGGGAAACTCTATTTACATATTCAGTGAGAAGCATAACGAGGAAGTAAACCAGGAAGCTAGAAAGCTTTTTCTTGTGTGTGTGCCAGGTGAGCAACTCTTGTTGGATTGAAAAGGTGTCCTCTTTGCATCCAGTCTCTAAACACAGTTAATGTTATGAGACTACATCAAAAAGTAAAGTTAACCAAACAGCTGAACATTGATATTAAACTCACTGTAAAGCTCCATACAGCTGAGGGCAGCTGCAGCCTTAGCGGTAATTCTCTTCAGGATCATCATTACAAGTGACCAATAGTAATAGTCGCATTTTCATTCGATACACAGTAAAAAATGGGATCAAAGTTGCCTTAATATGTAAGTTGTGTATCTTTAGGACAGTAGACAACATTTCCTTTCCTCTAACACATGAAGAAACAGGATCATTTCTCAGATAAACTT